>CM061141.1:22932973-23307496 GCA_030789695.1 Scilla litardierei
TGCCTGATTGTGTTCCACATCTGCTTCTACTCTTTCCACGTCCTGTTGAACCGTGGTGCCATCTCCAGAAGGAATTTGCTCGCTTGCGTCATTCTGATAAGACAAAAGAATGAAGATAATGTTAGAATGGCAACAAGGAACAGTAGATGACGTGCATTCGGCTCTAAGAATTTTGCATACCACCTTCATGGTTTCACTAAGAATTTTGCATACCACATTCATGGTTTCTTCCTGCGGACAAGACCGATCGATGCTGCCTTCCAATACTTGGAATTCTTCTTGTTCGTCCTCCTGTCAAAACAAACACATAGATCAGTAATACTCATTACTGTCTCAAAATAATGTCATGAAGAAATATAATCCGCGACTGTAAAGAGCTCCTTAAACTAATCACAGGCATCATCTTTATCCACTCCTTCAGGATCAGTCTGCATACTGACCATAACATTACCAACCTTAAACTCTAAATAAGAATGAACACGATCAGCTGCTTCTGGATCATTTTACATATTGACCAACATTTAAAACAGTACTGGATAGCTATTATAGATAGCTTCATTCACAAACGACATCAGATATTCTACAAACCAACAAGAAATGGCTCCTAAAAGAATAGTTGAGGCATGTTGGCATTCTGTGCACTTATTTTGCTGGTATAGCAACAAGTAAAACTCTAAAATATGTTTTCAAAAGCAAAGGCAACAGTTGAAAACTAGGCAGCATGCACACAAATAGAGCCTAATCTGATATTCCTCTATCGAGGGTACCATGCAACTGAATGGCATTGTGTAAATCATAATGTATTCTGTTGGCTCCAGCGGTACATTTTTCACATAGATAACTCAACCAAATTAAACAATTAATGCACAATATCTCATAAATCATAATATGCCCACAACAGTATGTAATGCACAATATCTCATAAATCATAATATGCCCACAACAGTATGTAATGCGGACCATCATAAACCATACACCATTCCCCAATTAAAAATGTGAGGATCATGTTAGAAAAATTGAACCAGGAGAATGTTGATGGATTTCATTTGAATCGATCAAGGATATCTTTTTTGCTTCACAGTATTCTTGGTTACACAGAAATATTCACACAGTGTAGATACATGTTCGTATTTGGGCTCGCCAGCAGTAGAGCCCAGCCCAGCTTGTCAGATGGGGCCTGCCATCGGGGACCTCCTAACCCAACTTTAGGGGTTAGCCCGACCTGACCCCAGCACACTTCCACAGAGACAACCTCACTGCCCGATGTCGGCCTATTCAGTCTCGTGGCACGAGTACCTGTTTACCTGGTCAGATCAGCCCACTCCACATGGCGTAATCGCAGGCGCTCAATATAACCTTTCTACATGCCATTAGCAACACATCAATAGCTGTCTATCCTATCTGCAAACGCGGCCCGCTACACCCTTGCCATATCTAAACACGCATCCTCTCTGGGTCATTATCAACAGACTCGTCCAAAACGTACGCATGGCTAGCTTTTCCAGAGGGGGGGCATGGCCAGCTTTGTCAGGAAGCAATTACGATAGACACGACTCCAATCATGCCAAACCCTCTGACGGTTTGGTTACAAAGGAGCGTGGGAGGCCTGCTGACGTGGCAAAGTCGCCCCCAACTATATAAATAGAGAACCCTCATAAATCAGGCATGTTCAATTTTCCTAACTCAAACCCTAGCATCTCCATCTCTCATTTCATCTAACCCCCCTGATGACGGCTACCTCTAGCCGATGCTTCCTTCATCATCAGCTGCATAGTAACTTAAGCATAGGAGGCAAATCGAAGGAAATCGGAGGGCCACCATCCTCCGATTCCGCTGACGAGTTTTCTATCTGTTTTCTTTAGGTTTTCTATCTGTTTCAGGCGGTAGCGAATGATCTTTCCTATCAGCCGACGAAAACATCCGGTTTGGACTCCCCTGTAACGAGAATACTCGTCCACGTGGCCTGTGGCCTCTGATCTGGGCCAACTAGATACTGTGCAACAACAATTATGTATAACAAGTAATTTTCTTTTCCCAGATTAGTGTATAAATAAGAGAGTATAAAGGCTGTTAGCATATAAAAAGATAGATTAGTAACTTCTGAATTCTTATAGGTTAAATTTACAAAAACTACCCTAACTTCCAATGAGTTTATAAAAATTACCTTGGACTTTCAAAATTAAACAATGCCTGAAACTTTCAAAGTTTACCAAAATGACCATAAGGTGTTAAAGGAACTACCATAAGGTGTTAAATGAAATTAGAAAACCACCAAATTGCCCTTCTTAAATAAATTTCCTAAAACTACCAACATGTTTTCCAAAACTACCATATAGTTTGAAAATACAAAAATACAATGACTTTTCTTTTTCAAGCCATGCTTCTTTCTTTCTTTATGCAATAATTTACTTTTTTACTATTTCTTTGTTTCCTCTTTGACTTTTTTCCTTTTTTTCCTGTTTTTCTTTTGTTAACTATATGACTTTTCCCTTCTTAAATTTTTCCTGTATTATTTTTTTGCGTTGTCATATATTTATATTATAATTTTATTTTCCAACCAATATTTCAAACTTTCTGTTGCGACTTACTTTTTTTGGTTGTTTGTTCATTCTTTCAAACTATTCTATTTAAGTCTTCGCATTTTTTTGTTCAAAATTTTTCCTTTGGATTGTTATTTTTTTACTATTTCTTTTTTTTGGGTTTCTCATATTTAAAAAAATATCATTGCTCCCCATTCTTTACTCCAAGTCTCAAAAATCAGAAGAAAAAAATTTAGCCATGCAATTCATTTAATTCAATCACTATATGATCATTCTTACCAAAAATTCCAATACAATAAAAAACATTAACTCCCCAAAAATAAGAGCATATCATTTAATTTAATTAATTTTACCATACTTGGAGACCATATTATATAATTTCATTAACACGTCTTTTTAATTTAAAATTTTCTTTTCTTACTGCTTCTGTCCATCTCCAACTTTTTTTCTTTTTTATGTTCTAATTTTTATTGCTCTTTGTTTCCCTCTATGTTTTTTGTTCTCTATGTTTTCTTTCTTTTGAACTTTTTTATTTTTATGCTATGTTTTGTTTCACTATTTCTTTTTTTAACTGCTCCATTTAAATCTTTCCCAAATAACAATCCAAACCTCAAAATAGAAAAAAGTCAAAAAGTCAAAAAGTCAAAAAAAACCAACAATCAACTCTAAAAATTAACCAAAACCAGACACTTTTAAACCATGCAAATTCTTTTGTTATCACGAGTTCACTCACAGATTTCATCAAACACCTAGCACACGTTCACCGTTAACACAGGCATAACATTGAACAATCTCCACGTCAAGAACCCTGTTAAACATCCAAGCTTCATGAGTTTAATAAAATAGAGAAAATACCATTAAAATCTACAATGTAACTCAGATAACTCCGGAAGTACTTTGAATCCCACAAAAAATAATTCTATAAATCTTTTGGTGACATAAGGTGCCAATAGCATAGCCCAAAGACAGATTCCCTCGTCTTATGTATGAACAGAAAAGGAAAGAAGCATTCCAAGATTTTTGAGCTGGCAGTAGTAGGCAGAATGAAAATGCAGGTGCAGGTGACAAATAGGTGAAACCCTCGTCCACAATGATGGATGCTCTAAAAGTAACATCACACTATATGAACACTTGTCCCGAATGATAACTGTTATGAAAGTCCTACTGAATTAGGGAATATCAGGGAACGCACCTAGTATAATCCCTCATTTCTGAACCATTTCATAGTTACTAGATCAATATCTGCCATATTTTACACAAGCAAATAATATCCCCTTCAGATGCTTAAAAATAACTCATTCTCCTAACGGAAAAAATCATTTATCGCTTATGCCAGATTGTCTTCATTTAACGTTAGGACATTCATTTCTTTACTATCTGATGTTCCAAACTTTTCAAAGTACATCAATCTCTAAATAGTCTTTATCTTTGCAACTAAAATAAAAAAACATTGAGCTTTCAAGTAGTCTCACATTGAATGTTTTTAATTGTATATGCATTGTCAACACAACCTTACAAAGAAAGCATTCTGATGAGATCAAAATAGCACAAGGGTATTAGATCGATGAAGTTTTAATATTGCCATGGTAATCTAGACTACATAAGATTGCATTTTTGGAGGAATTTTGAGTCATTAGTTTTTGAGTTATTTTTATATAAGTTTAGTAGGAACTTGAGTCCTTTTTTGAGTTATTTTTATTCTAGTAATTTTCACTGGTTCCACATCAGTTGGTTCAAGTTTTAGGCATATAAAAAGACCTCAAACTTGTTTTATTTTTCATAGAATAAATTGATTAAAATTTAGTATAAGCTCTGTTTGCAGTTACCAAATATTTGACACTAAGAGTGCAAGAGTGTGCAGGTCCTCGAGGCGTGAGATCAGAAAAAATTTCACGTGCAAGTCATGTGAGTCGGTGATCATCAAATCTCTAAGTGCAAGGCCTGAACATTATCAAATTCCTAAATATTTTCTCCCAAATTCTCCAACCACACTCCACTTTCTCTTTCGTACTGCGTCAAATTTGGTACTATAGCTAATCATGACTTTTCTCCAATTTTTCTCCAATTTTTCTGTCTTTTCCATCATTTTTTTCCTTCTAGTTAGGATTCAATTAAAAAGAAAAAACCTATGAAAAATGAGAGAAAAAGATAAAAGAATAAATCAAAAAAAGAAGACAGAAAAAAAGAAAAGAAAATCAAACAATTTCATTGTTCATCTTTCATCTTCCTCCTACCAAACTCCTAACGCTAACCCCTAAACCTAATAAACCCAACTTCCTCATCCACCAGCTTCATCACCGTTGCCGATGTTACCGCAACTCCCCTCCAGGACAGCCACCTCCATCAACCGCCACCATCTACATATCCAATGCTCGCTGCCACCCCTACCCTCAAGTAGACCCGACCGCGGTTCGGTTCCGGTTCGGTTCCGGTTCCGAACCGCCGGTTCCGGTTCCTGCAAAACCCGAAACCGGAACCGAACCGCTTTAGAAGCGGTTCGGTTCCGGTTCTGGTTCTCGGTCGGTTCCGGTTCAGGTTTCATTTCGGTTCCGGTTCCGGTTTGGTTCCGGTTTGGGGTCGGTTCCGGTTCGGTTGTGATGAAAATATATGAAAAGTAAACAAAATTTAAAGTATATAACTTAAAATAGAAATATATCTTGTCACTAATCAACTTAATGCAAGTTACATATGAGAAAATTGAGTATGTAACAAACCAAACCAGAGAATGTGAGAAAACTTTGTGAGAAAATTGAGAATGTGAGCAAATTGGCCAAAACCGAATCGGTTCCCCAGTTCCGGAACCGGGGAACCGAACCGGGGATCCGGGGAACCGGAACCGCCGGTTCCGGTTCGGTTCCACAAAAGGGCAAACCGGAACCGAACCGGCTTGGCACGGTTCCGGTTCCGGTTCTTGGAACCGGTCGGCCGGTTCCGTTTCGGTTCGGTTCCAAATCAGTTCGGTTCCGGTTCGGTTCCACGGTTCGAACCGAACCGTGGTCGGGTCTACCATCAAGGCCTACAGCAGCCACCGTCATCCTCAACCAAGCCTTATTAAACCATCTCATATGGCAGTTGTATCCTTTGCCATAACTGCTAACACCACCACACTCTCTCAAAGTCATTGACGTTGTCATCTGATGCCTCTAACGTCATTGACATCATCATATCAGATACTGTCATCGCCATCGCCATTGCCATCTACATTTTATGCCTCAATCGTCCATGTCTTCATCCAAGCCATCTACCGTCAATGCTTTACTCTGGAGCCTTTGCTGTCGTTGCCAGCAGCTCAATCAACGTCATTGGTCGCAGTCATCATTAACAGCTTGCTCCCAAGTTGAATTCACAAAGTTCAGATTACCCCAAATCTTTTGGAATGATAGGCTCATACTCGAGCCGATACTATTCAACGGTTCAAATTTGAGCCAAGTGAAGCCGAACCGAGTCGGCTTAAACTGATCGAGTTCATCGACTCTACCAGAGCCGAACTAAGCCGAACTAAGCTCGAGCTGTTGACCGACTCACGTGTATTGACCAAGCCGCCAAGCTGCTTGCTACAATATGGTTTCGAATTTTTCAAATATAGTTTTTCATTTTTTTGGGGGATTTTCAGAGTGCTATTTTGGAAGATTTTCCGCCTTTTTCGAATTTTTCACGTGAAATTTGCGGCCCTAGCTAAATTTACAAAGATGAATTCAAGAGCTAATTTTCAACCTTTTTCACATTGCGGTCAACGTTGACAGCTTGCTCCCAAGAAGAATTCACGAAGATCGACTTATCCCGAGTCATTTTTGAATGATCGGCTCATATTCGAGCAGATACTATTTCATCGGTTCGGATCCGAATCAATTGGAACCGACCCGAGCCAGCTTAAGCAGATATTGTTCATCGGCTCAATCGGAGCCGACCTGAGCTGATCAAGCCGACTAAAGTTGACCAAACCGATCAAGCTTGACCAAGTCATGTACGTTGACCAAGCCGTTGACCAAGCCGCCGAGCTGCTTGCCACGGTATGGTTTACTAATTTTTCAAATTTTCAAAACCGGTCTATTGCCATTTTCCATTTCCTAGAGATTTTTAGTGCTATTTTGGGTGATTTTCAGCCTTTTCAAAGTTTTTCGCCTTTTGAAATTTACAGCCATAACTATCTAGATCAAATCTCTACAAGCCCTAGAGACCATACATAATGCATCAACGCTAATCTTCACCCTATGTAACTACTAATCTGATCAAAATATAGTTATTAAATTTTGTTTAGATTGCGTAATTTTCTAGTCTCGAGTAATGTGTTGCATCATCATATTTAAGACCACATCTTTAGTATATAGATTTAAATCTTAGGATTTTATTTTGTTTATTTGTATAATTAGTGCATGCATGTGATTTGTTTTAGAATCTTGCATCAATGTATGCTTTTACGTAGCATCAAACCCATAAGATAGACATGTATGACAATTCAATTCAAAGGTCAAAATACTAAATTCAAAAATGTACCTAAAACTTAAAGATGACATAAACCAAACAGCAGATCACCGAAAAGTCCTAAAACGAGCTTAGAGAAGAATGAAACTTTAAGAATGAAGCACAAAACACAATTGATGATAAACATAATAACATGATAATTCAAGATGAGAATAGAAATCAGAATAATAAGAGACATGATAATAATTTAGAGGACAACTTTGGTCAAGATAATATGATGCCGGATTAGGATAGATGCTCATATTTTAGATGGAGATTATAATCTTCAGACCTTCTTAAATTGGTTAGCAAAAATAGAATATTTCTTCGAATGGTACCAAATATAAAAAACAAAATGTTAAATTTGCTAAGGTAAAACATTTAGGTCCGCTAAATTTTTTTGAACATAAAGAGAGAGCCAACGAGAGAGAAGCATCTAAGAAGTAAGAGCTATACAGAGATGGAATGAGATGAATGTGAAACTTAAAAATAAATATCTACCTCCTGCATATATAGACCACTTACTAGAACAACTAAACTTCATCAAGGAAGCATGACTGTGAAATAAAATGCATGACTAAGTTTAATGACTTACCTATTAGAAATAAACTACAAGAAGATCCTTGATATATCCTTGTTAGGTTTTGTTTTAAGTTAAGGGCAGATATTAGAAACGAGACGCTACCCTACAATGTAGATTATGTGCAACAAGCATTCAAATTAACCATAAATTAAGACTATATGAAAACCTATATACACAGGAAGCTTACTTCTAAAACGAGGGAGTAACCTAAATGTCCAAGTAAAATCATGTCTAAGTCCGAAATCACGGTCGCTAAGGAGACAAATGGAACGGTTAAGATTAGAGAGCCATCACGACAAAAGCTTAAAATGATGTAATGTTTTAATTGTCACAGTTTTAGAGATTTCACTAGTCAATACCCTAATATGATATTACATATACGAGAGGTTGGTGATGAGGATATGTTAATAGAGGAAAATTACATTCACCTTGAGGGTGCTAATGATGAGGATGATAATTTAGAGAGATCTAGGACATGTTTGCATGCATTGGGTGTCTAACCACTACATCTAGGAGTGAGAAAAATTGATGACAGAAATTTTTTACCTTTACATATGTTACAGTTGTAAAAAGATCTTTTAACGTGATGATTGACCGAGAAAATTTGTAAAAATTAAATCGCTAAGTCAACCATGAAAAAATGAGACATAAAGCTAAGCCTCATATATAACCGTACAAAGTTTTGCATGGGTTGATGATAACTCACATATTGTCTAATGTCTAATGTCTAATGTCTAATGTCTATCAAGTTTTAAGCTAAAGATCGCATTTGGTATGATATTGTATCTATGGATGCTACGCATATTCTGTTAGATAGGTCTTAGCTGATTGACTTAGATGTTATACATTGTGTAAGAGATAATACAAATACATATTTGGAGGAATGATAATTTGGTTAATCCCTAACGGCCCATAGAGCATAATTAAAATCAAAAGAATATGGTGAACCGGTGTAAGCCACTAACTCAGACATCTTGTCATGTGATTCCGAGTTCCTTGTAGTTAAGTTTTGATCTTGTCATTGGTGCATTTCATGATCATCTTGTATATCATTTTAAGTGCTTTGCATCCTAAAACATATGAAATTCGTGCAACTAACCATGATAGTCCTGAGTCAGAATCAAATAAAAATTTACATGAATTTAAATTTATAGATGATAAGATGATTAAAGCTTGCCCATATACCCCATGAAGAAACATTGCATATATCATATAGGCTCTTGATGAGCTTTATCGAGTATTTGTCCTGATACGACTGACTAAGCTGAATAATTCATGAGAGCTTTGATGCACTGGCATCATTCAATACTTGTCCCTCACATGTGTCGGCATGCGGTCGTTATGCAGTTCTACGCAATTGTGATATTTTTTAGCCATTCATTAAATTATGTTCTTAAAACCGTGAAGAATGATGTAGATTTAAGTCTACATCAGATTGGGTTTTTTCAGAGTAATTTTTGAGTAATTTTTGTTTGAATTTAGTGGGAACTTAAGTCCCTTTTGAGTTATTTTTATTCCAGTAATTTTATTTAGTCCCACGTCAGTTGCAGTATGAGTTATTCAATTTGTAATGCTATAAAAGGTCTCAAACTTGTTTTATTTTTCATTAAAATTTGATTTAAATTTGATTTAAATTCTATTTGTATTTTCCAAATCTTTTGCATTGAGGATGCGGGAGTTAGCTTGATTGCTTAAGCACGAGGTCCAAAAAATCTCCATATGGGAGGCATGTGAATTGGTGATAATCAGGTCTCCCGGATGTTATGCCCAAACATTATCAAATTCCGAAATATTTTATCCCAAATTTAGTAACCACAATCCATTTTCTCATTCATCATACGTCACATTAAGAGAGCTTTTTCTCATCATTGAATTTTCATTGGACCAGCACTGAATAACCAAATATCATTCATGTTCAGGAAATGTAAAAACAGAATACCTTAAGGAAACAAGTTAAGAGGTGAACCTCGAGTGGCTTAAACTGAAACGTTTTAATGTGAGATAAAACCAATTAAAAATATTGATGCCATCCATTTCTAGATGCATTCACAAATAATCGGACAAAGACAAGACATGGTCAAAACAGATACATGCAGATTAGATCAAACGTCGCCATTATCATCAACAAATCAATGGACCAGCTTATCCCAATTGTCTTTGGTCAGCTATACGAACTCTATCTCCAGTCAGCTGTATGAAAGAATATTTCATGTGACAATCTAGCAATACTTCCTGGATTTCATCACAGCAGTGATCCAAATTCCTCTTAATGTACGTCATCCTAGGAGCACTATGTACAACACACCAACATCTCCTTAGTAGGGCACCACTCTGTACACATTCCACTGGTGCCAAACAAACTAAGGCAGATTATCCATTATCAATGACTATGCACTAAATCGATGTGTATGTCTGACGGTCTGACCTCCCATGAATACACTAATTTCATACCTCAGCAATGCTCATCAATCTTAAGATCCTCATGATAGTAAAATAATCATCATCACTACTAGTTTATTTACTTATGGTTTTGCTAAAAATTAAACACATTGCGCAAATGTAGCCTCCTAAAAGAATCTAGTTTCCAAACTTCTTCAGCCCTATCCGGCCATGCATTTGCAATAAATCCTCTGAAAAAGCATATAACCCCCCAACTCCACACACACACACAAAACACAACACTAAAAAGCATGTGGTCACACAATTGCTTTATTTTTCAATGTTCACCCACAAGGTTTTTCAAGCACTGACAGGTTACAACCATTACACTTTACTTTCTAGTGAGATGGTCGTTTGACACCATGCGAACAGTTTTATGATTATTCTCAACGACACATGTATTTTCCCACCTTTTCAAGAATTTCTTTGTTCTCTCTTTCACGGTTAAGATCGTTAATCGACGCATCAAACCAATGATCAGTACGATGATGCGTGTTATGCAGACAAAATGGATGGTGAGAGGAAGAAAGGAGGTGGAAAAGAGATGTAGGATGAGAGAAGAAAGGTAGCAGTAGAAATCAGAAAGAGAGGATGAACAATGAAGAAAAAAAGAGAATAAAGAAAAAAAAATTGAAAATAAAATTGTGGGAAGGAAAGAAATGGGTGGAGAGAGATTAAAGAGAGGATGGAATGTGAATCTACTGGTGTGTAGTGGTAGGACCATATAAGTTATTGATTAAAATGAGGAGGGAAAGAAAGAGAACAAAGAACAATGAATGTGGTTGTCGGTGACACGGTCAATGGACATGGATAAAAGGAGGGCAAAAGAAGGATGAAGCCACAAAGATGAGGGTAAGTCTACCACCAGTGTTGTCAACAATGACAAAAGGACATGATTTGCTGAAAATAAGAAATAGAGTAGGCTTACTCATTTTTTAAGTAAACTTTGTAAATTGCTAATTGAAATAAAAAACAATTAAAATGCCCGGTGACTTTGTGATGATCATCATAAATATTACCTAATCAAATGATCTAACAGCTAACAAATGAAACAATCGCATAAGCAGATGATACAAAAAAGGAACACATGCACATTTAAAGAATGGGGCTCACAAAGAAATATATACTGAACATTCATGAATGGTGGTGTTTGGATCCAACAATATTAGATATATGGTCAATTTGACGGCATAGGAACGTATAATTTGGGGAAGGAGGAGATCTGACACAAGAAGAAACAATCCCAGTTAGGGTTCACTGGAAAAGGGATAATTCACAGAACAAGTATGACTACAGTGAATGAGTACATCACATGATGATCCTCACTAGCTATAATCGAAGACTAACGTTCTGATGGCTCAAGCCCTGCTTGCAGCATTACAAACCTGGATGTTCTATGTAAACAGGAGGCACATAAATGGATGGACTGAATATACTATATCATTCGATGCCATTTCTGCCAAAAATGAAAAATTATGTATGACTAAGATGGATGCATCCAGAACAAGAGACAACAATCCACCACACGTTAATGTTAATGGCAACCTCACTTTCCACCTAACAGATGAATACAAAGATGGAATATAGCAGATATAGCATTTGTGACAGAATTTCTTATCATTGCTAGCCGAAAACCCAAAGGTTGACATTTCGCTTACCGCAGTCAGTGATAATGTTTCAACACAAGGTAGAAACATACTAAAGGGATCAGATTGGCACATAGGAGGTCATCAATGGCAACAATTACAACGTTGAATATCTCAACTGTCGGTCACAGTGAATAAACAAAGAAGGGCAATAACGAAAAATGATGTGGGGGTGGAAAACCATGCCAGTTAGTGAGAATTAATAAACAGAGAAGGGCATTAACCAGAGATGGTGTGGGGTGGAAAACAAAGTAAGTGTTTCACCACTTTTGTAGTCAGTAACAAGTTCAATGATGATAATGGATGATGCCAGAAGTTAATTAGTGCAAAAACACTATGAAAGAAATAAGCGCGGTGGTATGTTTGGACAAATGTCTGCATCCTTGCAGAACAGCTGCAATCATGCAATCATTGGTTTATTGAAACAACATCAATAAGATATAGTAGGACATAAGCTGACACCCTAAGGAACATAACCGAAAAGGAAGTTACTATATTATCAAATATGCAGCTCTAAACTTAAGCGACCTATAGGATAAAATGCCTTTCGAGGCACACAGCTAACCTGAAATGCAACATCTGCTAAAGTTAAACGCACAGAAAAAACAATATGGGGGTAAGAACACTTCCGCCATTAGCAACTGTATCCAATGAGTTTAGCAAGACAACGATATCACACGGTAAATCTACACCGTGCATGACAATGACCTAACTAAAAGAAACATTGACAATAAAAGAAATCAAAAAAGGCTTAAATCTCATGTGCACCAATGTTCCTGCCCGAAACTGCAAGTTCCTACTAGAAACAGCAATGCCTCACCAAAATAATGTGCATATCTATTATTAAGTCATAGCACAAGAAATCTCAAATATCAAACTAGAATCCTTCCATATATCGTATGTAATTCTTTGTTTATTATTACAGAAAAGAGTTGAGTACCAATGTTGTAAGTGGCAGACACGGAATTCATATCGCCCAAGCGAAGTTCTTGTCGGATAGCGAATATCAGGCGATATGTTAGGACTTAGGACATTAAGTAAATTTGACTTCTGCCCCCTCATTAATTCTCTTTAAAGGCAAATTATGAAGGATGAATACTCCTACAGGAGACAAGTAAGATAAGATACTAGTACCATGCTACAGCAAATTTTGAAAAAAAGGGATACTGGTACACCTAAGACACAGCAATATATATACAACGATATTAATAGAGATAATACTGATACGTTTATCACCTACGAGAGGAGGCGCAAGAAGACTAAGGAGTAATTGCTGGACACCGACGATTTGGGGATAGAATTTCTTTATGCACTATTAGTTGGTTGGTGTAGCTGTATGCACCACACCCCATCATTATATAAGAGAGGGATGGGCTAGGGTTAGGGTATCGAATATTGCAGTCGTTTTTTGACATTTCCTAGAGTTCTCCGAGGAGATCTAGAAGAGAGTTTAGGCTTTTCATTTAGCAAAAGCTAGGAGAGTGGCCAACTCTCCCAAAATTGGCTACTTATCCCTTTGTAACCCTATTTTCATATTCCAATTCAATAAAAATCCCCAAAATTCCACCAAATCAACCCTAGTCCGCATCAATTTGGTATCAGAGCTCTGATCCAATGGCCGCAACAAGATCAGCTACGACGAAAACCATGGAGGAGAGGTTAGATGCGGAGATCGTCGAGAGGAAGAAAGAAGCAGCGGAGATTATCACGAAGATCGACACGACCGCGGCGACACTCAGATCTGATTTGAAGGAGAATCTGGAGCAAATGAAGGAGATGCTTACCAACTTCATGACTCAAAACATCACCGCACCTCAGATCTCG
Organism: Scilla litardierei; assembly: GCA_030789695.1. Taxonomy (NCBI): domain Eukaryota; kingdom Viridiplantae; phylum Streptophyta; class Magnoliopsida; order Asparagales; family Asparagaceae; genus Scilla; species Scilla litardierei. The sequence goes on from CM061141.1 coordinate 22,946,467, forward strand.
CGTTCGAAGGAAGGAGCCACCTCAGATCTGAATCACCAATCAGATCTGAGGGGAAAAGGGAAGGCAACAATGGTTCCGGATCATGAAGGGGTGATCTTGGAAGGAGTAGATCCAGATCTGGACCTCGACGACGACGACTGACAAGAGGACCTCTCTGAAACCCTAGGGGAGAGCTCCGAGGAAAACCCACCCACACATCGGCAACGGAGGACGCGCGAGGCGAACCCCCTGGGGGTTGCCAACAGTCGGCGACCCCCCAGGGGGCTCGCCGGAGGCGGGCGAGCCCCCCATGGGGCCGCCGAGACTGTGCGACCCCGCAGGGGGGTCGCGGGAGCAGGGCGACCCCGCTTGGGGTCGCCGAAGGCGGGCGAGCCCAAGACGGTGCCGCCGAAGGCTGGCGACCCCCCAGGGGGCCGCCGAGAGGCCGGGGGCCTGCCAGGGCACGCGCGGGCCCCTGACGGGCCGCGCAGATTCTGAGGACCCCCCCGCACATCGCAGGGGGGATTACGGGACCCGTGAGAGGCGTGCACGGGGTGCGCGAGATCCAGAGTACTACGAGGACGATGATTGGGCCCCGGAAGGACGACGGAGAGCTGAGGTGCATGAACCGGAGTACGAGGACCACATCCGTCACTATGAGGAGGAGGATGAGCGGTTCAGGAGGAAGGATAGGAGACGGGAGCCGGAGAGAGGCCGATTTGGAGATCATCATCGCCAGCAGCGCGTTGATCGTTTTGACGAGCGGGATCCACGGGCGGATGACCGCATACGGAAGCTCCAGAAGCCTGTATTCGAGGGTAGTGATGCCACGAGGTGGATCTACAAGGCGGAGAGGTATTTTGAGATGGCCAGGCTGACGGAGGAGGAGAGACTGAGGGCGGTTGCGCTCTGTTTAGAGGGAGAGGCCCTGAACTGGTGGCGATGGAAGGAGCAGCAGAGACCTCTGAGGACCTGGGACAGATTCAAGGAGGCACTATTACACCGATTCCGAGGCTCTCAGGCGGGGGGAGCTTATGAGCAGCTGCATACCTTGAGGCAGATGGGGACCGTGCGAGACTACATTAAGCAGTATGAGGAGCTCACTAGTAGAGTGCGTGGGATGCCTGCAGAGTCCCTAGAAGGGTTTTTTATGGATGGATTGAAGCCCACCATTAGGTCTGAGCTTCGTACTCTCAGACCACGTGGACTGGAGGAGCAGATGGAGTTAGCGCTGACGGTCGAGGACAGGTTGGCGGACGAGCGTCGCGCCAGGGGGGCATTTGAAGGACAGTTTCCACGACCACAGGCTGCCCCAGGGGGACAGTCGGGCGCTGCAGGAGGGGCCCCGGCAGGCGGAGGGAAACCCGGGGATGTGAGACCAGGAGGGCCGTACAAGAGGATGACAGATGCGGAGATGCGGGATCGGAGAGCAAAGGGTTTATGCTTCAAGTGCGACGAGAAGTTTACCCCTGGGCACATGTGCCGCAATCAGGCCTTGCAGGTGTACGAGGTGTACGCTAAGGACTTGGAGGAGGAGCAGGCAGGGGAGGAAGCGGCAGGGACCGAGGAGGATGCCGAACCTCTACTATTGAAGGCGGCCGAAGTCTCGCTTAGCTCTATTGCGGGGCTTACACGGGTGCACACCAAGAAGCTGACGGGTAGAGTTCGAGACCTGGACGTGGTGATACTGATAGATAGTGGGGCCACCCACAATTTCGTATCCCCAGGGTGATTGAGAGTCAGGGGATACCGCTGACAAAGACGGAGGGCTTTGGAGTCATGCTCGGGACCAGGGTGGTCGAGCAGAGTAGAGGCATCTGTCGGGACTTGACTGTGTCCATACAGGGAGTGGTGATCACCGGTGATTTTCTGCCCTTGACCCTGAGCACTGTCGACCTGATTTTGGGGATGCAGTGGCTGCAATCGCTGGGGGAGACGAAGTTCAACTGGAGGCTGCTGCGGATGGAGTTTCAGGTGGACGGCAGGAAGGTTGTACTTTTGGGTGATCCGAGTTTGTGTTGTTCGTCGGTGTCCTACAAGACTATGGCGAAGACACTCCAGGCTGAAGGAGGTGGGTTCTTGATTGAGCTACAGGGGTTGGCGACGGACGAGGCCACGGGGGAGACGGTAGTACCGCTGGAGGTAGAGCAGCTATTACAGGGGTTTGAGGGGGTATTCCAGCCACCTAGCGGTCTTCCACCGTCAAGGGACCATGAGCACGCTATTGTGCTTAGGGAGGGGGTGTCGCCCATTAGTGTGCGTCCATACCGATACCCCCAGGTACAGAAAGACGAGATTGAGAAGCTGGAACAGGAGATGCTGCAGGCAGGGGTCATCCGCCCTAGTGCTAGTCCTTTTTCTAGCCCAGTGCTTCTGGTTAAGAAAAAGACGGCAGTTGGAGATTTTGTGTCGATTACCGAGCTCTCAACAAGGAAACTGTCCCCGACAAGTTTCCCATCCCGATGATTGACGAACTACTAGACGAGCTGCACAGAGCTGTGGTTTTCTCGAAGATCGACCTGAAGTCGGGGTACCATCAGATTCGCATGAGGCAGGAAGATGTGCAGAAGACCGCCTTCAGAACTCACGAAGGCCACTACGAGTTCCTCGTCATGCCCTTTGGGCTGACGAACGCACCCGCTACCTTCCAGTCACTGATGAATAAGGTCTTCCGACCCTACTTAAGGAGGTTCGTCCTGGTCTTTTTCGATGATATCCTAGTCTACAGTGCATCATTACAGGATCATCTGGGCCATCTGGAGATAGTGCTGCGGGAGCTGGAGGATCATCAGCTACAGGCCAACCGGAAGAAGTGCCTCTTCGGGCAAGCGCAGGTGGAGTACCTGGGGCACACTGTGTCGACGGACGGGGTGGCAGCCGATCGATCGAAGATTTCAGCCATGTTGGATTGGCCAAAGCCAAAAACATTACGTGCCTTGCGGGGATTTCTGGGGCTCACGGGGTATTATCGACGATTCGTGAAGGGGTACGGCACCTTGGCGTGGCCCCTTACGGAACAGTTAAAGAAGGATAGTTTTTGCTGGGGAGAAGAGGCGACAAGGGCATTCCAGGCCCTCAAGGAGGCGATGACGACAGTACCAGTGTTAGCACTCCCAGATTTTGAGAAGAAGTTTGTGGTGGAGTCAGATGCATCGGGCTTCGGGTTGGGGGGCCGTACTGATGCAGGAGCAGCGACCGATCGCTTACTTCAGTCAGGTTTTATCTTCCAGTGCCAGGCTGAAGTCTGTCTATGAGCGAGAGTTGATGGCAATCGTGCTGTCAATACAGAAGTGGAGACCCTACCTACTTGGGAGGGAGTTTGTGGTACTGACAGACCAGCGGAGTCTGAAGTACCTCCTTGAGCAGCGCATGGTGGCAGAGGAGCACCAGATGTGGTTGTCCAAGTTGAGCGGGTACAAGTTCGAGATCCATTACAAACCCGGCTCGGACAACAAGGCGGCAGATGCACTTTCCCGACGAGATGAGTGGGTACAGGTGGTGGCTCTTTCTATTCCACTGATGTTGAGGAGCGACATCTTGCTAGCGGAGATTGAGGCAGATGAGGAGCTGCGGCGAATCCGGGAGGCGATCGCTGGGGGATCTACAGATTTCCCGGGCTACACATTAGAGGAGCAACTACTACTGTACCGGAGGAGGCTGGTGATTCCCCGGACTTCTAGTCACATTCCTACTCTCTTCCATGCGTTCCACAGCAGCGCCGTGGGGGTCCACTCAGGAGGATACCAGACTTATCAGATGATGGCTCGGGAGCTCTACTGGCCGGGCATGAGAAAGGATATCGCGAGGCTGGTCTCGGAGTGTGATATATGTCAGCGCCACAAATACCAGGCGACATCCCCAGCAGGTCTTCTACAGCCCTTGGAGTTACTGGAGAGGATATGGGAAGACATCTCGATGGATTTCGTGGAGGGGTTGCCACGATCGGAGGGCTTCACTACGATATTTGTTGTGGTTGACCGCCTCAGCAAATACGGCCATTTCATCCCACTACGCCATCCATTTACTGCAGCGTCAGTGGCAGTTGCTTTTTTGAAGGAGGTGGTCAGGCTGCATGGGTACCCTCGCTCTATTGTGTCAGACAGTGATAAGGTGTTTCTGAGCACTTTTTGGAAGGAGATGTTCCGACTACATGGTACAGCGCTACGACGGAGCACGACTTATCACCCACAGACGGACGGCCAGACGGAGGTGCTTAACCGCAGTGTGGAGACATACCTACGGTGTTTTGCGTCAGAGACACCTAGGAAGTGGGCCAGGTGGTTTGATGTGGGCTGGGTACTGGTACAACACCTCGTACCACTCAGCTGCGAGGATGACACCGTTTCAGATTGTGTATGGCCGAGATCCGCCCCATCTAGTGCATTACAGCAGGAGACCCACCCCGGAGTCGGTATTAGAGCAACAATTGGAGGATCATGACCGGGTGTTAGAGGAATTGAAGCGCCACCTACTGCGAGCACAGCAAATCATGAAGAAGAAGGCAGATGCACATCGCAGGGAGGTGCAGTTCGCCGTGGGAGAGCGTGTCTACCTAAAGCTTCGACCCTACAGACAGCGTTCTATGGCCCACCGGCGCAATGAGAAGCTGGCGGCGAGGTATTATGGGCCTTACGAGGTTGAGGCCCGGATCGGCAAGGTGGCGTATCGACTGAAACTACCTCCTACTACCAGGATCCATCCGGTTTTTCACGTCTCACAGTTACGCCGAGCTATTGGAGATCATGTGGCGTCGTCTACATTGCCCCCAACTCTCACGGTCGACATGGAGGTACTTTTGACACCCGAGGAGGTTACAGGCATTCGTACAGGAGCATCGGGAGCACGGGAAGTTCTGATTCATTGGTCGGGATTGCCGGAGTTTGAGGCAACGTGGGAGCTTTACGATCACCTACAAGAAGCTAGGAGAGGGGCCAACTCTCCCAAAATTGGCTACTTATCCCTTTGTAACCCTATTTCCATATTTCCAATTCAATAAAAATCCCCAAAATTCCACCAAATCAACCCTAGTCAGCATCAAATACATATCTAACATTCAATGTATAGCAGTCTTATCTTAGCTGGCAGTACACCAATCTTAATAGAGATAATACATATCTAACATTCAGTGTATAGCAGTCTTATCTTAGCTGGCAGTACACCAATCTTAATAGAGATAATACATATCTAACATTCAATGTATAGCAGTCTTATATTAGCTGGCAGTGCGCATGGCTTTTAACCAATTCTAATTTCAATTCATGAAATCTAATATAAAACACAAAAGGGCAAATCTACCCCATATTTAATTCAGACCTAACTGTTTTTAATTATCACTTAAAATCACAAGCATACATCTAATCTTCAGGTCTAACTTTTAGATAGAAATGAAAGAAAATGAGAAGAAAAATAAGTGATGGAGAAGAGAATATAGTTCAAGAAAAAATTTCTAACATTAAGATCTCTACTGCTTCCTCATCCTCTCGTCATCACGACCTACTTCTGCTCGTTTTGCTTTGCTTTTGGCCGTTTTGATGTGTCATTTGGTGAACTTTCTACATCTTCTTTTAATCACCTTACTGATGCAATCTGAGAGAATGAAAAATAGAGCTTCAAAATAAAAAAGAAGGGAACGTGTCGTGTACGCAGGTAAAGCCCTGACTTCGTTGGGTTGGGCTGGGTCTCAATTGAAACAACACAATCAAAAAACCTGATACATCTTGTGCATCTCCCACACGTATCGAGATAATATCATGGTTCTTTTAGTACAATTTTACACTGTCCTGTCTTGATACGTACCCGATATGCATCGGGTTATTTACTTTCCTTTTTTACAGCGCATAGTCTTGATACATACCCAGCACATATCATCGAGCATTGGAGCCGTATCGGTACCCACTATGTATTAGATACAAATAAATTGGTCAATTTGAAGTATTTACTCTTCATAGAAGGCAAATGAGATTTTCATATGAAAGGATAAAGTTAATAAAATAAATAAAATTTCAATAGTTGTTGAACTCTTTATAACAATTGCTTAGTAGGGCACTTATTCATATTTAAATCTAATTAACATCTTATAATCAATATTTCAAATCTCGATGTTGGTCTCAATATCAGCCAGTGACTTTTAATATCGATATCAGGTGCACCGAGATCAACGAATGATATATGTTGAACATGTCAAACGTACTATCCGTTACTTTAGCTTAAAAGTTAAAATAACTGTAAGTCGCAAGTAGATATTCATCTTCGCAAGTAGATATTCATCTTTAATAAGTACATCACCCATTGATTACCTCTTTCATTCAGAACATTGGTGTCCCCTATTTAACACATTAATGAACCTCCCTTATATTATTTGTTACTAGTTAGTAGCGATAGTATTATTAGGTTTCGAATGAGTCGTATCAACATACTTGAAATATGATACAATATGAGCGATACAAATATGTATTGATTAAGATGTCAACTCTTGCTTACATTCCAATTTATCAAATTAAAGATATGATAATATCCTGAATTTGACTATTTCAATTATATCTGCGTAAGAAACATGTTCCTCCCTTTAGGAGAAGTTACTATTTTTAAGCATTCTTTACATTTTATTATTACTGCTGATTCTTTTTTATCTTTTCCTTTTTTTTGTGCAAATTTAGAAAATGGAGTTTTTCAATTGAAAAGGAAAGAATAATTAAAAGAGAACTTTTCACAGACATTAAAATGCAATATCATCAAGGTAAGATTTTTTAGGTTATTTCTCCCTTTCATGATATGCCTAGCCTTATAGGAAATACTAAAACCTACTTTAGACACATGTGCGCACGCACACATAAGGATAAGGTAGATGATTAGATTGTGCAAGATATTTCCTAACCTGACCATCAAAAATTCCACTTCACACTTCTTTGATGATCGGCACGGGGCATATTGATCTACAAATACTAAAACCCAAATAACTCAAAATTTTGGTGAACCATGTGATAGTGATTAAAAAAGTTTTGTTGTCATTAAATCATTCAATACCTAGCAATCTGATGCATGTGCAAAGTGCAAACAATGTAAAAACGGTTTACCTATGATGAATAATGTTGCAAAATCAACATGAACGATCATCGAAGAAATGGGAAAACCTGAAATTTTTTAGGGTTGGTGTAGGATATTTTTCTACACAAGCTGCTCATCTACTATATATACACACACCCAAAACAAAGACTACCTTAGCCATGATATCTTAACCTTACTCTTTATTTTTTTAGATCCAAAAGTTGGTCATCAAAAAAGAAGTTGACCCTAAGACTATTTTGAATGCTGAAAAGCAAGTCGTAGTTTTTTCTCTAGACACTAAATAATTTTAGAATTTGTAAGTATTTCATGATGTCCTTATTAAGTTTTGCCCCCGTAAAAGTTTTCTGGTGGAGCCACTGCAAATATCATGGCATAGATATATGAGGCAAAAATAACAGGGATGTGTGTGTGTGTGAGTTAAGAACCCAAAATATCAAAAACTGACTAAACATCGCTATATGATAAATCTCTTTTATGTCATAACAGTCAAAGGCCAAAACATCATGTCAGGACATGTCAGGGGCATTTACAATAGCGTTAAGCGCCTTCCATTAGCAAAAGGTTTCGAATGCTCTCAGATGAATGATGCATCCAATAAATCCTATTGTTGTCCCTGTTATATATTGCTATGATTACTATCTCCTATAAATCGTAATGTAAAAAACTTATGTTATATAGCGCTACAATTACCATCTCTTATAAATCCTAATGTAGAGAACTTATTGCAGCAAAGAAGACATACCATTGAAGCAGGTCGCTAACGTAGATTTCCTTTATATAATATCAGCAGATATGACATCTAAATATGCTCAAGTCTACAGTCATACCTGAGTCCATCTCTGCGCAACAAAATGCTAGTTATAACAAGATTTGGTTAATTCTCCAAACCTTGTGACTTAATCCAATTTATCTCTCAACGTTTAGATATTTTTCCAATGTGTTTGTGAAGTCTTTTCCAATTTAAAACCAATATAACCATCATTATCTACGACACAAACTTGCTACACATGCAATCACACGCCTTTACCACCCAGAAGAAACCCATTAATACTGTACAAATAATTACTTTGAGGACAACATCCAGTTGTTATGGTACCATCGTTTTCACCTCTCCCATTTAGATATGACAAAAGATCACTATGCTCACCGCATATCCTAGAAGTATTTCTTCTGACCAAAGATGCAACTTTGGGAAACCACAAAAAGTATAATGCCTTGAAAACAAAGGGATATTATGAATATGGCACTTATGGTCCAAAATATCATGTTAGCCATATTGCATTTGTTACAGAACAATACAGCCCCAATGATACGATTTGGATCGTATCAATGGAAAATCAGCGAACAAAAGGGATAAAAATTGGAAAAGATTGGATTTTTATTGGGTTTTTTGAGAAGAAACAACTACTAATAGCAAGATAACTTGAGCCCTTTCGAGAGGAACTCGCTCTCCTAACTTTGATGAACGGATCAAAGTCTAAATCCCTCACAAAAGACACTTACAATGTTTCTCACACAATAAGCATAAAAACAAATAAAGATGGCTAGCCCTAATTTATAGAAAAGTGGGGAATTACTAATCTAGTCTAAAATGACTAGAATACCCCTAACTAACCCTCCTACGTGCTACCGCGCCTCCTACGGCGCACATAAGTGACTAGAGGGGGGTGGGTCCCCCCTAGATAGCCGTCGGCCTCAAGTGGTGTGGGTGCGGGCTCGGATCCGCATCAATACCGCCCCCTAAAAGAGCCACCTTGTCCTCAAGGTGGAGATCTGGCTTTGAAGGCCCTCGAGGGGAAACAGAGGCTAGGGTCACCTGTCAGAACCACCGTACGACCCCCCTCCTGGAATTCCATCCTAAGCTGCTTCCAATTCATCTTCACCTCACCCAACCCCCTCAGCCACTGCACGCCCAAAATCACATCGATATTGTCCAACTCTAGGGGCAAGAAGTCCTCCACGATCTGCACCCCTTGTAAGGTCAGACTCAACCCCTTGCACATCCCACTGGTCTCCTCCCTCCTTCCTGTCCCGGAGAGGACCGTAAACGTCTCCAAGGTGCTCACCTGCAGCCTATGACGATCCACCAAATGTCGAGAGATGAAGTTGTGGGTAGCCCCACTGTCTATGAGTATCGTCACCGGCGCGTCGTCCAATTGCCCTGACAACTTCATGGTATGGTTCGTGGTTACCCCTACCAAGGAGTTCAGGGACACCTCCGCCACATCCAGATGTGCGTGCTCAGCCTCGCTCTCTTCCGTCATCACTGGCTCTCTCTCCTCTGCATACTCCCCCTCGTCTGGCATTATCACGATCTGCATCAGCCTGCTCGCACACCGATGACCGGGACTGAACTTCTCATCGCATCTGAAACAGAGGCCTGCGGCACGCCTTGCCCTCATATCAGCCTCAGTCATCCGCCTACCAGGGATCACTGGTCGGGTTTCCTCTTTCTTCATTTCCACGTCCCCTGGTGCTACTGTAACCCCCGGAGGTGGGACCGGTGCCGTCTGACTACGCTGGCTCTGGGCTCCCCAAGTTCCCCGAGTGCTCCTCTCCTCCGCATGCTTCTCCTCCGCCTTGTGGGCCAGGCGAAGGACATCCTCCAGTGTCCCCGGGCTCTGCATCCTCAGCTCTGCTCGTATGGAGGGCTTCAGTCCCCTCATGAAATTCCCGATCATCACCTCGTCGGTCACCCCCTTCACCCTACTATTCAGCATCTCGAACTTCTCTACATAATCCCGGACCGTTCCCTCCTGCCTCAGAGCAGATAACTGCTCGTAGAAATCTCCCCCTGGAGTATCCTGGAACCGGTCTAGTATCAGTGCGGACAGCTCCTCCCAAGTGCGAAAAGGTGTCCGGGCCGCCTTCCACCTGTACCATGCCAACGCCTTCCCCTCGAAGTAGATCCCTATGGCTCTCAGAACCTCCTCCTCTGTCAGTCTCATCACCTGGAAGTACCGCTCCGCCCGGTAGATCCAACCGTCCGGGTCTGTGCCGTCAAAAATCGGCATCTTCAGCTTCATGAGGCGGCGGTCTGCATTAATGTCCCCCTGTGGACCCCCATCTCTACCGCGGTCTCCCCCACGGCCGAATCCCCCGCCGACTGTCTCAACGGGCCCTCCTCCGTCAGCCCCGTACAGCTCCTCGGGCCACCCGGGTCGCTCCCACGCCTCGGGCTGGTAATGGTACCCCGGAAACTCCTGATGTCGCGCCCACACGGGCCCTCCTGCCCCTCTGTGTGGCTGTACCGGTGCTGTCCGTCCTCCAAAATAGCCTCCCGGGCCTTGTCCCCGCCCCGGAAAGCCATCAAAAACCTGCCTGGGATCAACCTGCGGCCTCGGTACCTGTGGGTGAGCATCTGGTCCCCAAAATTGGGCTAGTGGAGCCCCAATCGTCGCGTCTCGGGCCCATCCGCCTTCGTTTTGCCCCCACGGGGCTGTTTGTGCTGCTGCGGGCCCCCAGGGGCCTGTCGGCGTCGTCGCGGGCCCCCAGGGGGCTGTCTGAACTGCGGCGGGCCCCCATGGGCCTCCAGCGGGCCTGTTTGGGCCTGCCGTGACTGTGGCAGGTCCGAACGGGCCCGCAAAGGCTGCGACAGGCTCGGCCGGGCCTGCAGTAGCTGCGGCAGGCCCGCTGGGCCCTGCCGCAGCTGCGGCAGGCCCAGATGGGCCTGTCGCAGGCCCTGCAGGGCCTGGCGGCTGTGCCGCAGGCCCTGAAGGGCCTGCAGGTACAGCCACAGGCCCTGAGGGTCCTGCCGGGCCATCCGCAGGCCTAGGAGGGCCTGCCGGCCCAATTTCCTGCTGGCCGGCCCTCCTAGGGTTTTGGGGGGTTGTGTTTCGCTCCCAAATTGTTGTCGTAGCCGTCATTCCCTCCGGTTGTTCCCAAATTGCTGATTCAAGGGTAGAATCTCCCTGATTTTCTCCTCCTTGAATCCCCTTGCCCCGATCTCTTCCCCTCTCCATTGTGAGGGCTTGGAGCATAGCCTTTATCTCCGGAATTGACGATGTAGCTTCCCTCAAAATTTTCAGATCTGAAGTTGCCTCTTTCAGATCTAAAGTTGCCTCCTTTAGCCCTTGGATGTCGCGTCCCGCTTGCGCGGCATCCCTCCTCATCGCCCGAAGTTCGACTTGGATGTCCTCCTGTGAATGCGCATGGTCCTTGATGGATTCCCCTAGGGTTTTCTTCAACCCCTCGATCTCCCGGTTGAATTCTTCCCGAAGCCCTTGTACCTTCTCATCCACGCCATCCGCCTTTGACCTAGTGCTTGTCGCCATCGGATCTTAATGCTCTGATACCAATTTGATACGATTTGGATCGTATCAATGGAAAATCAGCGAACAAAAGGGATAAAAATTGGAAAAGATTGGATTTTTATTGGGTTTTTTGAGAAGAAACAACTACTAATAGCAAGATAACTTGAGCCCTTTCGAGAGGAACTCGCTCTCCTAACTTTGATGAACGGATCAAAGTCTAAATCCCTCACAAAAGACACTTACAATGTTTCTCACACAATAAGCATAAAAACAAATAAAGACGGCTAGCCCTAATTTATAGAAAAGTGGGGAATTACTAATCTAGTCTAAAATGACTAGAATACCCCTAACTAACCCTCCTACGTGCTACCGCGCCTCCTACGGCGCACGTAAGTGACTAGAGGGGGGTGGGTCCCCCCTAGATAGCCGCCGGCCTCAAGTGGTGTGGGTGCGGGCTCGGATCCGCATCACCCAAGCATTCCACTTAATTGAAGCAACTCTCTGTACCAAAATTCCTACAGTTCCCCTCAATCTCTATGCTTACAACACACCGTGTGTGTATGCCGTCAACGCACATGCATGAACATGATGACAGACATGCAATAAACATGTTCAAAGATGACATATATCATACTGGCATCAAGATATAGCATTCCTTTATGATCACAAACATAAATACATTTAACAAAAAAGACAATATATACATGACAAAAATTTCAGAGCAGCCAAAAATATTAATCAATTGCAGAAAAGGGGAGGTTAATAAGTAACTGGTCTTGTTTGCAAACAGAATAATACTAAATTAAATGGCTAAATTAAAAAGAAAAACTAGTTATGTAGTTCCTATAGGGAAATGCAAACATGATGGACAATCTTGAAAGACTAATCACAAGAATAGTCATTTCCGTGTTCCTTATTTTTGAGACTAAGCTAGTCAAATTGAATAGTTTATTCTCCTTGTTATAACATGCTTTTAGTATTAAATATGGATTGTTAACGGTGCCTAAACTTTGATTAGCGGTTGGAAACAGATGGAAATGTCTACGGTAAATAATCAGTGGAAAGTGCATGGCAGAGAACACATATGTTAGACGATGAAAAGAGTCAAAATGGCATGATATTAAGATGATACTATGACAACTAACAGTAAGCACCTCCAATGCAGGCGAAAGCATTACCTTGTGCTGATAATGTGAGGCATCGTCAATCTGATGCTCATCCTGTGCTGGAACAATGCTGGCCTCTGCAACCTGCATCGTGCTATTGTACTTCCCCACAGCAGCGGCCATATCCACAGGCAATTTCATCTCCGGGGTCATAGTGAAGTAGTCCAAAGCCATTATCTTGTTCAACTTCTCCCTCAATCCAGAATCTGCGACACGATGATGATCATGATGATGATGATGATGAGACCTTTTAACACACATTTGTAACAAATCTAATAATAGTCTAATAGATTGAGATTCTTACGTACAAGTTACAGATGCCCCAGGGATAATCGGCTCATCGGACTTCTGAAGCCAAAGCTTCGCCCGCTGAATGCACCCCTCGAGGGCATTCTTATGGGAAACCCCAGAATAAACCGGCCGCGAGGTAAGAAGGCCGCCGAGGGCCGAAATCATGTCGAGATCGTTCTCGCCGAGCAAATCCGTGGCATCGTCAGTCACATAATCGTAGGTCAAGCAGCATCCCCTCTCATGAGTCCTGGTCAGCAGCGTCGACGTGAACTCGCTCTGCGACTTCACATCGAACAAGCACCCAAAATACAGAAGCTTGATGAGATCATCCAAATTCGAATCTTTACTATTGGGCTCTCCTTCTTCTTCTTCTGACTCTTTTGGGGTAGATGGCGGCTGCGGCTGCGGCGAGAGGCGAGAGAGCTCCTCCTGTAGAGCGGATGCTAGGGGCTGGCGGAGCTTCTCGTACTCGTCGATGAGGACGGAGACGGCGCCCTTCCCTTTGAGAAGGTCCTCCTGCTCCTTGTTGAGGGTTTTCCCTTGGGCCTGGCTCTCCTCGAGCTGGAGGATGCGGTTGTACTTCTTCTTGAGGGCGCGGAGCTTCTTGCTGATGAGGCTGATGACCGGCCCATCGGAGACTTCCGAGCCCGAGACCGACGCCATGACGATCTCTCTTCCTCTGGTTTTTCTTATTCTTGTCTCCTTGTTCTCTTTCTTTCTTCGCCCTTGTTGTTGTCCTCCTCGATGATGTAGGAGGAGTTATTGATGAGAGAGGGAATGCGGAGCGGCGGCGATTGATGAGAGAGATATGAAGGAGGCGGAGCTGCGGCGATTAGGTTGTGATGCGTCAGTCTTTTTTGTTTCTGATTAAATAATATGAAGAGGAGGATGGGGCAATTGAGTGGGCATTGAGAGGTTAAGTTTATTGGGGGTCTTATTATTGATGTAGATTGAGTCGTCAACAGCCCGATCCGGGAACTTTTTGGGCCCAATAAGAACAAAAGCGAAAAATTAAAAATAATTACAAAAATCAATATTTTATCCTTCATTAGATGGCATTTTGTGCATAATTTGTGTTCATTTTGGCTCTGATACGCGCATTTTGATGATATCACTTAATATTAGAGCTTACTGTTTTTATATGCTTAAAACATAATTTTTACAGCTTATTAGCATCTTCATCTTGGTCTCCTATTATTTTTCAGTTGAATTTCGTGAAGTCCCGATTCCAACGCATATTTTTCCAGAATTTTTGGAGGTCGGAGCAATTTACTGCATTTTTTGGAAGACAGTGTGACGGTGCTGAAAATTTCTGGGCTCGAAAGTCTGTTTTTCCCCTCTTGTGCAGAATTCTGCTATCATTTCAGTGTATATTCCGGCCTAATGATATTTTTCTATTGTTGTACACTTTGTTACGGTTCCATCGCCGCCTGTAACACGTCATTCCGAGGTCGGATGATTTTTCTAGAATTTTTGCAAGACATGTTGATGGTGCTGAAAATTTCTGCAAATTTGCCCCTCTTGTGAAGAATTCTGCTATCATTTCAGTGTATATTCTGGCCTTGTGATATTTTTCTGTTATAGTACACTTTGTTACGGTTCCATCGCCGCCTGGAACACATCAATCCGAGGTTGGATGATTTTTCTAGAATTTTCGCAAGACAGTGTGACGGTGCTGAAAATTTCTGCAGATTTGGGCATTGCTTGCGGGTTTGGGCCAGAACCCGACCCGTTTGACTTAAAAACAGACCCGATAAGCTGTGTTTGAGTTATATTGCGAATTTGACGGTTTTTCAGCCCTAATCTTGATTTTTTTTCTGAAATGAGGGGAGCTTGGAGGCCATGTGGATGATGGAGAAGCTTTGAGGAGGTGCTCAAGTGTGAGGGAAGCTACATTGATGAGAGATTGGTGATATCTTTCCTCTCCCTCTTGTGTATTTTGCATTTCTCATTTTGTATTGAACTTTGGATGAATTCGTCTATGAATCATCTTGTTTAGTATGATTGAGTAGTGTGATTGGTGTGGGTTGTGATTTATTATGATGGGTTGTTAATCTTAGTTCTCAATCCCTATTGCCTATTATATTGTTGATGTTGGATGAATTATTAGGGCACATTTTAATTGGCTAAAACCCAAGTGTGCACTCTTTGAGAAGAGACCATGTTTAAATTTGATTAGTGCCATGATGATGCATCCATCCTTATTGCAATTTATTGTGTTCTTGAATGCTAAATTTTTCGATTGAGTTTTCTTAGCCGGATGATCAATTGAGTTATATGCAGGTAATTAGAGCTTGATTAACACCAATCTTAGTGAACCCACAACTCATGCTCTCCTCCTAGCTATCCTAACTCTCCTTTGGTTCTCTAACCCTACTTATGTTGGTTAGAATTATAGATTCAACACAAATTTTTCCACTAATCCACCGTTAGTTGAGGTTGTTGTATCACGCTATTATCTCTCTTTATCGATCAATTTTGCGAGTATAGAACGACTTGTCCCTGTGATCCGACCCGGTACTCACCGGTTATATTTTATTGCATTGATGACATACGCTTGGAAGTAGAAGGCGTGCTCCTTGCGCGTCCTCCGGTTCAATTAATTGGCACCGTTACCGAGGACAACGGTTTCTACTAGTTGCATTTTTTGATTGATTTTGAAAGTTTTAGTGTGATACTACTATCTCTTAGTGTGATTATTTTTTATTCTTCATCTTTCACTTATTCTTCATCCTTATTTATTTTACGCTTTTTGAGTCTTTTTGATTGTTTGTTTTTGTTTTTTTCCAACATGGCAAGTACTTCAAACTCTCTTGGGTTTGACATGCAGGTGACCAAATCCCTACCGAGATTCCTTGGTAAGGATGCGGAGAGCCCCTACCTACATATTAAGAAGTTTGAGAGTGCTTGCAAGCTTCATTTTGATGGAAACACGTGTGATGAAAAGTTTTATCTTAACTTCTTTCCCTATTCGTTGGATGGTAGTGCATTAAATTAGTTTAAAGTTTATATCCCTCATCTTAGTCCATCTTGGTCTGTACTAAAGTACAAATTCTGTATGAAGTTTTTTCCATCTTACAGGACCAAAACATGGCAAGGAAGAATGGTGCACTTTGCTCAGCGCATCGGTGAGACATTTTTTCAGGCTTGGACGCGTTTTTCAGGGTTAGTGTACGGTTGTCCACATCATGGATTTGACAGTGTGCATCTTCTTGGATTCTTCTTGGAGGGTCTGCTTCCAGAGACGCTGAATTTTGTGGATTTGTTGGACAACGGCCACTTTTTTGACATGGATGAGAATGCGGTTTGGCGTTATTTGGAGTCCTACAAGGAGGAAGATCACACATTGGTTGCGACTCCAAATGGGCCAAGCCATGAAGTTTTGGTCCACCAAGCCCCGAATGAAGAAGTTCATATGAATCTCACCCCCCCCCCCCCCCCGATAGTTGAAGAATTGAGTGCCACATGCCAAGTAATAGTTGAGGAACCAAGTGTTGGCATGAAGGAGTTGATTGAGCCGGTGGAGGAAATTATCATGAAGGCATCTCCTATTTCTGCTGGGATGTGTCAATTAGTTGTTGAAGAATTGGTTATTGACATGGTGGAGATAGAGGAGCTGATCGCACGCACACTTGGGAGCGAAGTGGACAAGGGGGAGTGTTCTTTTGTTGATGAGCCCGAAGAAGAGGCAAGCGAGGGTGAGTGTATACCACATGCTATCATGGATCCCGAGCTTCCATCTCCTTCGTCAATTTCTATGGAGATAGCACTTCCTCCCCCGATTGATATTGAATGCCGCGAGGATGAGCTTCAAACCACATCATATTCAACCATCCAGGGAATTTTCTCACACATTCATCATACTTTTCATTCCGTATTTTATATTGATGATTATGTGTGGATATCATTTTTTGGGAACGTGTCCACATCTCTCTCTTACACAACCCGTCTCCTTCCTTATATAGGTACACACTTTAAGGAGATGCTTGGGATTGTATATGTGGCCGCCATTGCGACGTTTGGCCGAGGAGCATTGACGGAAGAAATAAGAGGAGCGTTGGAACAATTGCCACCGCCGATGGAAATTTTGGATCCGCCATTTGCTAAGGTGTATTCTTTCCAATAGTGTAAATAAATAAATGTTTTATTTTAGTACTTTCGTATGCTTTTCTTTTCTTTTCTAGAATCTTTTGTGAGATCTAATACTCTCCCAACATTGAGGACAATGTTTATTTTAAGTTGGGGGGAGAGTGTTAGAATCTTTAGGATTGTTAGGATTTTGATGGTAGTATAAAAATTTTTTTGAGATACCTCCATTTTCCATCACCCATTACTCTTTATTGCATATCATATTTTTCCTCCCCGTTTCTACGCTGATAGCTTTATGCATAGTCCATACATGCTTAATGCCATGCAATTTTTTTGGATTATTATTTTGGTATCAACTTCTTCGATATTTGATTGGCACGTTTTAATTTCTTTTCCATCTTGGAGTCAAATGCTAATATGCCATGTATGAAGCTATTTTATACGTCGTGATATCTCTTTGAAATAATTTGGGAATAGTTTGGTGTAAGTGATTGCATGATTTGGGATGAATGGCTTAGTTTTTAATTGGATTTGGTGTGGCCATATGGTGCATGTTTTGTTTTCCTCTTAAAGAGTGAGTGGATGAGTTGATAATTCATGTTTAGAATGAGAAAGAGAGTTATATAAGCGAATGGTTTTTCTAATCAAATCGAGTAGCCGGTGCCCCACGAAACATTGGTGAGGATACCAAAGATGAGATTTAGTGGATCATTCCATCCCTTTGCCTATAGAGCGTTATCGCGTGTATGCAAAAGGGGGCGATGTTTGCATTTCATAGCGTTATCGCGTGAATGCAAAATATAAACATCCAAAAAAAAGAAAACAAAAAAAGAAGGAAAAGATAAGAAAAGAAAAATGAATGAATAAACGAAAGAATAAGCAACATGAGTGATGCAATCTCATCTCCCACCACTTAGAAGAATTTCTTTTATTTTGGCCATTTCTATGAAAGTTAGAAACTTTGTCATTTGTGATATATCCCAAAGAATGCGATACAGTGCTTCTTACTTCACTTTTCTTTGAATTGGATTGAGGAGAATGTCATTTGTTGTTTACTTTCATACATTGTGTATATTGGCTTTGGAATCAATTCGAAATACCATTTTGTGTAAGCCATGAGGATATTGTGAGTTTGGTGTATGTTTTCATTTTAATCCGAATTTATCGCATATTTTGCTAGGGACTAGCAAAAATCTAGTTGGGAGATGTTATTAGGGTTCAATATTGTACATTTTACCCTTCATTAGATGGCATTTTGTGCATAATTTGTGTTCATTTTGGCTCTGATACGCGCATTTTGATGATATCATTTAATATTAGAGCTTACTGTTTTTATATGCTTAAAACATAATTTTTACAGCTTATTAGCATCTTCATCTTGGTCTCCTATTATTTTTCAGTTGAATTTCGTGAAGTCCCGATTCCAACGCATATTTTTCCAGAATTTTTGGAGGTCGGAGCAATTTACTGCATTTTTTGGAAGACAGTGTGACGGTGCTGAAAATTTCTGGGCTCGAAAGTCTGTTTTTCCCCTCTTGTGCAGAATTCTGCTATCATTTCAGTGTATATTCCGGCCTAATGATATTTTTCTATTGTTGTACACTTTGTTACGGTTCCATCGCCGCCTGTAACACGTCATTCCGAGGTCGGATGATTTTTCTAGAATTTTTGCAAGACATGTTGACGGTGCTGAAAATTTCTGCAAATTTGCCCCTCTTGTGAAGAATTCTGCTATCATTTCAGTGTATATTCCGGCCTAGTGATATTTTTCTATTTTAGTACACTTTGTTACGGTTCCATCGCCGCCTGGAACACGTCAATCTGAGGTCGGATGATTTTTCTAGAATTTTCGCAAGACATGGTGACGGTGCTGAAAATTTTTGCAGATCTGGGCATTACTTGCGGGTTTGGGCCAGAATCCGACCCGTTTGACTTAAAAACAGACCCGATAAGCTGTGTTTGAGTTATATTGCGAATTTGGGGGGTTTTCAGCCCTAATCTTGATTTTTTCTGAAATGAGGGGAGCTTGGAGGCCATGGGGATGATGGAGAAGCTTTGAGGAGGTGCTCAAGTGTGAGAGAAGCTACATTGATGAGAGATTAGTGATATCTTTCCTCTCCCTCTTGTGTATTTTGCATTTCTCATTTTATATTGAACTTTGGATGAATTTGTCTATGAATCTCAACTTGTTTAGTATGATTCAGTAGTGCGATTGGTGTGTGTTGTGATTTATTATGATGGATTGTTAATCTTAATTCTCAATGCCTCTTGCCCATTATATTGTTGATGTTGGATGAATTATTAGGGCACATTTTAATTGGCTAAGACCCAAGTGGGCACTCTTTGAGGAGAGACCATGTTTAAATTTGATTAGTACCATGATGATGCATCCATCCTTATTGCAATTTATTGTGTTCTTGAATGCTAAATTTTCCGATTGAGTGTCCTTAGCCGGATGATCAATTGAGTTATATGCGGGTAATTAGAGCTTATTTAACACCAATCTTAGTGAACCCACAACCCATACTCCTCGCCTTGCTATCCTAAATCTCCAATTGGTTCTCTAACCCTACCCACTTAGGATAGATTTGTAATTTCACCACAATTTTTCCCACTCTTCCATCGTTAGTTAAGATTGTTGAATCACGCTTTATTTTTCTTTATCGATCAATTTTGTGAATATAAAACAACTTGTCCATGTGATCCGACCCGGTACTCACCGGTTATTTATAAATTTATTGCATTGACACTCCTACGCTTGGGAGTGGAAGGCGTGCACCTTGCGCGTCCTCCCATTTAACATGTGCTCGTGAAGGGTAGTATGTGTCTGGCACGATCTCTCACAATCGCCCCCCCCCCCCCCTCCGGACATAATTCCAACCGACATTCGTCGTCCGTTTATCTCTTTGTTCTTATTCTGATCGATTTTGATCGAGTGTCTCATTTAGGTATAATCAATCGATTGTCTTTCATTTATTCAGCGTTTGGGGTTAATTTCGTTTAGGGTTTCTTTGTGTTAGAATTTGGATTCAACTCTAAGGTTTCATTTGACTAAGGCAAAATGCCTCCACGCAAGCAACTAGTAATTAGGGTTCAATATTGCATATGATAGCCCTCTTTAGATGGCATTTTGTGCATAATTTATGTTCATTTTGGATCCGATACACGCATTTTGATGATATCACTTAATATTGGAGCTTATCGTTTACTTAGTCTTAAAACACAATTTTTACAGCTTATTAACTCTTTATATTTGTCGTCTATTATTTTTCAGTTAAAGATCGTGAAGTCCCGATTCCAACGCATATTTTTCCAGAATTTTTGGAAATCGGAGCAATTTACTATATTTTTTGGAATACAAGGTGACTGTACTGAAAATTTATGCAGATTTGGACTTTAGTTGCTGATTTTGGGCGCGGATGCCGGTCGGATCCAACCCTCAATGCATGTTAAGTGATTTGGGCTTGGTTTTTGCAGGTTTTTAGACACAATTTCGACCCGCAATGCAATTTTCCAGACCCGTTAAGCTGAAGATACAGTTTAAAGCAAATGTGGGGTTGTTTTCAGCCCCAATCTTCTTTCTAGCTGAAAATTCTAGGGCTTGGAGGTCATGTGGATGTTAGAAGATGATGAGCAAATAGGTGGATGCAAGGGCTCATTTGGGAGACATCTTTGGTGAAATCTTTCCTCTCCCTTTTGTATTTTTAGCATATCTTTATTGTATTGAACTTGAGATGATGAATATGTTAAAAATCGTGTCTTGTTTCTTATGATTGAGCAGTGTTAAATACTTGGGTTGTGATTCATGATGGTTTAGTTAATCTTAGTTCTATATGCCTCTTGCCTATTTCAATGTATATGTTGGATGAATCACTTGTGCACACTTTTATTGATTAAGTCCCAAGAGGACACACTTTGAGAAAAAGCCCATGTTCCTATTTTGATTAGTGATATGATGATGCATCCATACTTGTTGTAAATTATTGTGTTCATGAATGTAAAATTTACCGATTGAGCATGCCATAGACGGAGGCCCAATTGAGTTATGTGTGGGTCATTTGAGCTTGATAAACACCAACCTCAATGAACCTACAACCCATGCTCTCCTCCTAGCTATTCTAACCCCCATTTGGTTATCTAATCCTACCTACTTATGTTAGGATTATAGATTCATCGCACATTTTTCCACTACCATTCACTTAGCGAGGTGGTTGTATCACACTTTTCCTTCATTTATCGTTCAAACTTGCGAGTGTAGAGCGACTTGTCCCCATGATCCGACCCCGTCTCACCTGCATAAATTTTATATTACATTGACGCTCCTGAACTTGGGAGTGAAAGGCATGCTTCCTTTGCGCGTTTTCTGGTTTAATCAATTGGCGTCGTTGTAGGGGATAATGGTTTCTATTATTTGCATTTTTCGATTGATTTCGAAAGTTTTAGTGTTATACTTCTATCTCTGAGTGTTAAGTCTTTACATTTTTTTAATTTTTCACTTAAAGAGTCTTTTGCTTGTTTGTTTTCATTTTCTTCAACAAATTTTTTTTAAAAAAATGGCATCACCTTCAAACATTTCATGAATTGACTTGGAGGTTATCCTGCCTCCACATTTCTTTCATGGTTCGGAGTAGGAGAACTCTCATTTACATATGGAAAACGTTTGAAGAGTGGATGTACTTTTATCTTGTGGTAACATTTGTGATGATTGCATATATTTTAGATTCTTCCCCTATTCTTTGCAAGATAATGCTAGATTGTGGTTTGATTTATTGTCTCTCGACTAACATTTTACTTGGTTGTCATTTCAGGCCGAATTTCTCCGAGTATTTTGCCTATTTTCTTGGAGCAGGTACATGTCATGGTGTCCAAAAGGCCTGGAGTCCAGCCAGCCCGGCCTGCACTTGGGGTCGGGCCGGCCCCGTTAATGTTGGTCCGGCCTGGCCCGAAATTCGGGCCGGGCTTTCCCCCCAGCCCGGCGGGCCGGGCCGGCCCGGCCGCCCATTCCCTGCAGAGCGCGCGCAGACAGCCAAAAAATGCCAAAAATGGCTGTTGGGGATTTTTTCGGCCAAAAATGACCAAACCCCCCCCCCCCCAACAGCTATAAACGGTCAAATGGGGGGTATTTTGGTCATTTTTGGCTAAAAAGTTCAAAAAACACCCCCAGCAGCCATAAAATGGTCATATTGGACGGTTATTTTGGTCTTTTGGCCTACAAATCCTATAAATACCCCCACCAATTTATATCATTTTCTTCAAAATTCTAAACAACTTTACTCTCAAATTCTTCTCAAATCTCAAGCTCTTGCTCTCAACTCTCAAGATCAGGCTGCTACCTATCCGCATCATAACTTTCAAATTTCGTCTGCTACCTCCCTGAGTCTTGGCATCCGGCTGCTACCTCTCCGCATCCCTACCTCTCTGCATCTTTGCTCTATCTGTAATCAGGTTCCTTTTATTGTTAAATTAGCGTAATGTCAGGATCAAGCAACCCACGTAGACATGTTACGTTAATTTTAATACAGAAGAATATGGATATTATCAAAATATACTGAACAACCCTATCGAATCACCGGACTTTCAGGAAAGATCGCCAATTGAATAAGATTGGAATGATAGTAATCACCCTAGCCCCATAGTGCCAGTGGTTTCTTCTTCTGCACACACTTCAACCCATGCACATACTGATGTTGTTGCTGGCCCCACTTCTACACAAGCAACCCAAACCAGAAAACAAAAATCTGCAGTTTGGGAAAATTATACACTTGAAACATTACCTTAAAAAGGACTTAGTGCTGTTTGCAAAATCTGTAGAGCAGATTTCGTTGGCACAGCTAAAAATGGCACAACACACCTGAAAAGACACTCAGATGCTCACAAAAAAAGAGGCTAGACAGACAACTTTAAACTTAACAGCTACATCTAGCTCTCTATCCACTTTCTCATATTCTTCTGATACAATGCGAAAGGAGATGGCTAGACTAGTTCTATGCCAAGAATTACCCTTTAGTTATGGGTAAAGCTCCTCATTAGAACGGTTTAACCAATTAGCACTAAACCCTGCATTTAGAAGAGTGCCTAGAAACACTCTTAGAAGAGATGTTATGGCAGCTTTTCAAGATGGCAAAGCTAAAATTATACAAACTTTTGCTGACTTAACATCTAAAATAGCTTTAACATCCGACATATGGACAACAAAATGGGGGTTTTCCTACTTAAGTGTTACGTCACATTACGTAGACCACGACTATGCTATTCACAAGATGATTATCGGTTTTAAATTGTTAGAACATGCTCATACCGATGCTGTCATTGCTAATGTGATTATGTCTGTTATTCGCGAGTATGATATTTCTGAAAAAAATCATTTCCTTTACACTTGATAATGCATCTAACGATACAAATGCAATAACATTTTGAAAAAGACAACTGAACCCTGATCTTGATGGTATTTTATTTCATCATCGATGTGCTTGTCACATCTTGAATTTGATAGTACATGATGGGCTAAAATATACTGCTGCTTGGTTAGAAAAAGGTAGAAACCTTATGTTATACATACAGTCTTTTGCCAATAAGAGAAATTTTTACAAAGAAGTATGTAGAAATAGCCAACTTCCTTAACGAAAGTTTAAATTTAGTGTTCCGAATGTGTGGAATTCAACGTATCTTATGATGTGTTGCATGGTTAAAAACAAGATCCAGCTTAGTTATTTTTTAGTACAAACGTTCCATATGACGCTGATTACAACATTACTGAGGTTGAGTGGAAAACGATTGAGCAGATTTGTGAATTTTTTGAGGGTTTTTATGTTGCTACAATTAAATTCTCGGGTGTGTATTACTCAACATCCATTTTAGGCCTTAGTTAATTAGTTATCATTTCAGATACTTTAGCGAGGTATAGAGACATTATGAACACTACCCTTGGTCTTCAACCTATGATAAAAGAAATGGATACTAAACTAATGAAATATTGGAAGCACGTTCTTTTGCTTTATTCATTATGTAAGGTTTTTGATCCACGGTTTAAAGAGGAATTAGTAGTTGGGTTATTAGAAACCTTTTATGAAAACATGATATTTGAAGTTGATGATCATATAATGAATTTTAAACCTAGCTTAAAAGTCCTTTTTGCAACATATGAGGATAGATATGGTAGTTCATCACACACTTCTTCTGTTCCTGCTAGCTCTAATATTACATGCAAACTCCGACAGATTATGTGGAAGAAAAAACAAAAAACCGTAGTTATAGAAAGTTCGTCTAACGAGTTGTCCAATTATTTAGAAATTACTTTTCCTTTTACTAAGTCAGAATTGGATGATTAAAATTTTGACTTTTGGCATGGTGGAAAATTATGAACATAGGTTTCCAATTCTGACCATTATGGCTCGTGATCTGTTATTAGTCCCTATTTCTACTTTTGCGTCGGAGTCTGCTTTTAGTGCAAGTGACCGGGTTCTGAGTGACAAGAGATCAAGTCTTAAAGAAGATATAGTTAAAGCGGCGGTATGTGCAAAGGATTGGTTTCATACTGAAAACCGCTCGCAAGATAAACAGGACCTTTCGGAAGACTCTGAGGAAGAAGATAACAGAAGCTGAATGATTTTCTTTTTTTCTTGTATTGTTATTTTCTAACTTGTATTAGCATTTAGAAGTCCTGTGTTTTGGCCATTGTATGAGTGGTAAGGCTGGCCAATGTAAGTCCCTCTTAAAAAATTTAATGAATGAAATTTAAAGGTTCAACCCAGGACCTTCGTGAATTTCAGGTTTAAATATCTTTTTTTCACTAATGTAGATTTAATTAGAATCATTTCTTAAAAATTGTATACTTCAATTTTTTCATTTTGAATTTTTGATAATGTTATATTAAATATACTTCAATTTATAAAATTCTCAACCTTTTAAAATATTTTTTATATATGTCTTATAAAATTTTTAAAAATTATATATACTTCTTAACTTATTTTTTTCTTATTTAGAACATTTTTTAATTAATTGTATGTAGTTAATAAAAATTTTCAGATTTTTTTAAGAATTTTTTTGATTTTTTTTAAAAAAATCTTTTTTTGGGCCGGCCCGCCGCGGGCAGGGCATTGAGGGGTTTCCATCCCCCCGGGCCTGGCCGGCCTGAGGCCCAGCGAAGCCAGGCGGGTGTCACGACCCGCTTCCCTAAAATGGAGGCGAGACGTGAGAAGGTCCGCTCAAGCGTGGAGCTGTGAAGCCTCACGCCTGATAAGCGTAAATTTAGTATAAGCAGGTCCCTGTAATTGCAATCGAAACAACAACAATAATAATAATATGAGACGGATATGAAATACCAATCCCAAAGTTTGTCCACAAAATATTCAACATCACAGAAAAGCCACCAGGCTAAAAGGAAGAGTCTAAAGGCCCAGAACAAGGCCAAACAAAAGCAATGACATAACAAAGTAAAAGGTGCTACGCACCGACAACAAAACAACTGTCTAACAAAAGTAAAACACCACGAAGACACTAGGACTGGTCCCCAGTGTCCACGTACTCCCCGTCCAACACGGGCGCAAGCTCGGCGTCCGCAAACACCTCACCCTCAGCAAGCAACTCAGGCTCAAGGTCTAACATGCGTCACCCAAAAGAGAAAGGGGCACATGTCAGCAAGTCTAAAAAGACTTGGGCAAGGAAACTGAAAGTGACTAACAACCTAGCATTTAAATGTTAAACAATGACATGGCAGTTGAATATGATGCAACAGTTTAAAAGAGAGGCAAGCACTCACGATGTAGCAAAAGCTACCAATTCACTAGTCACTTATCATTTAACACTTATCACTTATCACTTATCACTTAACACTTAGTGCATAGAGATTCCACTTGCTGGCCAACTCGTTTATCTCTATCACTATCAATCACTTAAACACTAGAGATTTCGCCTGCTGGCCGGAGTGGCTGATCAAGCCAACTCGGGCTCAGTCCGCTTATCTCTTACCCCACCCACATGTGTCGAGCGTTGTGGTTAGCAACTCATTATGCTCGCTTCTGGTCACGAGCCAGGAAAATAAGTGTGTGTATGGCATAGGAGTACACCTAGCCGGTATCCGAGCGTTGGGGTTAGCAACTACAGGGCTCGCTTCTGGAACACGAGCCAGGAAACATAGTATTGTAGCGTGTGCTACGCAGTCACGATAAATAATCACTATGCAATGCCATGAACAGATAATTGCGTACCGTTAATGGAATTTAAACGTGACAGGCAAAATGCAATGACATGAACATATTCGCGTACCGTTAATTTAAAGTAAACGTGACATATGAGCATGATGGGGGTGACGGACCAAGCTTCGTTGTCAAGCTAGGTCAATGGCGTCTAAACGGCTATCCTTTCACCGTTTAGTCTCTTTTACGCTAAAGCATGGTAAATGGCCTAAGACATGGCCCAAATCAAGAGAGGCAAGTTTCACTTGCCTATCACCGGGGATGACGGTTACGAAGGTTCGTTCCCGCGGATGCTAGCCTACGGGGAATCGCTGATATGGGGAACAATCATCAAAACACAAGTATTTTATTAGGGTTTCATAAAAATTACAATAGGATATGAAAACAATGGTAGATCGATTTCTTACCGAGAGGAGGCGGAAGAAACACTCCGGGGAACCCTAGGACCAGATCTGGAAGCCAATGGAGAAGTTTGAGGAAACTAGGGTTTTGGGGGATTTTGGGGTTTGTTGAGATATTTGGTGAGGTTTTGGGGAAGATGAGTGGTAGATAGAGTGGATGGATGGTTTGGATGATGGATTTAGGGCTTGGAATGAAGGATTGAAGCTTGGAGGAAGATGGGGGCTCAAGGGGGAAGATTTTAGGGTTTTGGGTCGTGTTGGGGAAGAAGAAAACGTTTGGGTTGAGTTTAAATAGGTTGGGCTGGCGGCTGCCCAAAAATTAGGGTTTTAACACTGGTTAGTCGGTCAAAGAACAACCACTGACCGACTAGTTTGGCAACTAGTCGGTCGGTCGACCAACTCAGACCGACTAAGTGTAAACAGTAACTCCTGAACGAAAATAGGATTTAGAGTTAGTTGGTCCATGAACAAGTACTGACCGACTAGTTTAGCATCTAGTCGGTCGATGAACGTTCTTAGACCGACTAAGAGTAAACAGTAACTGATACAAAAATAATATGATGAGTTAGTCGGTTTAAGAAGCATTGCTGACCGACTAGTTTACAACCTAGTCGGTCAACCAACGTTCTTAGACCGACTAACGATAAACAGTAACTCCTGATAAATTTAGAAAGCTAACTAGTCGGTCCAAGAAGGATTGCCGACCGACTGGATCGTCATCTAGTCGGTCGGTGCCCCTTCTTATACCGGCTAATGAGCACAGAAAAGTTCCGATACGGAGCGCGGGGCCCCGGGATCGATTCCTAAGACTCCTAGGCTTGATCTAATAGTAAGATACGACCGTTATGAAGTCCGTCACGAATGACATACTTCGGAATCGACAATCCTAAGGAAGAAACGAGAAAATACGACGAATCGATCGAAAATGAAAGCTACGGAGACGAAAACCACACATGAGGAGAAAATTCACCAAAACATATATTATATTATAATAAATCCAAATACATGAAAAGCAGTCGTTACAGCGGGCAACGGGCCGGCCCGTTGGCCACCCTTATGTACATGGGCGGCATGCCATAAAGCAGCATATAGGGTCCCTGCGGGGCTACACACACTAGATAGAGGGTGAATAGTGTAATGGCAAGCAACGTGCTTAATTAAAAGTTACTAAAATTAAAGCACAATAAGCAGCAGAATTAAACAAAGTGCTCAACAACAACAATCGCAACACAAAGATTTTACACTGGTTCCCCAAAACTTGGGTACGTCCAGCCACACCAATATTCACTATAATTCCTACACAGAGAAGTGAATACATTCTCACACTTAGATACCTCACACATAGGATTTGGATTCTCACACAGAGAAATCCTTACTCTCACACAGAGAGACATCATATAGAGGATTTATTCCCTCACACAGAAAGAACCAAACTCTCACAAAAAGAGTAACTTTCACAAAGAGAGTAACTAATTCCTACAAAGAGAATTAGGAGTATCACAAAGGTGAAACAAAATAACACTTACATATGCCTTGATATGATCTTACCAATGTGAAGAAGAAGGCATGCAAGTGAAACTCAAGTGCTTGAGATGAGGCTTTGATTGCACTTGATGATCTTTCTCTCTTCTAAGAATGAATCCTAACACTTCTCACTTGAGTGTATGGAATGAAGAGAAGAAATATGATCTCCAAGAAAGGGATGCGAATTAGATCTCTTGGGGAATTTTCCTATGAGCTAGCTTCAATGCATGAAGAGAAATGTGCTCAAGAGAGGGAAATGGGTGAGATTAGGAGTGACGATTGATTCTCAAAGATATTCAATATTAACCCAGAGTTCTAGATGAACTAAGCCATCTCATATATATATGAAGCCAAGAAGAGCCCATAAACCCAATCAAAAACCCAAAGGGAAGAAATCTGCAATGGCTAGATTTTGGCAGTTTACGGCACAGACAGTCGACTAATGAACAACTGACAATCGTCTGGTCAACGGCTATAAAATTCCCATCGGCTATAGTCTGAGCCAGGACAGGTGACTGTAGAAGACTACACATGCGACTGTAAATAGACAGACGACTGTAAATACTTCATTAGTCGACTGACTTGCAAATTGGGATGAAGCCCAGAAAATGCAAGTTGCGCACAGACGGCTGTAGAGCAATTCACAGGCGACTGTAAATAGATAGGCAGCTGAATATCCTTCAGCATGCGACTGTTATTTGTGAATGAA
Organism: Scilla litardierei; assembly: GCA_030789695.1. Taxonomy (NCBI): domain Eukaryota; kingdom Viridiplantae; phylum Streptophyta; class Magnoliopsida; order Asparagales; family Asparagaceae; genus Scilla; species Scilla litardierei. Next base: position 22,975,138 of record CM061141.1, read on the forward strand.
AGGAGCTAAGAATAATGCAAAATTGGGATGAAGCCCAGAAAATGCAAGTTGCGCACAGACGATTGTAGATCAATTCCCAGGCGACTGTATAACCACAGGCGACTGTAAATTGAACATTAGTCGACTGAGACGAAAAGCTCAAGAAGAGTCAATAAAAATGTTGACTTGAGCTGTGCATACCAATCGGCTGTAGAAGGCCAGGCATGCGCCTGGAAGTCATCCAGTCACCTGTCGTTTCTTCATCAGTCGACTGTAGGAGAGCCAAAAACTCTAATAAGAGTTTAAGGCATGGTGAACCTTGGGATGTTATCTATGATAATCCTAAGCCTCACTAAGATGGTTAAATGCATATGCATGAGAGTATGACCACCTATCAAGGCATTACAAAAATCTTAGACTCAAAAAGAGAAATGCAAGTAAAAAAATTACGTGGATTACATATTGCATCTCCTAGATTCTAAGTCTTCAAGCTCACGATACCTTGATGCTCTCCAACATCATCCAAGCTTTGGCACCCCTTAATGAGCTTCCCTTCATCAAGCTCCAATCTTTGGCATTGCTCCACTAGATGTCCATCCATCATCATGCTCCAAGCTTTATACTTTGTCTCATCAATATATAATCATTTAGATAAACTGAGACTAAAACATAAGATTGATTAGCACACTAATATAATGTATTGATCATTATCAAAATAACGTTTGTCTTAAACCTAAGAACTAACAAGCTTTACCCAAGCTGATGGAGAGGCCTACCATCAAACTTGGCAAAGGTTCAGTGATTTGATGATTGCGTGCACACATCATTGTTTCCACGAGGATAATCTCCTGCAGATATTTTATACATGGTTACTACCATCTGGGCGAGATTTTATGCAAATGAACTGCGGTGGAGAATTCTTTGATTATTCGACCGAGGATTCATGGTGTTACCTGAGGGACCTTGCAGAGTATGAGGACACACTCCAGCATGTCCAGGACCAGCCTGAGGAGCCAGCTGAGGGCTCATTCCAATGCGACCCTATGGAGGAACAAGAAAAATATGATGATTGGGTGCATTGGAGCCAAGTAGAGGAAGCTGAATGTCCACATCTTGAGGAGCAAGAGGAGATGGATGATGGGGTGCATGTCGACCATGTTGAGGACACGATGTATTTCTTTTTTGGTGGTGATGTTGAGGTGGAGGGATGTGAAGGCACAAGTGAGATTGATGATATTGGAGAGCCTGAGTCTTGTTTCCCCTCTACTTCATCTACCCATTTTGAGGTGTACGAGTGCTTGGGAAGGACTGCTGAGATGATCTATTTTGATGAGGAGGAGGAGGATATGTGTGAGGTGGAGAGCTTACAGACCATGATTGAGCCCGAGCCATACACTCCCCCTACTTCAGTGCAGCAGCTCCTACTTCCTTCACATCGAGATGAGCACAAGCCATCATCCACGATAATTTTCAGGACAGCCAGGGAATGACTGCAGAACCTATTCTTGATAGTGAGGATGAGGAGAGCGAAGGCGAATGCAAAATGATTTATATCGAGCGTGAGTTTTCTTTTTCTCCAGATTTGTCTCTGCAGCCAGTTCCCTATCCTCCTGAGATCGTGCATCAACCACATCCTAGCGCCATTATTCAGAAAATTTTCCACCATATCATGCCTTGCATTTCTGAATCCCAATTTGCACTTTCGCACATTTTTTATTCCGATTGTCGTCGTTTATATTTAAATTCTTTTCTGACAACCCATTTTGGAATGCTTTTGTTGCATGGCATGAGGACACAGATTGGATTGATGCAGCTTGTGTCCCACATGACACACACTATCCAAAGGGGACACTGTGAGTTACATTGCTGGAATCCATGGAGGCCGATGGAGGCCTAGCTCTAAAGAAGCTGGCGGAGGAGCGAAAGGAGCTGATGGATCAGATACCTCCACCGTTATACATCCAAGATCCGCCTTATACATCCAAGATCCGCCCTTCGATCACGGTACTTTCTATCCATTAGTGTAGATAAATAAAATAAGTGTTTTAGTTTTATTTGCTCTAGTAGCATGTTTTTCATTTCTTTTTTTATTCCTTTATTCTAGGATCTTTTGTGAGATCTAATACTCTCCCATCATTGAGGACAATGTTTATTTTAAGTTGGGGGAGAGTGTTAGAATATTTATGATTGTTAGGATTTTGATTTTAGCTTAGATTTTTTAGAGATACTTCCATTTTGACATCATCCATTGCTCTTTATTGCATATCATTTTGTCTTCCTTGTCCCTACGCTGCTAGCTTTATGCTTAATCCATTACATGCTTCATATTCATGCATACATCTGGATTCAAATCTTATGTTCAAACTCCTACATTGTGATTGGCATGTATTTTATTGTTTTTTCTTCGTGTGATCAATTTTAATATGCTATTCATAAAACTAGTGCATAATTCGATGAATTTTGTCTTCAATGTGGTTTGGATTAGTTTTTTTGCAAACTTTGTGATGCACGAGTAGGATTAAGTCATTAGTGTAGATTGGTTTTCAATTTGATGGGGTTGAGCCTTGAATATATGCTTGGTTTATGCTTGAGGAGTGGTTGATTGGTGTGTTGGATCAAAGAAAAAAAGAAAAAAAGAATAAGTGCATCGTTCTTCTAGTTTTGTCAAGTTGCCAGGTCCTCATGAAACATTGGGGATTTGCGTCGAAGATAGGATTTATGGGAGTGTACGAGAAAAAAAAAGTGAATCTTAGGTGATTCGACTTAATAGGTCCGTGGGGTCCCTTTTGGTCCAAAGCCCCAAAATCATCTGATTTGGGAGTCATTGACCGAACCCTCGATACATGGGTCTATTGAGAGATGGATATGCCATCGAGGCAAATTTATCCATGTGTATTAATACAGACATCTTGTTCAAAATAACAGTAAGCTGTTTGATAAGTATTTATCTAAGTTAATAGAAATGTTGTAATCATTAGAAACTTAGGTAAAGTCATGAGACTTAATGCAAGGTCAAACATGTATCGAGATGAGGATCTCGATCATGTAGAAGTGCTTGACCGTTAGTAGCATAAGTCTAAAAGAGTTCGTGGTCGTAGATGATTCGAGAAAAGGATATCAAAAAATCGGACAGACCATTGTGTCTTAGTCATCACCGTGTAGCGGTGACGATGATCTCATGATGGTTTGACTTGGCAAAGTCGAAGACAAGACACACGGGCTTATTGGAGAATGAGTTCACTGAATGACCCAACAAGAGTTATCATTTGGTTATGATTGACCAATCTGTCAATGATAACTCTTAGTGATGATAGGAAAGTTGGTCTTTTGACTTGAGGTCATTGTACGAACCTGTACGTGAGCGGTGACACTTAGATACCTACCTAGCGTTGAGTCAGGGCCTGTCAAAAGGTCTTTGGTTGGGTGACATTTGAAGCGTGCGAGGAGAGTAATGACCAAGATGGGATTCGTCTCTCTCGGTCAATGGGAGTTAATGTCGTAGTGTTAGTTCGATCTTTAGTGAAAACTTTGGTCAGAGTATGTTGGAAGATGTCCAACATTATTTGACTAAATATCGATGGAGACTAACCGGTTTTGAGCTATTGGGGTTGACAGTTTGACTGTACCCTAGGCTTGAAACAAACGGCATAGTTTTGACAAAGAGACTATAACTGCGGTACTCATCACAGACACAGTCAGAGTGGTCTCGATAATACTCATGTCAATGAGTTAACCATATAAGTATTATACTGAAATAGGGACGTCACCTGCTGCTCGCGGTTATTACCATCTAGGGCTTCGAGCCCCACCTGTAGTAGGGTCAGGATGTAGGGTCTCACATAGAGTGCGACCTTCGTCAAGTAATAGGTAGAAATTAGGGAGAATAAGCATTCGATGTAATGGATAAAAAACTACAAAGGGTTTGTAGTTAGCATCTGCATTCAGGATAAATGATCCTGAGTGCAAGTGGTAGATTTTAAGCTTAGATGGGGACAATTTGCAAATGATGCAAACAGAGTTAAATGTGTCGTAAACTGTTTACGACCGTATTTAACAATATAAATGTGTTGAAAAGATTACCTGGATGACATGATCGTCCCGGTCTAAATGCAAGTTCAAACCGCGTCAAAAACGGAGTCCAAATGCACAAGATATAGCCAAAATAGCCCATAAATGGAGTTTTATGGGCTGACCCAGCCCATTGGGCCGGGTCTGTAAATGCTAACCAGCCCAGAATGAGGCGGGTACCCATGCCCGCTACAGTAGCGGGGCGGTCGTGCCCGCTACAGTAGCAGGGCGGTCGTGCCTGCTAAAGAAGGCGCGGGTCCGTGCCCGCTCCATACGGGCGGGTCCCGCCCAAGCGCAGCACGAGCTGGGCGCGTGCATGCCCAGCGCATGCTGTGCACGAGTGCTGAGGTGTGTGCAGTGCACATGCCTCGAGGCGTATGCACTACACGCGGCTGGCATAGGGTGGGCCCCACACGCATCCTAGGGCTGTGTGAAATTGCAGCGGCTGGCATATTGCGAATTTTGTGGTTCTTTGCTGATCTTTGGACACACGTTTGAGGGGTCAAAGGGACTCAGATTGGTGCGTCATTTTTTCCTACGCGTTCACCGTTCAGCGCTCTTCGATTTGATAGGTTGTATCACATGTGAAGCTCAACGGCGAGGGAGTTAAAATTCATGGAAGTTTGGCCTTTCGTTAAGGCAAACTAACTTGAATCTTTTAACTCCTAACCTTTAGTCCCACGTCAGAAGTGGAGTAAAGGGGAGAGGTCAGCCGCCTATATAAATAGGGGCATGTCCCCCTCCTTTAATCTTGTCCCAAGCTCTAGATCTGAGCGGCTTCCAAAAGTTTGGAGCACGCTCAGATCTAAGCTTAAAATAAATATTTTTCTCTCCCTATATTTCTGCCTTGCTCCTGAAGGGCTCTAGCAAAGCCACGAAGGGGCTCGGATTCAATCCGGAGTCTTGGCAAAGGATCCACTCAAGTGAAACATTCTTCGGCGCGTGGTTGGCCCAGCGACAAGGGGGTTGCTCGCCTCGGGACGCGGTGCGGTTCGGCTCGGGACTAGTAGTGGCTCGTGAAGTGGTTCAGCTCGGGACAAGGAGCGGCTCGGGACGCGGTTTGGTACACCTTGCCGATGCAAGCAAGATTCCGGGTATGTAGTTTAATTAAGCATTTCATTTATTATATTGCAGTAGCTTAGATCTATCTTGGGGTGGTCGGACCCACCTCAAGATAGTAGAGATCCTGGCTAGGGTCTTGATAACCTTAGGGCTTGTTCGTTAAATAGGTTTAACGGTTTTTTCCACTGCTTCTGCTTTTCTGCATCTTTCGTCCGTCCGACGTATGACATGCATAGAAATGTGCCCTAAGAGTCCCTCAAAACCCAACATTGGTATCAGAGCCAGGTCTGCATCTGATGTAAGGACTGCAGTATTTATAAATGTAAGTAAGCTTTTTAAATACGTAAAAACTTTATGTGATAAATGTTAAAAATGGAACAACAAAGTTTTTTAGATGCTTTAAAAGTTTATGTGATAAAAATTTTTTAGCATGCTTATTTTAATTTGATAATTTTTAAAACATAAGTTCATGTAATAAAATTATATGATAGTTTTGAACATGAAGATATAAATTTTACTAGATAAAATTTTGTATGTTTTGAACCATGCTTTAAAACTTATGTGATATATTTTAAAGTTGCATATTATGTTTGATTGAAACATAAAATAATTATGTGATAATTATTGATTATTACCGACACTTAATTTCATGTGATGTTATTAAGTTGAAATTTTAAATGGCTTCGTTTTATTCTTGCTTTGTTTTATTTTTGCTTTTCATGTGATGTTATTAAGTTGAAATTTTAAATGGCTATGTTTTATTCTTGCTTTTTGATAACTCAAGAAAACCTTGTTAGGTTAGCCATTAAAAGCAGTCTAATAATTAAAAGTTAATTTTTGGATTGCTTCTGCTATGATTTAAAATTGTTTTAAATGCCTAATGCACGATTAGGATAGCCCCTTTATAAATCATTCCTTATAATTGATAAGGAATTGATAAAAGTTATTAACAAATCCATAAAATTTTGACTTTTAAGGATTCAGTGGTTGATGGGATTAACTAGTTCTAATAAAATCATTTTAGTCTATGGCACGCATATAAAAATGATAAGTTTCATTCAATGGACCGTGATCCGGTCAATGTGCTTGGCTAAGTTTGTTAGATCATCCTGGCTAGACTGGAGATAAGTGATACTGGCTTAGTCAATTCCCTCGCTGTGTCCGCTGGACCACAATGGCACGAATCATGATTATATGACACCCTCAACTATATCTAAGTCAATTACGTTAAAAATCTTCTTCAAGGTTAGCCGTAGCCCTCCTTACTTTTGGACTTTGGGAACCATGGATTTTATGATATAGTTGTTGAGTCAACTCAAGCTGTAACATGACTATCTTTTGGGAACCAACTCCATTAAACATGTGATATGGTTCGACTTAACCTAAACCGTCGCGTCGTGAACAAACAGAGTGCTTGTGTAAGTTAGGATTCGACAAGAAAGTAAGGGTCTGACTGGACTAGTCTTTATGATTTGTTGAGCCAACTCAAGGTCATAGGTGATTAGAGGTAAAAACATATAAGGGGATCACATTCGATGTGATTGATGAAGAGTCGTCTATCGATCGCAGAGTTAAGCAACTTGTTGAGCCAACTCAAGGTTGTGAGACTCAGGGTGGTCGGGTCCCTTTTCCCACTAAATATTATTATTCGTTCATCTTTATGGCTTAAGATGATCGCAAAAATGGTGGGAGGATATAGTTGAATAAAAATCCATTTTTACTATATTTAAAAATCATTGAACATATGTTAAACTAGGATAATTCTATGTTTCCCGATGGAATCAAAACATAATATTCTAAGAGAATAAGTTAACTAGTCCAAATAGTTGGTTAATGGAATATCGACTCAAATTCTAATTGATAGACTAAACTATGTTCTCATTGACATTAAGATGACCTTCTTAAAGCACAGTCTTAAGGACAATGATTTCCTTAAAGTCCTGGGTCCAACAAATAAATGCACGCTACCTGTCACTCGCCTCTATAAGGGGCAGCTCAAACATACTGATGTTCAAAGCATGTTTCTACATACAACTTGTTGAGTCAACTCAATGTTGTATGGAAAATGGTTTCAATCCACAACGTTCGAAACTTTGATCAAACTGTTTGATTCGAAGATGAGTACACGAGCGGTACAAGACCGTGTATCCAAAATCAGATCTTGAGCAAACAACTTGTTGAGTCAACTCAAGGTTGTGAAACTCAAGTGTTTGAATACGTTAGGTACTTGCACAGCTAATAATTTTGTTGGGTCGTATAATATCTAAATGAGATTTAGAAAAGGAAGAAGGCACTAAGGAAAGTCAATTAAGAAAGATAGTTTTATTTATTATCAGTAAAGGCATAAGTAAGAGGAACTGAAAATGTGACATTTGATGTCACAGTTTCAGGATATCCGTTATACAAAAGAAATAGATTGTCTACGTGTTGGAAAAAGGAACAATTGTTGTTTCTTGGACCATGTAGGACGTCACACACATTTTTGACGGATGTCGTCACCTTGCTTTTGAAGCAATGTTTTATGTGAGTAATTTGTATAACGATAATGTATTAAATGTTAATACATGATACGCAAGATAATAACTAAACTTATATGGCAAACTAGACTAGGCTGTACCAAAGAGACCAAGTTTCACAAATCACATAAAGAGGGGTTAGACCTCTCGTATTATGAAGTCTAAAGACACTTGTAAATCTTGTCTCAAAGGTATGATGGCCGAAACTCCTTCTGTAAGACAGTGGGAGAATGAGTTGTTGAACTCGTAGTCTCGTACATACAGATGTACCCGGACCCAAGTCTAAATTAGCCAGGATAAGTTATTCTAATTTTATTACGACACATGTTCTTGATGTAACACAAGTCTGATAAAATAGAGAACAAGATGACAGAAATATTTGAACTGCTTCGATCAGATCGAAGAGTCGAACACTTAGTTGTACAAATCTTGCGAAAATGTGATTTTCTCTCATGTCAAGTCTCTTAACACATCGGTGTGTTAGAGAGCATGAATCGCCCTTTGTTAGACATGGTGCGATGCATGGCAAGTGACTCTGGGTTACAATCCTCCCTCTGGGTTAAGTCACAGATAGTGATGCCTAGGGTTTGATAAGGTTCTATGAGGACCTTATCAATAAGATATTCATTAAATCAATCGTAAGGAAGTTAAAGGATTACTCAAGTCTCGTGAGACGAAGAGTCGAGTTAGACATCAAGGCGATGATGGCCTATACAACTTCCAAGATGCCATTCAAAGTAGTGACTCTAAGAAATGGCTTGATGCAATCAAAAAGGTCCATGCACGTAAATAAAGTATGGACTTTAGTTTATGTGCCCCAAGAAAGAGTTTTTGGCTGCAAGTAAATCTTCAAGACAGAAGAATGGTGCAGAAAGATAATAGTGAAGTACAACTTATGTTGGTTAAGAACAGTTATCATCCTAACTCCTATAAACGGATTATGATGAAATTGTCTCACCGACAGATGTGTACAGATCTACTAGGACCGAACTCGATGTTAATACTCATGATGACCATGACAACTGGAGTATTCATGCATAGTCTGTTTTCTAAATGTGATTTAGAAGAACGAACTTATATGAATCGTCCAGAGAGTTTTCAAGGTCAGTAGGAGCGAATAAAAGCATGCAAGGCACCAAGGAGCCAGAACATATGTTTTGACAAAGTGGTCAACGAGTTTGACACTTTATCAAAAATGATTATGAACTATCTAAATGACCAGTAAAACTTATTGTGGATCGTTCTTGTAAGGTACGACGAGCTGGATGAGATCCAGTCAAGAAATTAATTATGGATTCCAAGAGACCGAGTGAATTATTTGCATGAGATTCAAATATGTGGTCTAAAACAGACATAGGAACCCCTTAAGTCTATACAGTAGACATTTTTAGCAGATCCACTCACAAAGGCTCTACCACATGAAATCTGGAAAGACTTATGTGTAAATGCGGTATACCGGGATAAATGGGCCCGAGTGCAAGTGGGAGATGTTGAGAGATGGGTATGCCCTCGAGGCAAATTCATCTCTGTGTATCTATACAGACATCTTGTTTAAAATAACAGTAAGCTGTTGGGTAAGTATTTATCTAAGTTAATAGAAATGTTGTAATCATTAGAAACTTATATAAATTCATAAGACTTGATGTAAGGTCAAACATGTATCGAGATGAGGATCTCGATCATGGAGAAGTGCTTGATCATTAGTAGCATAAGTCTAAAAGGGTTCGTGGTCGTAGATGTTTCGAGAAAAGGATATTGAAACATCGGATAGACCATTGTGTCTTAGTCTTCACCGTATAAAGGTGACGATGATCTCATGATCGTTTGACTTGGCGAAGTCGAAGTCGAGACACATGTGCTTATTGGAGAATGAGTTCACTGAACGACCCAATAAGAGTTATCAAATGGTTATGATTGACCAATCTGTAATGATAACTATTAGTGATGATAGGCAAGTTGGTCTTTTGACTTGAGGTCATTGTACAAACCTGTACGTGAACGGTGTCACTTAGATCCCTGACCTAGCTTCGAGGCAAGGCATGTCGAAAGATCTTTGGTTGGGTGACATTTAAAGCATGTGAGGAGAGTAATGACCAAGATAGGATTCGTCTCTCCCGGTCAATGGGAGTTAGTGTCGTAGTGTTAGTTCAATCTTTAGTGAAAACTCTGGCCAGAGTATGGTGAAAGATGTCCAACATTATTTGACTAAAGATCGATGGAGACTAACCGGTTTCGAGCTATTGGGGTTGATAGTATGACCGTACACTAGGCTTGAAACAAACGGCATAGTTTTGACGAAGAGACTATAACTGTGATATTCATCAGGGACACAGTCAGGGTGGTCTCGACAATATTCTTGTCAATGAGTTAATAACATAAGTATGGTACTGAAATAGGGACAGCACCTGCTACTCGCGGTTACTGTCGTCTGGGGCTTCAAGCCCCACCAGTAGTAGGGTCAGGCTGTAGGGTCTCACATAGAGTGTGCCCTTCATTAAGTAATATGTAGAAATTAGGGAGAATAAGCATTCAATGCAAGGGATAGAAAACAGTAAAGAGTTTGCAGTTAGCCTCTGCATTCAGGATAAATTATCATGAGTGCAAGTGGGAGATTTTAAGCTTAGATGTGGACAATTTTGCAAATGAAGCAAACCAATTTAAATGTGTCGTAAATTATTTACGACCATATTTAATTATATAAACGTGTTGAAAAGGTTACCTGGATGACGGGATCGTCCCGGTCTAAACACAGGTCCAAACTGCGTCAAAAATGGAGTCCAAATACACAAGATAAAGCCAAAATAGCATATAAAAGAAGTTTTATGGGCAGACCCGGCCCAATGGGCCATGTCTGTAAATGCTAACCAGCCCAGAAGAGGGCGGGCACCTGCGCCCGCTACAGTAACAGGGCGGCCGCGCTCGCTGAAGCGGGCACGGGTCCGTGCCCGCCATAAGAGGAGCGGGCCCGCTCGCTCCATGCAGGCGGGTCCCCGCCCAAACGCAGCACGTGCTGGGTGCGTGCATGCCTAGCGCATGCTGTGCACGTGCCTGAGGCTCGTGTTGTGCATGCGCATCAAGGCGTGTGCACTGCACGCCACTGGCGCAGGGTGGGCCCCACATGCAACCTAGGGCTGCGTGAAATTGCGACGGCCGGCTTATTGCGAATTTTGTGGTTTTTTTGAGGTGTCAAACGAACTCAGATTGACATGCTGTTTTTTCCTACCATTCATCGTTTAGCGCTCTTCGATTTGATAGGTTGTATCACATATGAAGCTTAACGGTGAGGGAGTTAAGATTCATGTAAGTTTGGCCTTTCGTTAAGGAAAACTAATTTGAATCTTTTAACTCCAAACCTTTAGTCCCACATCGGAAGTGGAGTAAATGGGAGTGATCAACCGCCTATATAAATCGGGGTCTGCCCCCTCCTCTATTCTCGTCCCAAGCTCTAGTCTGAGCGGCTCCCAAAAGTTTGGAGTACGCTCGGATCTACGCTTAAAATAAATATTTTTCTCTCCATATATTTTTGCTTTGCTCCTGAAAGGCTCTAGCAAAGCCACGAAGGGGCTCGGATTCGATCTGGAGTCTTGGCCAAGGATCCACTCAAGTGAAACTTTCTTCGGCGTGTGGTTGGCTCAGCGACAAGGGGGGTTGCTCGCCTCGGTATGCGGTGCAGTTCGGGAAGCGGTTTCGGCTCGGGACCAGGAGCAGCTTGTGAAGGGGTTCAGCTCGGGACAAGGAGCGGCTCGGGACGCCGTTCGGTACACCTTGTCGGTGCAAGCAAGGTTCCGGGTATGTAGTTTAATTAAGCATTTTATTTATTATATTGTAGTAGCTTAGATCTATCTTGGGACAGTCGGACCCACCTCAAGATAGTAGAGATCATGGCTATGGTCTTGATAACCTTAGGGCTTGTTCGTTAAATAGATTTAACGGTTTTTTCCGTTGCTTCTGCTTTTTGCCTCTATCATCCGTCCGACGTAGGACGTGCATAGAAATGTGCTCTAAGGATCCCTCAAAACCCAACAGGGTCATCATAAGTTTCAATAAAAAATATGAATAAACTTGATCCACATATCAAACTTCCATGAATTAGGAAAGCTAATTGTTGTTTTTGGCCATGTTCTTGAAGATTGTGATACTATGATACGCTTGTGCTTTAATCTCAATGAATACCAACTTTGCTTGTGCTTTGTCGGTTTGAGCCGTATTGAAGTTTTACTTATGGATTTGCTCCCTTTTATGAGTTAGTATATTGAATTTGAGATTATGTTGAAAAAATTCTATTTGCCCTGAATATTGTGAAATTTGATGTGTGATATGTCGTGAATCCGAATATATCGCTTGTTTTGCTAGGGAATAGAAAAAAGCTAGTTGGGGGTGTGATTAGGGTTCAATATTACATATGTTATCCCCTCATTTGATGGCATTTTGTGCATAATTTGTGTTCATTTTGGATTCGATACACATATTTTTATGATATCACTTAATATTGGAGCTTATCGTTCACTTATGCATAAAACACAATTTTTACTGCTTATTAAATTCCTTATTTTGGTCTCCTATTATTTTTCAGTTAAAGATCGTGAAGTCTCGATTCCAATGCATATTTTTCCAGAATTTTTGGAGGTCTAAGCAATTTACTACAATTTTTGGAAGACAGTATGGCGGTGCAGAAAATTTGTGCAGATTTGGGCTTTTGTTACGAGTTTTGGGCGCGGCTGCGGGTCGGATCTGACCCGATCTAACCTACAACGCATGTTAAGTGATCGGCGATTGGTTTTTGCGGGATTTTGGGCACAGTTTCGACCGACAAGGCCATTTTCCAGATCCGTTAAGCTAGAGATGCATTTTAAGCGAATTTGGGGCTATTTTCAGCCCCAATCTTCTTTCTAGCTGAAAATTCTAGGGCTTGTAGGCCATGTGGATGTTAGAAGCTTGGAGGAGGAGCAAAAAGGTGGATGCAAGGGCTTATTTGGGAGACATCTTTGGTGAAATTTTTCATCTCCCTTTTGTATTTTTAGCATCTCTCTATTGTATTGAACATGGGATGATGAATATGTATAAAAATCTCGTTGTTTCTTATTATTGAGTAGTGTTAAATTCTTGGGTTGTGATTCATGATGGTTGGTTGTTTATCTTAGTTCTACATGCTTCTTGCCTATTTCAATGTATATGTTGGATGAATCATTTGTGCACACTTTTATTGGTTAAGTCCCAAGAGTGCACACTTTGAGAAAAGCACATGTTCCTATTTTGATTAGTGCTATGATGCTGCATCCATACTTATTGCAAATTATTGTGTTCATGAATTTAAAATTTACCGATTGTGCATGCCATAGCAGGAGGCACAATTAAGTTATGTGTGGGTCATTTGAACTTGATTAACACCAACCTTAGTGAACCTACAACCCATGCTCTCCTCCTAGCTGTTCTAAGCCCACATTTGGTTCTCTAATCCTACATACTTAGGTTAGGATTATAGATTTATGACACATTTTCCCACTACCATTCACATTGTGAGGTGGTTATATCACACTTTTCCTTCCTTTATCGTTCAAGCTTGCGAGTGTAGAGCGAATTGTCCCTGTGATCCGACCCGGTCTCACCAGTTATAAATTTTATATTGCATTGACGCTCCTGCAATTGGGAGTGGAAGGCGCGCTTCTTTTGCGCGTTTTTTCGGTTCAATCAACCAGCTCGCAATCCCACACCTAGGAAGAGATTCAAACCAATGATTGTCTCTCCTCCTCCATTTTAGCCAACACAAACGATCAACCCTCACAATCATCCCCTACACAATCTAAACCCACTGCACAGACTTCCATTGAACCCATCACTTGTCATGCCCCGTTCCCCAGAATACCTGGCATCTATTTTTTTTCTTCCAAGTATCCTGAAGAGTGAGGGTGATGAGAGAGGAAAAGAAAGAGAAAGGAGAAACTGAACAAGCAGGCCACTGCGCACATGCTGGGATAGTACAAGTGAAGCTCCACGATAATATCAAAACAATCTCATAATTAACATAGATCAACAACCACATATCATATATACTAACTTCCATTAATGTACATAGTCCAGATTCACCACTACACATACACCATCACTCTCCACCTTCCAAAATAACCATATCACACCATAACTTCAGCTCATACCAAGTGCTACCACTGAAACCCGACTCCAAGTCACCGCCAACCATGCTACCACTGCTACCTGAAAAGTGGGGAGGAGCACGTCAATGTGTGCCTCAGTAGGAACCAGCTTGGATCTGGAACACCATTTTAAGGTTATCAAACCACAAGGCAAGACAAGAGAAATAGAGCATGTACTAAGTACAATAATGAAAATTAATAAGCTAAACAAGAGGATCATACCTGCGGTCCAATGTCGAGTTACTGCAAGAAAAGGGTTAGCACGAATAATAATTATAATAATAACACAAGTGTTCAAGCAACCATTATCTAATAAGATAAGTGTAAGTGCCTGGGGTATGACACATAGTCACAAAGAAACAGGCAAAGGGAAGGGGAAGTGCTGCCTCCAGAAGAAGTAACATACAAATTCTTATATTATTATTTTATAATTTAATTAATTGGAACTTGGGTAAACTGTGTGATACCAGGACCTGGACTTCACCCAAATTTGGGGTGAATATAGCACACGGCGTAGTGGACACGGGCACTGTACGACACCGGGCCTCTCAGCTCCCCCGTCCCTGGCAGGAGTGAGGCTCTCCCACAATAACACAACCTCTGTATGTCCCCTCCACTCCTAATAAAGGCGAGTGTGTATAAATATCACATAGCACATAATCATTTCTCCCAACTTCTCAGTCACAGTCTTCCAAAAATTGAGGTATTAACAATTTCATTATGCTAGTTATAATTCATTTCCAATATAACTTTGTTTGTTAGCAATACTAATCTACAGGCACTCTGAATAACAATTAGTTTAGTTTAATGAAGTATTACATATATACCAATCAGTCTTAATATGAACTAATTGATATTTAATATTACATTAGAATGAAGCAATATCAATTAGTCTTAATATGTAATGATAGATAATAGAGCCAGACAAAAAAAAAGAAAACATGGATGAAGTTCTATGTAATATTACACTGAACTTCTTGGTGGCCAGTCCGACTAATTGATTAATGTTGTTTTTGAGGCACTGCAGGCCACCAAGAGGGAAGGGTTTACATTAATATTGTTTTTGAGGACCTACAGTTTAGTTTAATTTAATATTACACTGTATATCAATTAGTCTTAATATGAACTAATCTACAGGCACTGGATATCAATTTGGCTTGGTTTAGTCTTAATGAGTTGGTCTTATGTCTTATAGTGCACGTATTAATATTTACAAAAGCAAGGGAAAATTGGCAGCACACAAATTGTTAAATGATGACAGTGGGATGGCATTAATAAACCTATGCAAATGAGCATTTTTCATGTTGATATGGAACCTCATGCAGAACAAAAGATCCCAATGGAATCTTGTCCAAGGCTATTAATCACATACTCCTCTAAAAATGAGCCCTGACCATAGTATTATTATGTCAATAATATTTATCTCATAAACTTGAGGGTCGTGGGCCTTAAGTTTAACCATGCTGTGTAAATTTCAGTGGAATCTTAACTCTGCTGTTTTTAGAGCATATATTAATGCATGCTTTCGTATAGGATCCAATTAGTCCCATACGAAATTAATACAATTTGTTGTAGGAACTGATACGCACATGGGGTGGGGTAACTCATTGTCTCGAGGGCTATAAAGTAATTGGGTCATCCCATCATGCTTAGTGTCACCACCTTCCAACACTGGAGGGTGGGGTTAATGATTAATGTCATCGTCTTCAGACATGTAGGCAGGGTTGTGGTTACCCGGGTGAGCGCCCCTGAGGTAAGGATGACGCCAAAAATAAATGAAAGAAAGTGTGCCCTCGGACATGAGTCACACAATAGTTAGGTTGCTAATATTTTGTTGACATGTTATCAATAAAAAATGTGTAAATCAATATATATTACTCTCTTGTCTACCATGCCATTAATTCATCGTGATTAGCATTTTCATTTCATTAATATTATGTTGTCAATTTCATTCCTTATTCTATTATTCCCATGCTAAAACATAATTAAATGACATGATTGCTTGGGAACCTACATGAGAATTTCTCACTGATAGACATTGTATTTCTTTTTCTTAATGCAATGTTTGTCAGACTCTGAGGGTGGGTTTGCAAACCCCGCTACTATGTCAGACGAGTTCATTAAGGGGCGAGACTTCCCAGAGAACTAGAAGTTTGTAGCTCTTGTTTCTTTTGCTATTTAGTTTTATTAATCGCATGGACTTTGGTTTGTATTGGCCATAAGGCCTTTTTCCTTCCAGTTGCTTTTAAGACCTTTCGATTTGGTTGTAATAATTAAACGGTTACTCTGGACATGGGATGTAATAATTTAGTCTATTAGCTGTGTTGTTATTTTGAAGAATCTGCATATTTTGTATACCAGACGCTTATCGTAGCTGAATCAAAGGAGAAAAAACTTGCCCTCTTTGACTTAGCTACGAGCGGGCTTTTCCCGTCTCACTTCCTAGTATTTTGGGAAGCAGTGCGTGACAGGTTTTCTTGGTGGCCCACGCAGGTCTTCAAAAACAACATAGATGATATTACATCCTAAGTCACAGAAATTAGTTGTGTTAATCATTGACTTGTGCAACCTTTTATATAGGGTGACATGGCTGACCAAGTTGATGGCCGAGAGTTCACAGCCAATGGGACACACCCCGTCGACCCAAACTAATTGATGGCGGCTATGATGGCAATGATAGAAAACTAACGTCATCAGAATGAAATCCATGAGAAGCAAACTGAGCTCTTGAAGCAAGGATTGACGCAGGGTTCGAAGGCTGATCCAGGAATTAAACAATTTCGGGAGTTGCGTCCCAAAAGCTTTTCAGGGAAGGAAGGCCCTCTCGAGGCAGAAGAATGGATTAGATGCAATGAAGACAATCTCGGCGCTGCCCGTACCCCACAAGTAGGCTGGGTTGATGTGGTTAAGCCTCAACTGATCGACCTTGCTAGGAATTGGTGGGTAACAGAAGAAGCCAGACTGACTAGGCCTATTCCATGGGGTGTATTCCGTAAGCGCTTTGATGCCACCCACTTCCCGAGGTCAGCAAAATTGGAACTTTAGAGCAGGTATATGAATCTGAAACAAGGCTCCAGAACGGTGGATGAGTACAATGCAGAGTTCATCATGCTTAGTCGGTTCATTCCACACATGGTGGCAGATCCAGAAGATTGTGCACACCTCTTCAAGCGAGGACTAAACTTCGACATCCAGGCATCTATGTCTTCAGCGCGTTTCAAGACCCATTAGGACATTCTAGAGGCGGCACAAGAGCATGAGACTGTCGATAAGAAGCGATGCAGGGCAGTACAGATTGGAGGGAACAAACGCCCAGGAGTGCCTGTCAATAACCACACTAGACCTACACCGACTACTACATTCAAGAAGCCAGTAGTCCCTAAGCAAGATCAACGGTTGCTTGTAATGACCTGCTTTCAGGGGCCAGTTACTTATTTGATATTTGCGCAGGTCCCGCAGGTTACCAGTGAAAACAAAATAGCCAAGATACAGAGATGTACAAAAATACTCAAATAGTGTCCAATTATTACAATCCATATTGTACAAAATGTCCCAACAAATATACATGAAAGAAGATAAGTACAAAGTGAAAATAACCCTGTAAGCTGTAGTTGAACTCTGGCGCTATTAGCTCAGGAGCATCTACCTCCATCTGTATGTCGTCTGCGGTGCCACGGAGATGGAACCGTAGGTAAGTCACAACAATTCTAAATATAGAAAAGAAACAGTACACAAGTATGACAAAAGTAACTACGTATGAGTAGAACAGAGTGAAAAGTAAAGTACTGAGCAACAACTGTACACAGCTGAATAGTAAAAGTAACCAGTACTGAAAGGAGAGAACAACTGTACGGTGGTAGTACAGGTGTAAAGCAGGCTAGGCAAGTGAAACATACTACTGTTGTAGCTAAGAGTATGACAGGTAAAGTACTGGTGACTGTACAAGTGTAGTAAGTAACGTGCGTGGAACGTGTACAGTAAAGGCGACTGTAGTGCGTAAAGTAAAAGTGACTGTGCAAAAGTAACTACACTACGTGACTCAAGTCGGAGAGTACAATATGTGACCATTAAGTCCATCTCTTGCCTGGGCGCGACCCAGACGAATGCCAAAAACACAGGCAGCGGGACATGTATTTTGCCAAAACCCAGGCAGCGGGACGGGATGCCAAAACTCAGGCGACGGGATGGGAAGATCGAACTCCAGTCACTCCCGCACTCTCTCAAACTATGAGTTACCCCAAAAATCCCAGTGAAGTGTCAAGTGTTCTATGTACATGTTCCTTGCATGATGTTCCACGAGATGTTCCACAAGATATTCCACACGATATTCCACAACATGTTTCTCAGGATGTTATCAATTTCTTATTCACGATGATAGTTAACCAGGACCACTGGTTTAAAAACCAGAAAGTAAAGCAAAGTGGATGCTAAGAAATATGAGGATAAAAACAAGTCCAACAAACATGGAATACAAAAATTGTTGGTTTAAGGGTGGTAGTTCGGTAGCACACAATGTACCCAAGTTGATGGTTGTGTGTTACAACCACCAAAGTCGAAAGTTGGCAAAGTAATCTGAAGTTGATTACTTTCCTATTATATTAGGTTTCTAGTTCAGTTCAAGTCAAGTAGCCGTTCGGAGGCTATAGGTGGTGTTCCTAAGTTCATACGAGGACACTAACTAATTTTCTAATTTTAGAATTAGTCGTGACTTACCGATTTCGAGATTGACGTAGCAAGCCGGAACTGGTTCTAGGGCTTCTACGGACGTTGATGCACAAGAATTTGTACCTGCAAAACACAAGAACAATCGGTTACAGAACACCTATTTTCTACCTATTTAACTTAACGTGTTTGATTTTATAATCGATTGAAACGGTGTCAGAAAGCGTTCTAAATTTTTCTATAAGCTAGATATGATGAAAATAATTTTATCGTAGGAGGAAATAATTTTCTGTAGCTTACATTAATTTTTATAATTTTTAAAAGCTCAAAAATAATTTTAAAACTATTTTTCAATTAGTAACGTATTTATTCAAACATTTATTCTGGATGCAATTTGCATCGGAATGGTTCAAGTAAGCTGTCAAAATGACCGTATCGAAGAGTACTATAGCATATATTTTTCTCACATATTAGTATATGTGAAAATAACAAGTTACGGATTTTTGAACAAAAATAACGTATTTATCTTTTAGGCTTAAAAATTAATTCTGGAAAAACTAAGTGTCGGATCGAGATGAAACTAGTGTCATTGGGTCCAGAATGTCATTTCTGATTTTCTGGAGCTAGTCTCACATTTTTCTGGGCCCAATATTTTGAGTTATCAAATTAAAACCATAATACTCATATAATAATTAATTAATGAATGAAAATACGAAAATACTATGAAATTACGAAAATGCCATTGAGCTGTTTACCGTCGATCCTCGTTTACGTTCGTCGGAGGGGGGGGGCGTGCTTCGGCAGCGGGCGACGGGACGACGGTCGTCAAGGCGGCGGCGATGCTCGGCGACGGCGTCGGGGCATTCACGGCATCGGAGAGGGTGGAGGACGTCGGAGGCGACGTCGAGCGGGGGTCAGGCGAAGCAGCGACGCTTGGGGATGTCGGCGAGCGGGCGGGGGTTCTTCGGGGATGCCGTGACGGCGGTCGACGGGCGAACGAAGCGGGCGGAGCTTCGATGCTTGATGAAGGCGACGGAGGTCCCGGGGTCGTACGGGGACGGCGTCGGGCGAGCTCGGAGGAGATGCAGGCGGCGCAGTTGGAGGATGCGGGCTTCGCTGGCGGGCTCTGGTGGCGGAGGGAGGCGGCAGACATGGGTCGAGGCCGTGGCAGGGGCGAGGAGGGCAGTGGCCTCGCGTGTGATGCTGCAGCGGTGGAGCCCATGGCGGGACGTTGCTCCGAGCTACCGGGGGGTGTGTCGAGGACGACGGGACGACGGTGGGGAGCAGGGTTGGTTCGTTTCCCCGAGGCGATGGCGGTGGCTTCGTCGAGGGCGGAGGAGCACGGGGCGAAGCTTGGGGTGGTGTGCAGACGGCGGAAGCGGCTCTCGCGGGTGGTCGGAGCGTAGCTCGTAGCGGCCTGGGGACGGCGGTGAGGCGCTGTAGGGCGGCGGACGGAGCTTAGGGTGACGCTGCTTCGGGGGGTGGCGGATGCCACGTCGGGGGTGTCGCCGGAAGTGGGTGCGGCGTGGGCGTGGGTTCGAGCCTGGGGAGGTGATGGCGAAGAAGAAGAAGAAGAAGTAGTAGTAGAATGAGTGAGGGGCTCGGGGGTTTTGTACGAGAGAGGAGTGAGAGAGAGACTGTGTGTAGAGGGTATGGAGAATAGAGAGAGTACGGGTTTGAAGCGTGCTTGTGAGCCTGGGTTGTTTGCATGGGTTTCGGGGGTTACGGGCTGAGGGAGATGAGGGTTAAGGGGTTTAAATAATAAATTTTTGTTAATATAAAACTACTTAGCTAATTAGTATTTAGTCAATCTTATTTAATAGATTAGGTAGGTATTAATGATGTTAGGTTTTGTTAGGTTCGAATTTTGACAAAGTTTAGAAAACAGAAGCTGGTGTTTTCCTCGTGGGTGCTTACGGTAGGGGTTATGTAAAGGTAATTGTTTAAGTTAGGTGAATTTGAACGGTAATTAGTAATATGTAAAATCTCATCAGCGAACGTAATTAGTAAAGTACAAAATCGAAATTACGATTTTGCCCCTACTAGTAAACGTGTCCGAAAAATTACGAAAGCATACCCACGGGTTCGTATCGTCGCGAGGATCACGAATACGAGATCTGTTTCGGGGTTTGAGCTACGGAGATACGAGTTTTAGGCCAAAACGTTTAGAAAGCGGGTTTGCGGGTTCTCTATTGATTTGACTTCAGAAAATTACGAAATTAATATGAAAAGCCCTAAATGATCATATAAGGATCCCGTAGAAGTTTGAAAACGTTTTGATATTGTTTGTATAGAAAATAAATGCTAGAAGAGATAGTAATATAGTAAATTAGGTTGTAAATAACATGAAATATAATGCGATATCACAGCATCAAGAAAACAAGAGATGTTATATATGAATACATACTATTGACATCACCATAGCTTCCGTAACTAGTTTCGAAACCTAGTATCATCACAATTGTTACTCTGACTTCTCAAGTAGCCCAAAATTAACATGAGATAATGACATCACATGAAAATGAGGGCTATTATGATGACAACATATGTTCAAACTTGGAACCTGAGGTGATAAGTCAGTAGCAAGCACACCAAAGAGAAGAACAGAACGTCTAAAATTCAACTCATGCCAATGATGACTACTGGGTCTGGATCTTAATCATGAAAATCATCGCCATAGCATACATAAACGTAAGGGCTAAACCTAGTGCATCCATGTTGTTACAACTTAACCAGCCGAACGCAAAGGACTTCGTCTGCCACGCTACCAAATTACAAGCCAGTACCCAGATCAATACAAACAGGCAAGTATAAGGCCAATTCTCGAGGGTCAAGATCATAGCTACCACTTCTTCCAGCAGTCTCCATAACATCCAACAAGAAGCCAACATCCTAGCCGTCTCCCAAATCCGAGCACAAGACTGACATCCAACTTCAACACCTAAGCCCAAAAGTACGCCAATACCCAACCCCAAAGATACTGCTTGCCAACACCATAGGTCGACATCTACGGTTATCACCATCAGCCCTAAACAATTTAACGACCAAAAACACACGGACCCACAGATACGAAGGAGCGGCCCTAAGAAGGAACCGAAGCGGGGCAGCTCAAGGGGGAAGAACCAGAAAAAGGAGCTCCAAAGAATACCAAGAGCGACGGATTCCCAATATCCCGACCACACGGCCAAAGCAAGGGTGGCGGTGAGGGTTGCTGTTAAGCCCAACAGACCCCAAGGTCGTCGGTGGGCCATCGGCGGCTGTCGATCTATGGTGGCGAGAGCTGTGACCTCGACGTGACGGGGGCCACCGGAGTAGGGTGAGGTGGTGGAGCTTCGTGAAGTTGGAGGAGCTTGAGGCGAGATGGGTCGAGTTCGCTTGGGGAAAAGGCCGGGAGGAGGAGTGGGTGTCGCTGAGGCGTATAGGAAACCACGGGGTGGCTTGGTGAGGAAGGAGAGGAAGGGTTTTATAAAAAAAAGGGCACCGAAAGTCTTCGGTAGGGTAGACGGTTAGGCAGGAACGGGGCTCGAGGTGAGGAAGCGGACAAAGGAAATAAAGAGGGGGGAATGGTAGGTGGAAAAGGAGGTTTAACTCATGGAGAATTGGACACAAGATAGAAAGTATGGGCTAGAAGAGAAACGCAAGCTCAAAAAGCGCAAACAGCCTACACTTGCACGTCGGGTTTGGCTCGTCTCAAAATATCTAGCACCATCCTCCAATACTTCTGAGCGTCATTCGATTCGCTTACGTTGTCGAACTCGAACTTCTGGTGATCGAAAAGTCGAACGCTACCCTCCTTAAAATAAACGTAGCTAGAGTTCAAGCTAACTAGAAATAGAAGGATTCTAAGAAGGTCAATCGAAAGGTCATCAAGCCAAAGGAAAGGTTATAGTGATGAAGATTGATGGCGTTACATAATCATGATTCACGTCCTTGCGGTCCAGCGGAACACGGCCAGGGAAGTGACTAAGCCAGGATCACTTACCCCAAGTCTAGCAAGGGTGATCCAACAAACTTAGCCAAGCACATTGACCGGATCATGGTCCATTGAAGGAAGCTTATCATTCATATGCGTGCCATCATCAACTGCATGAAAGGTGATGAAGTGGGTAGATAGTTCAACCTATGAAAAGTCACTATAACGGCTAACAAAAGAGGTTACTAGGGCAAGTATAACCAAGAATGGAACACGAGTTCCTAAGCAAGGGTTAAGAGTTCAAAGGAGATGATGGGAATCAATGAAGACCTAATGAAGATGGTAATAAGGACGCTTCACCCGTATATCTAATACAGGTGAACACTCGAGACATCTTGTACTCGAGAGTTCAATTTGAGTATTTTATATTGTACATCCTGATCTTGCTATATTGTTCACGAGGTAGTTAGCACGGACCTGCGTGGGCCACCAAAACTGTAACGACCCGCTCCCAGGGGCCCGTTACTTATTAGATATTTGCGCAGGTCCTGCAGGTTACTAGTGAAAACAAAATAGCCACGATGCAGAGATGTACAAAAATACTCAAATAGTTTCCAATTATTACAATCCACACTGTACAAAATATCCCAACAAATATACATGAAAGAAGAAAAGTACAAAGTGAAAATAACCCTGTAAGCTGTAGTTGAACTCTGGCGCTATTAGCTCAGGAGCATCTACCTCCATCTGTACGTCGTCTGCGGTGCCACAGAGATGGAACCGTAGGTAAGTCACAACAATTCTAAATATAGAAAAGAAGCAGTGCACAAGTATGACAAAAGTAACTACGTACGAGCAGAATAGAGTGAAAAGTAAAGTACTGAGCAACAACTGTACACAGCTGAATAGTAAAAGTAACCAGTACTGAAAGGAGAGAACAACTGTATGGTGGTAGTGCAGGTGTAAAGCAGGCTAGGCAAGTGAAACATACTACTGTTGTAGCTAAGAGTATGACAGGTAAAGTACTGGTGACTGTACAAGTGTAGTAAGTAACGTGCGTGGAACGTGTACAGTAAAGGCGACTGTAGTGCGTAAAGTAAAAGTGACTGTGCAAAAGTAACTACACTACGTGACTCAAGTCGGAGAGTACAATATGTGACCATTAAGTCCATCTCTTGCCTGGGCGTGACCCAGACGAATGCCAAAAACACAGGCAGCGGGACATGTATTTTGCCAAAACCCAGGCAGCAGGACGGGATGCCAAAACTCAGGCGACGGGATGGGAAGATCGAACTCCAGTCACTCCCGCACTCTCTCAAACTCTGAGTTACCCCAAAAATCCCAGTGAAGTGTCAAGTGTTCTATGTACATGTTCCTTGCATGATGTTCCACGAGATGTTCCGCAAGATATTCCACAACATGTTTCTCAGGATGTTATCAATTCCTTATTCACGATGATAGTTAACCAGGACCACTGGTTTAAAAACCAGAAAGTAAAGCAAAGTGGATGCTAAGAAATTTGAGGATAAAAACAAGTCCAACAAACATGGAATACAAAAATTGTTGGTTTAAGGGTGGTAGTTCGTTAGCACACAATGTACCCAAGTTGATGGTTGTGTGTTACAACCACCAAACTTGAAAGTTGGCAAAGTAATCTGAAGTTGATTACTTTCCTATTATATTAGGTTTCTAGTTCATTTCAAGTCAAGTAGCCGTTCGGAGGCTATAGGTGGTGTTCCTAAGTTCATACGAGGACACTAACTAATTTTCTAATTTTAGAATTAGTCGTGACTTAACGATTTCGAGATCGACGTAGCAAGCCGGAACTGGTTCTAGGGCTTCTACGGACGTTGATGCATAAGAATTTGTACCTGCAAAACACAAGAACAATCGGTTACAGAACACCTATTTTCTACCTATTTAACTTAACGTGTTTGATTTTATAATCGATTGAAACGGTGTCGGAAAGAGTTCTAAATTTTTCTATAGGCTAGATATGATGAAAATAATTTTATCGTATGAGGAAATAATTTTCTGTAGCTTACATTAATTTTTATAATTTTTAAAAGCTCAAAAATAATTTAAAAACTATTTTTCAATTAGTAACGTATTTATTCAAATATTTATTCTGGATGCAATCTGCATCGGAATGGTTCAAGTAAGCTGTCAAAATGACCGTATCGAAGAGTACTATAGCATATATTTTTCTCACATATTAGTATACGTGAAAATAACAAGTTACGGATTTTTGAACAAAAATAACGTATTTATCTTTTAGGCTTAAAAATTAATTCTGGAAAAACTAAGTGTCGAATCGAGATGAAACTAGTGTCATTGGGTCCAGAATGTCATTTCTGATTTTCTGGAGCTAGTCTCACATTTTTCTGGGCCCTATATTTTGAGTTATCAAATTAAAACCATAATACTCATATAATAATTAATTAATTAATTAAAATACGAAAATACTATGAAATTACGAAAATGCCATTGAGCTGTTTACCGTCAATCCTCGTTTACGTTCGTCGTAGGGGGGGGGGCGTGCTTCGGCAGCGGGCGACAGGACGACGGTAGTCAAGGCGGCGGCGATGCTCGGCGACGGCGTCGGGGCATTCACGGCGTCGGAGGGGGTGGAGGACGTCGGAGGCGACGTCGAACGGGGGTCAGGCGAAGCAGCGACGCTTGGGGATGTCGACGAGCGGGCGGGGGTTCTTCGGGGATGCCGTGACGGCGGTCGACGGGCGAACGAAGCGGGCGGAGCTTCGATGCTTGATGAAGGCGACGGAGGTCTCGGGGTCGTACGGGGACGGCGTCGGGCGAGCTCGGAGGAGCTGCAGGCGGCGCAGTCGGAGAATGCGGGCTTCGCTGGCGGGCTCCGGTGGCGGAGGGAGGCGGCAGACATGGGTCAAGGCCGTGGCGGGGGCGAGGAGGGCAGTGGCCTCGCGTGTGATGCTGCAGCGGTGGACCCCACGGCGGGACGTTGCTCCGAGCTGCCGGGGTGTGTGTCGAGGACGACGGGACGACGGTGGGGAGCGGGGGTGGTTTGTTGCCCCGAGG
Source organism: Scilla litardierei (assembly GCA_030789695.1). Classification (NCBI taxonomy): domain Eukaryota; kingdom Viridiplantae; phylum Streptophyta; class Magnoliopsida; order Asparagales; family Asparagaceae; genus Scilla; species Scilla litardierei. The sequence goes on from CM061141.1 coordinate 23,000,541, forward strand.
TGTTGGCGGTGGCTTCGTCGAGGGCGGAGGAGCACGGGGCGAAGCTTGGGGTGGTGTGCAGACGGCGGAAGCGGCGCTCGCGGGTGGTCGGAGCGGAGCTCGTAGCGGCCTGGGGACGGCGGTGAGGCGCTGTCGGGTGACGGACGGAGCTTGGGGTGACGCTGCTTCGGGGGGTGGCGGATGCCACCTCGGGGGTGTCACCGGAAGTGGGTGCGGCGTGGGCGTGGGTTCGAGCCTGGGGAGGTGATGGCGAAGAAGAAGAAGTAGTAGTAGAAGAAGAATGAGTGAGGGGCTCGGGGGTTTCGTACGAGAGAGGAGTGAGAGAGAGACTGTGTGTAGAGGGTATGGAGAAGAGAGAGAGCACGGGTTTGAAGCGTGCTTGTGAGCCTGGGTTGTTTGCACGGGTTTCGGGGGTTACGGGCTGAGGGAGATGTGGGTTAAGGGGTTTAAATAATAAATTTTTGTTAATATAAAACTACTTAGCTAATTAGTATTTAGTCAATCTTATTTAATAGATTAGGTAGGTATTAATGATGTTAGGTTTTGTTAGGTTCGAATTTTGACAAAGTTTAGAAAAGAGAAGCTCGTGTTTTCCTCGTGGGTGCTTACGGTAGGGGTTAGGTAAAGGTAATTGTTTAAGTTAGGTGAATTTGAATGGTAATTAGTAATAAGTAAAATCTCATCAGCGAACGTAATTAGTAAAGTACAAAATCGAAATTATGATTTTGCCCTTACTAGTAAACGTGTCCGAAAAATTACGAAAACATACCCACGGGTTCGTATCGTCACGAGGATCGCGAATATGAGATCTGTTTCGGGGTTTGAGCTACGGAGATACGAGTTTTAGGCCAAAACGTTTAGAAAGCGGGTTTGCGGGTTCTATATTGATTTGACTTCAGAAAATTACGAAATTAATATGGAAAGCCCTAAATGATCATATAAGGATCCCGTAGAAGTTTGAAAACGTTTTGATATTGTTTGTATAGAAAATAAATTCATCGAGTCAAAATGGTAATAATTGAAAATGAATTTTTATCAGATCTTTTAGAGGTATTTGATGAAATCCGGTCTTACTAAAATACTCCATAACTAGTCTGGTACTTCAAAATATTTTTATAAGAAATTTTTGAAATCGTAAAACTCCTGACAAACCATTATAAAATTGTTTAAAATTTGAAAATACGTGAATAGTTGTATTGAAAAATATGGACCGTTACATTGCTTGAGTGTTTTCATTGCGGCAAGAAGGGACATCTGAAGAAGGACTGCATGCTACTACTCAATCAGTTCCTTATTTGTGGGGCATCTGAGCATTCTATTAGAGACTGTCCCCATAAGAAAGATCGACCTGAGTCTTCTTGAGCTCCTACTACATCAGGAACCACTCCACGAGGCCCCCTGCTGCCTCCTCAGCAACGTGTTTTTCAACAGGCCAGGACTAACCAACCAAAGCGTCAGGCTTTCACGATGACCGCGGTAGAGGCAGAGGCCACTGGACAAGTCATTACTGGTAATTTTTAAATATCGTACTTTCTTATATTCATTTACATAGTACTGCATGCCTTCATTGCCATATAATTAGTTCTGTCAATTACCATTGAACCACTATTACAAACATAATAGGTGTAGTTTTGGTTGCGACCACACCAGCCCTCTCACTCTTCGACTCAGGAGCTTCCAACTGCTTCCTGTCTCGACGATTTGTAGCCAACAACTCCATACCTACCGAAACCCTTTCCTCGAGTTGGAGTATCAATGCGGGCAGTGGCGTGTTGCAATCTTCCCGTGGATGCCATCTGTGTCCGGTGGTGATTAGCGGCCGAGAACTTCTAGCAGACTTCATATTAATTGATATGCCAAGCTTCGACGCATTTTTTGGTATGGATTGGCTGAGTAATTTCTATGCTACTATCGACTGTCGTTGAAGGAGGGTAGTGTTCGAGATGCCTGACCATCCAGTGTTCGAATTCACCCATGGAAGTAGCTCCCTTGGACCGATCAAGTTTCGGGCCAAACCGAAGAAAGCGGTAGCAGCGGTGATGCAGGCGACAGCTGAAAGACCTGAAGTGGTTCGAGAGTTTGATGACGTATTTCCAGAAGACATATTAGGTCTACCACCGGATCAAGCTATTGAGTTCTATATTGATTTGATACCAGGAACTCAACCGATTTCTAAACCGCATGGCTCCATTAGAATTGCAAGAACTTCGCACTCAACTGGATGACTTCTTGCAAAAAGGGTTGATATGTCCTAGCGTATCTCCGTGGGGAGCACCGGTATTATTGGTCAAGAAGAAAGATGGAACGAAGAGAATGTGTATAGACTATCGAGAACTGAATAAGGTAACCGTGAAGAATAAATACACATTGCCCCGTATCGACGACATTTTTGACCAACTTGGAGGATCTAAAGTGTTCTCGAAGTTGGACCTTCGGAGTGGATACCATCAGGTAAAAGTGAATGAGGACATACACAAAACAGCCTTTCAAACCAAGTATGGCCACTACGAATTTTTGGTTATGCCATTCGGTGTGACCAATGCTCCGGCAACATTCATGAGCTTTATGAACCAATTTTTCTATGAGTATTTGGACAAGTATGTGGTGGTATTCATAGATGATATCTTGGTGTATTCAAAGAGTATGGAGGAGCATGCGAAGCATCTACGGATGATATTGGAGACACTGCGAAGCCATCAGTTGTATGCTAAGTATATAAAATGTGAATTCTGGTTGGAAAGAGTGGCATTTCTTGGCCACATTATATCCGGGGAAGGCATATCCGTAGATCCAGAGAAGGTGACAACAGTCAGAAATTGGCCAACCCCTCGGACAATTAGTGAGATCAGAAGCTTTCTTGGGTTAGCGGGATATTATCGGCGCTTCATTCAAGATTTCTATAAGATCGCTAAGCCTATGACGCGACTTACGAGAAAGGAGGTGGAATTCATTTGGTCAGAAGCCTGTGCCCAAGCTTTTGAAAAGTTGAAGGCTGCGTTGACAAATGCCCCAGTACTAACCATTCCCGATCGGACCGGAGAATTTAAGGTGTATTGTGATGCTTCTAGGAAGGGACTTGGTTGAGTACTACATCAACACGGGAAGGTAGTAGCCTATGCTTCGAGGCAATTGAAGCAGCATGAAAAAAATTATCCCACTCACAACCTGGAACTGGATGCGGTGATTTTTTGCTTTGAAGATATGGAGGCATTATTTGTTAGGAGAACACGTGAAGATATTTACAGATCATAAGAGCCTGAAATATATCTTCACACAGAAGGAACTTAATATGAGGCAACGGAGGTGGCTGGAACTTATGGCAGATTATGACATTGACCTACAATATCACCCTAGGAGGGTTAATGTCGTTCCAGATGCCTTGAGTCGGCTTCCAACTGTGATGACTCTTACAACTCAGCGGAGGCTTCAACAAGTAATTTGAGAAATGGAGATCGAAGTCATTCTACCTGGGGTTGATGCGACACTTATGGACTTGCACATTCAGTCGACACTTGTCGATCGAGTCAAGGCCGCTCAAATTGGAGATGAAAAGTTACGGAAGATCAGAGAGCAGGTAGAAGCAGGCCTTCGAACAGATTTTCTTATTCATGAAGATGGGTCCTTGAGATACGGCAGTAGAATTTGCGTGCCCATGGGTGACGTTAGGGAAGAGTTGCTAATGGAAGCACATAACTCTCCATACTCTATTCATCCTGGCGACACTAAGATGTATAAGGATCTTCGTCAAAATTTCTGGTGGCACGACATGAAGAGAAGTGTTGCGCAGAGCGTAGCCAAATGTTTAGTATGCCAACAGGTAAAAGCTGAACTCCATCGCACCGCTGGGTTACTTCAACCATTACATATCCCAGAATGGAATTGGCAGCATGTTACCATGGATTTTGTGACTGGATTACCTCGGGGTTCTAAGCAGAAGATGCCGTTTGGGTAATCGTTGATCGATTGACCAAGTCAGTGCATTTCATACCATTTCGGGTGGGACAGTCCACTGAACTTCTCGCAAGGAAGTATATGGAGGTCATCAACCATCTCTCTAGCATTCTTAATTTGTTAGGGCATAATGTGATGTGGGCAATATCTGTGCAGGAGATAGTGAGACTACACGGAGTTCCAGTGAGTATTGTCTCCGATCGAGACACCCGGTTCACCTCTCACTTTTGGAAGAGCTTGCATGCGAGTTTAGGTACTAGTCTTAGTTTCAGCACTGTGTACCATCCTCAGACTGATGGACAGTCTGAGTGCACTATTCAGATATTAGAAGATATGTTACGTGCTTGTATGCTAGACTTCAAAGGTTCATGGGAAGATCATCTACACCTAGTGGAGTTTGCTTACAACAATAGTTATCAGTCTAGTATTGGCATGGCGCCTTTCGCAGCATTGTATGGGAGGAAGTGTCGTTCTCTTTTGAGTTGGGATGACATTGGTGACAGAGAACTTCTGGGGCCTGAGATGATCGTAGAAGCCGTGTAGGTAGTAAGGAGTATCAGAGAAAAGCTTCGAATTGCGCAGGATCGCTACAAGCATTGGGCAGATACTAAGCGTCGACACATAGAGTTCCAACCAGGTGACCATGTATTCTTGAAGATCTCACCCAACCGAGGACTTATCCGTTTCAGAAGGCGAGGGAAGCTTAGTCCCCGGTATAATGGACCATTCAATGTAATGGAACGAGTAAGTGGCTTATCGCCTTGCATTGCCACTTACCTTGGATGGAGTACATGATGTGTTTCATGTCTCGCAATTGCGACGGTATGTGAGTGATCCTAGTCATGTGGTAGACTACTCAGAGATTGCAGTTCGTCCAGACTTGACTTATGAGCAACGGCCTGTGGAAATCCTAGATCGACGCCAGAAGGTGTTCAGAAATAAGGTTGTCGATCTAGTGAGAGTTATGTGGCGTCACGACTCACCTGGTGAATCCACCTGGGAGCGAGAAGATGAGATGCGTGAACGCTATCCCTACCTATCCACCGCAATGTGATGAATTCCGAGGACGGAATTTTTGTAAGGAGGGTAGGATGTGACGACCTGGAACCGTAAGTACTATTTTTAGAACGCTCCTGTCATTTTCTGTAATTTTCAGAAATAAAATTTATTTTCAGAGTCATCCTGAACCTGATAACTATTTAGCCCCAAAACTAGCATTTCCGACATCCAAAAAAAATTTATTGGAACTCATTTTCATACTTGTCTCATCGTCCCAAACGTGTGGTAGTTCTTTTCGGAATTTTTCGAAAGCATCCATGCAAATTGATAATTTAATACTAATTTAATAATTTAATAATATTATTATATTATATATAAAAAACAAAAACAAAATTATTTAATTAAAAAAACCAAATGAAGCAACCATGTTTCACGTGGTGCTTCCTTTTCAAAACCACCAACTAAACCTCATAAAGAGGCTTGACCAAATTAAACCCCCAACTAAACCTCATAAAGAGGCTTGACCAAATTAATTAATTAATTAACCCCATTATAATCCTTACCTTCATCCCTTCCCTGCATTCAGTCATAAAAAAAACAGAAAGACCCCCCTTCAATTTGCTGGAAAAAGAGAGAGAGTGGGGGGCAAATCCATCTCCCCTCTATCTCTTTCAATTTTCTCCCACCTTAATCTTTCCCCTTCTCCTTGAACCCAAAGGGAGACAAGGCCGGCCCACAACCACTGCCGGTGACCCATCTTCGCCGGCGACCCGCCACCCCGTGCCGACGACCCGCCTCAGGCCGCCCCTACTGTCGCTCCGATCCGCGCGTGCTCAGATCAGCCGCCGCCCCGCTGTGCGCCATCCTTTGCCGAGCCGCCTTCCTCCTAGCCGCAGCCCCAGTGAGTCCCCATCTCCTACAAGCCCAGGTAGGTTCCCTGCATCTTAAATTAGCGAATTATTAGAGGTAAATTTGTGTCTAAATTACTTAGGCAGCTGACATTATTAATGTGACACTAAATGAATTACCACACTCCCTCAATTAAGTTCAAGTCTCACAGTCTTCCAAAAATTGAGGTATTAACAATTTCATTATGCTAGTTATAATTCATTTCCAATATAACTTTGTTGTTAGCAATACTAATCTACAGGCACTCTGAATAACAATTAGTTTAGTTTAATGAAGTATTACATGTATACCAATTAGTCTTAATATGAACTAATTGATATTTAATATTACATTAGAATGAAGCAATATCAATTAGTCTTAATATGTAATGATAGATAATAGAGCCAGACTAAAAAAACAGAAAACATGGATGAAGTTCTATGTAATATTACACTGAACTTCTTGGTGGCCAGTCCGACTAATTGATTAATGTTGTTTTTGAGGCACTGCAGGCCACCAAGAGGGAAGGGTTTACATTAATATTGTTTTTGAGGACCTACAGTTTAGTTTAATTTAATATTACACTGTATATCAATTAGTCTTAATATGAACTAATCTACAGGCACTGGATATCAATTTGGCTTGGTTTAGTCTTAATGAGTTGGTCTTATGTCTTATAGTGCACGTATTAATATTTACAAAAGCAAGGGAAAATTGGCAGCACACAAATTGTTAAATGATGACAGTGGGATGGCATTAATAAACCTATGCAAATGAGCATTTTTCATGTTGATATGGAACCTCATGCAGAACAAAAGATCCCAATGGAATCTTATCCAAGGCTATTAATCACATACTCCTCTAAAAATGAGCCCTGACCATAGTACTATTATGTCAATAATATTTATCTCATAAACTTGAGGGTCGTGGGCCTTAAGTTTAACCATGCCGTGTAAATTTCAGTGGAATCTTAACTCTGCTGTTTTTAGAGCATATATTAATGCATGCTTTCGTATAGGATCCAATTAGTCCCATACGAAATTAATACAATTTGTTGTAGGAACTGATACGCACATGGGGTGGGGTAACTCATTGTCTCGAGGGCTATAAAGTAATTGGGTCATCCCATCGTGCTTAGTGTCACCACCTTCCAACACCGGAGGGTGGTGTTAATGATTAATGTCGTCGCCTTCAGACGTGTAGGCGGGGTTGTGGTTACCCGGGTGAGTGCCCCTGAGGTAAGGATGAAGCTAAAAATAAATGAAAGAAAGTGTGCCCTCGGACATGGGTCACACAATAGTTAGGTTGCTAATATTTTGTTGACATGTTATCAATAAAAAATGTGTAAATCAATATATATTACTCTCTTGTCTACCATGCCATTAATTCATCGTGATTAGCATTTTCAATTCATTAATATTATGTTGTCAATTTCATTCCTTATTCTATTATTCCCCTGCTAAAACATAATTAAATGACATGATTGCTTTGGAACCTACATGAGAATTTCTCACTGATAGACATTGTGTTTCTTTTTCTTAATGCAATGTCTGTCAGACTCTGAGGGTGGGGTTGCAAACCCCGCTACTATGTCAGACGAGTTCATTGAGGGGCGGGACTTCCCAGAGAACTAGAAGTTTGTAGCTCTTGTTTCTTTTGCTATGTAGTTTTATTAATCGCATGGACTTTGGATTGTATTGGCCATAAGGCCTTTTTCCTTCCAGTTGCTTTTAAGACTTTTCGATTTGGTTGTAATAATTAAACGGTTACTCTGGACATGGGATGTAATAATTTAGTTTATTAGCTGTGTTGTTATTTTGAAGAATCTGCATATTTTGTATACCAGATGCTTATCGTAGCTGAATCAAAGGAGAAAAAAACTCGCCCTCTTTGACTTAGCTACGAGCGGGCTTGTCCCGTCTCGCTTCCTAGTATTTTGGGAAGCGAGGCGTGACATTAATAGTATATCACACCAATCAAACTTTCTTTTAGGAAATAACAACAATCATGGACAATAGGAATATAAATGGCAATATTACACAATTCATGTCACCATGCAAAAGCTTCAGCTTGCTGGAAACGTACATACTGTCATACAGAGTGGCTGATATCATCCATTTATATACAGAATTTAGCAAAACTTCCTGAATGAAACTTGTAGATATGATAGTTATGGATTCACAGATATATTTTCATGCAAAAATATTAAGTTGGTGATTTATGATGAATTATTTGGTGAAGTGTGTCAAATCTGTTTTTCAGACAGATTTCTGGGTCTATATTGAAATCCAATTTTGGGCATGTTGCATCCCAAAATTCAACATATAAGCACCCTGATGAATTTTTAGAAAAACTGGTTAACTTTTCAACAAGACCAAGAACACAACATTCCATTGTGTGTGCAGGTGTCTAGGCCAATTTCGCTAAACTGTGTCAACACTGAAAATCAAACAAACATGTTGTAAAGCTGAAATTTTTGCTCCTAATTTCTGAATTGAACATATATCAAAATTTATATGATTTTGAGGTAGAACTTCAAGATATACATGGATATATTTTTTTGAAACCTAATTCGAGCTATAGTAACCAGAATTAAGGCAATAACAAACATCAAGATTTCAGAATTTCAAAGTGGATAGTTTTGCTAAGAATTTCAAGGGGAAATTCAAGAAAATTGAAACAAATCACATTAATTTGACTACCCCTAATTTATGTTAACTAAACATGATATAAAAACATGATGAAATGGAACCCTAAACAAATTTCCAAATCCAAGTTAGTTTCCTACCTCAAATCTTGATTTTCCTCTCTTTTCCTTCTCTTCTTTCTTCTCCACCTTCATCCCACTTGAACCCATTTGAGATTCTTGATTTTTGAAGGCTAAATTAGTGTTTTAGACTGAAGTAATTAGGATAAAATAGGGAGTCGACTTTCAACATAAGCATCTGTTGCCTTGCTTGCAGGTCCTTAGTTTAGTCAAGTAGGCGAGGGCATTTCCATCGCTCAGGATTCAATCCAGCCATAAGATGTAAGGGATCGTTGAGAATCACTCTGTCTTCCAGCCATTAGCGAGCCTGATGCTTCCCGCCTTTCCAGAAGGAATGGCTGGCCTAATCTTGGGGAAGAGGGGTAAAGAGAAAGGGAGAAGAGAAGAGAAGTTTCAAGAAAGAAAGGAGAAGATTTTCTTAAGGAAAATTCTACACACCTCTTGGCTTGTTCCATAAGCCATGCATAACTCAAAATGACTAAAATACCCTTCCAAAAATACCCATCAACTTTTAAGTAATTACAAGTTTGCCGTTACTTTATGCACCGACCACTTAAGTATGTACACACAACACTTTTGGTCCAAATGACCATTTTGCCCCTCGCCTTTCTAAAATTTTACGGGGGTTGCCATTGACCCCTAACCCCTTTCACACTTGCATGGCTTCCCTACACATACACGTCTAAATAGTTATGAATTATACAGAATTTAACACATCAAATTTTTCAAAAAACAAATCATGGCATTGGTGAGTCGGGGAACCTTATATAACATTTGTTTGAGAGGGCATATAAGGTCCAACTAACTGAAAGGCATCATTACTTAATGTTGAAGCTTGTCAAAAAAACAGTCCTAGACATGACCGCATCATATTTTTGAATTTATACTTGGGGCAAATGGAATGATGGGTGTCATGGTCAATTAAATAATAATTTAGTATCATCAAAAATGACAAAAACCTTGATTGGTCAAGTTGGGAAACTACCATGGCCGAAATGAGAAACTTTAAGATGTAATGAAACCAGATTTTTTGTCTAACCTAGATTTGATTTCATTTAAAACTCATCTGGAAATGTTTTACAAAATCGAGTCATTTCACATAGGTTGGAATGAAGACGTGATTACCAAGTTTAATATCAAAAACAAGCTGGAAATATCCAATTAGATCTGTATCCAGTCTTACATGGTTTCAGTTGAACCTAGAAATCTACTCAAATTTACTCTTCTTTCTAGATTTTCTGAAAGATACAAAACAAAAACTAAAAGATCACAAATTGGTATGATATGAAGCTACTTAACTAGGCAATTATATACAGCAAACATACAATTGATACGAATTTGCAAAACCCTGATTATATCTATAGAATGCATAAACTAGAAGTGCGATAAAGTGTCTCCTCTCCATGTAGGACCGTGATAACACTATTAATTTGTTGAAACCTTCTTTTAATGGGATTGGATTAAGTTGACGACTTGACGTAGAGAAAACATCAGACTTAAAAGAGTTAACTTACTATTTGTCTAGAATTTGGACCGGATCCAAACTAGCATGCAAAATTAGTAAAATTAGTTTAAGTGTCCTATTTGGTTACACGAGCCTGATATCAGGAGGAACCCAACATTTGGAGTTATAGTGACGTTGCTTCTCAATCTTTACATGACATAATAAACCTAAGATTGAATATCATGATTAAATGCCCTATGGAATAAATGATGTGATCATATTAGTTCTCAATTTTTATGACTTATGAAAAATATGAACCTAAATATGATGAACAATGTCCTAAGATGGTAAATGATATGAGATGATATGCTGAAAAATTCAGACTGATAATGCCTTTTTCCTGATTCACTTCCTAAGCATCAAAATAGAGACTAAATGAGAGGACATATGACATTTAGATGCTTAAGGAATAGTCATCCTTTAAGGTTTGAGAAATGTGCTATAAAAGTAAACAAGGCATAAAAACATTGTCTGAAATATATATTATGAAGATAAGGCAGTGTTTTAATTAGGAGACCAACGAAGCTTGTCCATTTAAAGGGACATCATGTCAACCCTGGAGTACCTGTTGGGTGGAAGTATCGAAAGACACCCACTATTTTAATGTGAATGCAACCAGGAAGTAATGATGTGTATGAAACAATTCATCAAACAGAACACATAGATATCAAAAATTAGGAGTAGATAATATTAGATGTCGGAGAGTTAGAGAGTGGGCCTCACTCCACTTTCTATTTTCAATAAAAAATATCGTCTTTCCCGACAAATCCCCTCTTTTAGCCCTAAAACCCCCATCCTTACCGTAAAAATCCAATCTTTCCACTAGAAAATCCTATTTTTTATCCTACAAACCCCTAGAAAATCCTATCACCCTTAAACTGGCTTGATTGCAAGATTTACACTTTACGTTGATGTATTTAGAGGATTCAAGTGATCATATTATGGAGAGAAGAGTAAGAATGGAAAGGGGGAAGCCGACCTTGAGCTTGTCCATGGTGAAAGCAGGGTTGAGGATCCTCCGGTGTCTAGCATAGTCTTCCCCCTCGCTCAAGACCAGTCTGTTACCCACGAGGTCTAATATCCCAGGGAGCGGTTTGGGCTTGGGATAGAAACCGGACTTGTTGTGCAGGACTTGCTTCGCAAGCTCAGGATCGCTGATGTAGAGCCTCGGACACGAGCTATACCAGATCGCATGGGGTTTTCTTCAGCGCCACGGCAAAAATTTTGGGGGCAAAAAATTTTGGGAGCACGGGGAAATTTTTAGAGATGCGGCAAATATTTGAGGAGTATTAGAGCAACTCCAACCATTCTCTATAACTCCAAAATGGAGATTGAAGTTGCTCCAACCCATCTCCAAAATAGAGATCGGGATAGAGATTTGCAATAGTGCCCCTTCATATTTGGAGGGGCAATATTCACCCCTCCAAATCTCTAAGCTTCTCATTAATGACAACTTAGCCCTTAATTAAAATACTTATGATTATTTATAACTAATGTATTTTAGAAATCACATGACCAAATTTAATAATTTTAATACCATTGGAAATATCTCAATTATACCTACAAAATGAGACCAATATTGGATATTTTTTGAGCAAATTTAAAATATTTACAATTTAACAAGAAATACTATATACTTAAAAATTAAAAAAATGAACATTGAAGAATAATATTATTTATAATTTTCTTTCATCCAGAAATAATGTATTAGATTAACCCATTTTAATGATAAATATTTTTCATTAGTAAAACTTAAACAAAGAGAAAATAGGATTTGAAGATGGTGGGTTGGAGTTGCCCATCCTCCAAAATGGCATCTTTTAGAGATATTCCATTTTGAATGGGTTTTTTTAGAGATTTGGGTTGGAGTTGCTCTTAGTTTTCAGCGCAACTCCTCTAAAAGCTCTTTTAGTTGCTTATTTACAAGTTTGCCATTAAAGTTTTCACAAGCTTGCCACTACTTGAAAATCACTTATTACAACTATTCAATTAAAAAGTTGTAATAACCATTTTTTACAACTATCAACTTAAAAACGTTGTAATAAAGATTTTTTACAACTTTCAAAAAATAAAAAGTTGTGGTGTCAAAATTAACATTTACAACTATTCAGAAAAAGTTGTAATAACTATTTTTTTAAACTATCCTGCTTAAAAAAGTTGTAATAAATATTTTTTACAACTTTCATACAAAAAAAAGTTGTGGTAAACATGTATTACAACTACCAAAGTAGAAATGTTGTAACATGAAAGTTGTAAATGACTAGTTTTGTTGTAGTGATGCCTACACATACATACATACATCACGCACACACGTCCAACACATTCCTGTTGTTTTGCACCCACGACGTCTTTCACACTTCTCCCGCACTCAATCTCGCTTTCTCGTCTCTTAGCCACGCTTTACGGCCTAATCCCCCTTGCATTACGTTACATACATTGATATCTATGCTTATTTCATGCCCACGTATGCATCGTAGGTAGAAATACCACGTGTGTTCAGTAAAATACACGTATAGTGCAAAATAGGGCTTGACATCACTCCTACACCCACGGGCTCGACACTTGAGATTTCATGTCGTAATCCTAAATGTCAGTCACATTATACTCGTCTTATAGGTGCTCGAGTTATTCCCCAGTGATTCATTAATTATAGTGACTTTCATGGTCTCTCAGACATTTTCGAGAAGACCGGACACTTAGAGTTATGGGGAGACTCACGTGTTACGCCTTCATATTTGAATCTTGTCAGGCTTTTCTATGCCAATCGTCTTCGGGATCATTATTCCAATACACATCGCATAAACACTATTGTCAAAGGGGTTCACATTTTGTTTTATTCCCAGACCCTTGGAACCATTTTTTGCATTCCCTTTTCTGGTCAGCTCCTTATCGATTTGGAGTTTTCTTACTCCACCATCTTGGACAAGATCTTCACCCAGTGGCCATTGGAGATTACAGCAGGTCTTTGTGCCAAGCTCCTTACTCCCCTGTCTAAGATTTGCAACCTAATTATCAAGTCCACTATCTTGACCAAAACTGGCTCAGTTGATTACATATCCTTGGAGTATTTCATGTGTATTTACTCTCTCTTTTGTGTTCATATGTTATCTTGGCACATGTTACTTCTATCGTCTATATCCAGATTTAGCAGCCGGAGCTGTTAACTCTTCTAGTCCGGACGATTAAAAAGAAGCTGGAGATAGCTTTGCCTAATCCTCTTGGGGTTGCTCCTCCAGATGCAACTGGGTCTAGTGATCCTCCTCCTCCTCAACCTTGATTGGATTTTCTTGGAGCTTAGATGCTTATGTTTTAGTGTTGAGAGTTTGAATGTATTCTGATGAAATTTTGAGGTATTTTATTTTGATGTAGTGATATGTGATATTTTGTATATGATTTTATGATATGAGATGTTTGAGACTTTTGTTTTTTAAGCGATGTGGTGTCACGCCCCGCTTCCCAAAGATATGGAGGCGAGACATGAGGAGGTCTGCTCAGACTTGAAGCTGCAAACTCCAAGCCCGTCAATTTGAAAATTCAATGCAGGTCCATGTAACATGTGAACGGAACAAAATAATAATATCAAAGAAAGAGGGACTGATATAGAAATAATCCAATCTCAGAAATTGTCCACAATGCAATTCAACATCCAGAAAAGCCACCAGGCTAATGGAAAGAGTCTAAGGGCCCAAAACATGGCCAACAAAAAGACAACATAACAAAGTAATGGTGCTGCGCACCGACAACTACATCAGTCTAAAATAAAAGGGAAAGCTCAACGAAGACACTATGACTGGTCTCCGGTGTCCACGTACTCCTCGATGAACGCGGGTTCTGACTCAGCGTCAGCGAACACCACGTCCTCAGCAGCAACCTCAGACTCAGGATCTAACATGTGTCACCCAAAAGAGTAAAGGGGCACATGTCAGCAAGTCTAAAAGACTTGGGCAAGGAAACTGAAAGGAAGGTAAACTAACAATCTAGCAGTTCTGAAAGTATGCATGACATGGCAGTTTTAGTATGAGTGTGCAAGCAAGACATGGTATAACATCAAGTACAAGTAAACAATTATCATGGCATAACAGGCGTAGCCAAGCTACTAACATTCTCAATCTTTTCACTAGTCACGTTTTCAAGTTATTTGTAGATGTTTACGCCTTACAGCTGAACTGTTGGACATTCACACTGATTGGCCGCTTACCACTACCCCAGAACCCAAAGTTTACGCCTTACAACTGAAATTGCTGATCGGGCAGACTCCCAGTTGATTGGCCGCTTAACCCTTACCCCTCCCACACGTAAACAAGCCAGGGTCCCTGCACACGATGCCCAGTAAATGAGCCAAGGTTGCCCCGCACAAGAGCTTGTTTTTAGGTTCACAATTTGGCGTATGGTTGTGCCCGCTAAAAGCAGGTGCCTAGCCTCAATCAATTCACTAGGTGTAGCAGTGCTACGCAATCACGGGAGCATTTAAAGAATGCAATGACATGACAATTAATTCGCGTGCCGTTAATTGAAATTAAACATGGCATGGTAGTACTTGTGCAACATGATAAATGACGGATCTAACTTCGTTGTCAAGCTAGATCCTGAAATTGCGCCTAGGTGAGTATCATTTCGTCGCCTAGTTCCTTTTACGCCTACAACAAGCAAATGGCCTAAGACATGGCCCAAAACCCTAAGTGGCAAGTTTCACTTGCCTAGCACCAAGGATGACGATCAACGAGGCACGTCACAAAATGTTAGCTACGGGGGCGAGATCGCTGCCATGGCAAAACAATATTAGAACAACATCCAACCTAGTTTTATTAGGGTTTCACAATATCAAATGTGGGTGATGGAAATATTAAGGGTTCGAACACTACCGTAGGAAGCGGAAGATCGATGCCGAGCAAGCACGGCAACGGAAGAAACGATCCGGGGAACCACGGTTCAGATCTGGAATGGATGGAGAGATCTGGAGAAAATGAGGTTTGATGGGGTTTTGGGGAAGGCCAACGGCCTAGGGGTAGTGGCCGGCGTTAGAATGCGTGAGGGGAGCTTGGGGGATGAAGGAATGGCTCAAGAAGGAAGGAGGAAGGGTTTAGGGTTGAAGGGGAAACAATGGGGAAGAACTAGGTTTAGAGGAGAAAAAGAAAGAAGAAGAAACTGATCGGCTATTTATAGGGATGAACCGGCGGCCGCCCAAAAATTAGGGTTTCTGGGTTGATTAGTCGGTCAAAGAAGGGTTGTTGACCGACTAGTTCAAGAACTAGTCGGTCGGTAGACTAACTGTGACCGACTAACACCAAACAGTAACTCAGGTCGTCAAAATGGTCAATGAATTATTCGGTTAAAGAACAATGGCTGACCGACTAGTTTGCAACCTAGTCGGTCGAAAGACGTTCTTAGACCGACTAAGAGTAAACAGTAACTTGGCTAAAAACGACTGACGTAAACTAGTCGGTCCAAGAAGAGTTACCGACCGACTAGATCTCAATCTAGTCGGTTGGTTCCCCTTCTTGAACCAACTAAAGTGCACGAAAAGTGCCGATTTGAAGCGCGAAGCTTCGGGAAGATTCCTACGGCTTCTAAGATCAACCTATCTCTAAGATATGAGCGATTTGAAGTTCGTCATGAGCGACTTACTCCAAAACTCTGCGATCTAAGGAAGAAGCTAGAAAATCACAACGAAACGAACGAAGACGAAAGCTACGGAGACGGAAACCACACATAAGGAGAAAATCCACCAAAACATATATATAATATAGATAATCCAAATACATGATAAAACAGTCGTTACATCCTCCCCAACTTAAGAAAATTCCGTCCTCGGAATTTCCCAACACTCACGTGTCCGGGAACAAAAGTGGGTAGTGCTCTCGCATCTCATCCTCTCTCTCCCAAGTAGACTCTCCTGGCGAGCCGTGTCACCACATCTCCCTCACAAGATTGACAACCTTGTTCCGGAGCGACTTTTGACGCATGTCCAAAATTTGAACTGGCTGCTGGTCATACGTCAAATCAGGGCGAACGGTGATCTCCGAGAAATCCACAGCATGAGATGGATCGCTAATGTATCGACGAAGCTGCGACACATGAAAAACATTGTGAACTCCTTCCAGAGATGGCGACAAGGCCAAGCGGTAGGCTACCTCGCCAACTTTCTCCAGAACGTTAAACGGTCCAATGTATCGCGGGCTCAACTTCCCTCGCTTCCCAAAGCGAATCACTCCACGATTCGGGGAAATCTTCAAGAACACATGGTCGCCCGGCTGAAACTCCAAAGGACGGCGTTTAGCATCCGCCCAATGCTTAAAACGGTCCTGAGCAATCGTCAACCTCTTCCGAATGTTCCTGACAACATCCACAGCCTCCACAATCATCTCAGGTCCTAACAGCTCCCGATCACCAACGTCATCCCAACTCAAAGGCGATCGACATTTCCTTCCATAAAGCGCGGCGAAAGGCGCCATGCCAATACTCGCCTGGAAGCTGTTGTTGTAAGAGAACTCTACCAGATGTAGATGGTCCTCCCACGAACCCTTGAAATCCAACATGCACGCCCTCAGCATGTCCTCCAATATCTGAATTGTCCTCTCGGACTGGCCATCCGTCTGCGGATGGTACGCCGTGCTGAAACTCAGACGCGTACCCAAACTCTTCTGCAAACTCTGTCAGAATTGAGACGTGAACCGCGTGTCTCTATCCGACACGATACTCACGGGGACTCCGTGAAGTCGTACGATCTCCTGCACGATTCACGTTTCATCACTATCTAAACTAGGAAAAGGAAATAGAAACGGAGAGTAAAAGAATTTACCTCCATATATCTCCTCGCTAGCGTCTCAGTGGACTGTCCTATTCGAAACGGAATAAAGTGTGCGGATTTGGTCAATCGGTCTACGATCACCCAAATCGTGTCATTCTGCTTCGGACTCCGAGGTAGTCCAGTCACGAAATCCATAGTGATGTGTTGCCACTTCCACTCTGGAATTGGAAGCGGTTGTAGCAACCCTGCCGTACGCTGATGCTCCGCCTTTACCTGCTGGCAAACCAAGCACTTGGCTACACTCCGAGCCACGCTCCTCTTCATACCATGCCACCAAAAGTTCAAACGAAGATCCTTGTACATCTTGGTGCCACCAGGATGCACAGAATACGGCGAACTGTGTGCCTCAACCAGCAACTCCTCTCTAATATCCCCAGCTGGCACACACAGCCTGGCTCCATATCTCAGCGAGCCATCCTCATGAATCAGAAAGTCAGTCCGCAGACCGGCTTCTACCTGCTCCAGAATCTTTACCAGTTTCGGATCTCCAGCCTGGCCAGCCTTGATCCTATCCACAATCGACGACTGAATCTGCATACTCATCAACGGAAAGGCCTCTCCAGGAAGAGCAATCTCCACACCAGACTCGCAAAAATCATGCCGCAATCTCCACTGCGAAGTCAACAACATCACCGCTGGAAGCCTGCTCAGCGCATCCGGAACCACATTCACCTTGCCAGGGTGATATTGCAAGTCAATCTCATAATCCGACATGAGCTCCAACCATCGACGTTGTCGCATGTTGAGCTCCTTCTGAGTGAAAATATACTTCAAGCTTTTGTGATCAGTGAAGATCTTCACTTTCTCACTCAACAAGAAGTGCCTCTAAATCTTGAGCGCAAACACGACAACAGCCAACTCCAAGTCGTGTGTCGGATAATTCTTCTCATGAGTCTTGAGCTGACGCGAAGCATACGCCACAACATGACCGTGCTGATGCAACACACAACCGAGACCCTTGACAGAGGCATCGCAAAAGATCTCAAACCCTCCACTGCGATCAGGCACAACAAGAATAGGGGCAGTCGTCAATCTCTCCCTCAGGACACCGAAGGCATTCTCACAATCACCAGACCAAACAAAAGGTACATCCTTCCGCGTCAATCTGGTCATCGGCTCAGCAATACGAGAAAAATCCTTAATGAAGCGCCGATAGTAACCAGCATGTCCAAGGAAACTCCGGATCTCAGACGCTGACTGCGGAACAGGCCACCCTCTGATGGCCCTAATCTTCTCGGG
Source organism: Scilla litardierei (assembly GCA_030789695.1). Taxonomy (NCBI): domain Eukaryota; kingdom Viridiplantae; phylum Streptophyta; class Magnoliopsida; order Asparagales; family Asparagaceae; genus Scilla; species Scilla litardierei. The sequence continues at coordinate 23,018,697 of CM061141.1, forward strand.
ATCCACCGAAATACCATCTCCAGAAACCACATGCCCGAGAAAAGCAACTCGGTCCAGCCAAAACTCGCACTTCGAAAACTTAGCATACAAATGATGCCTCCTCAAAATTTCTAACACCGTCCTCAAGTGCGAGGCATGCTCTTCCTCTGACTTAGAATAGATTAGAATATCGTCAATAAAGATAACGACAAACTTATCTAAAAAGTCATAGATGATCAGATTCATCAGATTCATGAAAACTGCGGGTGCATTGGTTACGCCGAAAGGCATAACCACAAACTCGTAGTGTCCATACTTCGTCCTGAATGCTGTCTTCGGAACATCTTCCTTCTTCACCTTCAGCTGATGATAACCACTCCTCAAATCCAACTTCGAAAACACCCTCGATCCTCCAAGCTGATCAAAAATATCATCGATGCGAGGCAACGAGTATTTATTCTTGATGGTCACCGCATTCAGCTCCCGATAGTCCACGCACATGCGACACGAACCATCCTTCTTCTTTACCAGCAGCACCGGTGCTCCCCACGGAGACACACTAGGATTGATATAACCCTTCTGCAAAAGCTTATCCAGCTGCCTACGCAATTCCTCCAACTCAGCTGATGCCATACGATACGACGCCTTCGAAATCGGCTGCGCTCCCGAAAATAGATCAATAGAAAACTCCAGAGCTCGATCAGGTGGCAATCCAGAAATCTCCTCGGGGAAGACGTTATCGAAATCACGCACCACAGCTGGCCTCTCCAGCTCCATCTGCATAGCCATAATCTCCACTGGCCTGGCCCGAAATCTGACAGGGCCAAGTGAACTGCTACCTCGGCTGAACTCAAAAACTGGATGCCCGGGAATCTCGAACACCACCTTCTTCCGACGACAATCGATCGTAGCATAGAAGCTCGCAAGCCAATCCATCCCAAGGACCGCATCATAGTTGATGATGTCGTGGACAATGAAATCAGTGTAAAGCTCATGTCCACAAACCACCAACGAGCAAGATTTGCAACCACGACGCATCGAGACCACACCATTCCCTGTAACGATATTCCAACTCCTTGGAAGAGGGGACGTCGTCAAGGAATGCTTCTCCACGAAGCTCCGAGAAATAATGCACATCGATGCACCAGAGTCAAAGAGGACTCATGCAGGAAATGTGCGAACCAAAACCACACCTTAACAAGCAATTTAACAATCAAATCCTATTCTAGCAACCAATCATATGCAAGCAACCAAACATGATCTAATAACTAAAACTAACTAAGGAAAGAAAACAGCTAGATTGAGTGTTACCTGCGATGACCTCATCCACAGCCTCGCTCTCCACAGCGGTCATCAGAAAAGCTTGCCTCCTCGGCGGAAAAGCCTGCTGAAAAGCCTGCCTCTGTGGAACAAGAGCTGCTCCACGTCCAGCAAGAACAGACGATCTCTGCTGCAACGGCTGTGCTGCAACAGGTGCCCTTCGCAACTGGTTCGCATGCCGACAATCCCTTGCGACATGAGAAGCATCTCCATAAACCAAACACTGGCCCAGAAATTTTCTACACTGATCCTTGATGTGGCCAGTCTTGCCGCAGAAATGGCAAGTCTTCTAATTAGGCCCTCCTGGCCTCTTGAACTGCACCGGCTGATTTGGCTTGTAGCCAGGCCTAACCACCGCTCTGGCATGCTCCATAGGCCTCTTCCCAGCTCCAGCAACATGTCCTCTCCTCTGGCTCAAGTTCAACTCCTGCCTCCTCGCAGCTACCAGAACCTTCTGGTAAGAGTCTAGATCAGAGGAAGACACAAAACTCTGAAGCTCCAAAGCAAGTCCCTGCAGGAACCTCTGAGCCCTCTCATCAGCATCCTGCACCATCTTCGGTGCGAACCGACTCAGCCTAGTGAACTCTTGGTGGTACTGGTCCACCGTCAAGCTCCCTTGCTTCAACTCAATAAAACGATGCAGCATCTCCTTCCTGGCAGCCTTCGGAAAGAACTCTTCATCAAACCTGGACTTAAAGGTAGCCCAAGCTATCGGCTCCACCAGCATCTTCTCTTCCGCATCCCACCAGTTTCGGGTATTATCCTTGAGCTGCCGCTTCGCCAGATCAACCCATCCAGCCGGGCTGATCTTCGCCATCTTCAAGTTATCCTCAATGTTCCGAATCCACTCATCGGCAGCTAGAGGACCCTCAGACCCATCAAAATAAGCGGGACCCAGCTCCCGAAATTGTTTCGCTCCCGGCTCAGAGCGAGGGGCATCCTGAACTGCCCGAGCACCCCCAAACAACTGGAGCATTCTGGACTTGCAGGAGCACGCCCTGCTGCACCTGCATCATCTGAAGCATCATTCACATCATCTCCCCATTGGTGGGCTCCCGCTCAGGCTCCTCGTCATGAGGGGGCGCGCTACCACCACCACGGGTAAATCGCCTTCCTGCCATCTAATGACACAGAAAACGAAACATTTAGACTCATAGCTTATGACTCGAATGTCGAATTTTTTGTTGTTGTTGGACAAGCTAATATTATTATCGTTGATCCGATAATTCACAGTTACAGAAAGCGGACCTGCATGGGCCACCAATAAAACCTGTCACGCCCCGCTTCCCAAAGATATGGAGGCGAGACGTGAGGAGGTCCGCTCAGACTTGAAGCAGCAAACTCCAAGCCCGATAAGCGTCAATTTGAAAATTCAATGCAGGTCCCTGTAACATGTGAACGGAACAAAATAATAATATCAAAGAAAGAGGGACTGATATAGAAATAATCCAATCTCAGAAATTGTCCACAATGCAATTCAACATCCAGAAAAGCCACCAGGCTAATGGAAAGAGTCTAAGGGCCCAAAACATGGTCAACAAAAAGACAACATAACAAAGTAATGGTGCTGCGCACCGACAACTACATCAGTCTAAAATAAAAGGGAAAGCTCAACGAAGACACTAGGACTGGTCTCCGGTGTCCACGTACTCCTCGATGAACGCGGGTTCTGACTCAGCGTCAGCGAACACCACGTCCTCAGCAGCAACCTCAGACTCAGGATCTAACATGTGTCACCCAAAAGAGTAAAGGGGCACACGTCAGCAAGTCTAAAAGACTTGGGCAAGGAAACTGAAAGGAAGGTAAACTAACAATCTAGCAGTTCTGAAAGTATGCATGACATGGCAGTTTTAGTATGAGTGTGCAAGTAAGACATGGTATAACATCAAGTACAAGTAAACAATTATCGTGGCATAACAGGCATAACCAAGCTACTAACATTCTCAATCTTTTCACTAGTCACGTTATCAAGTTATTTGTAGATGTTTACGCCTTACAGCTGAACTGTTGGACATTCACACTGATTGGCCGCTTAACACTACCCCAGAACCCAGAGTTTACGCCTTACAACTGAAGTTGCTGATCGGGCAGACTCCCAGTTGATTGGCCGCTTAACCCTTACCCCTCCCACACGTAAACAAGCCAGGGTCCCTGCACACGATGCCCAGTAAATGAGCCAAGGTTGCCCCGCACAAGAGCTTGTTTTTAGGTTCACAATTTGGCGTATGGTTGTGCCCGCTAAAAGCAGGTGCCTAGCCTCAATCAATTCACTAGGTGTAGCTGTGCTACGCAATCACGGGAGCATTTAAAGAATGCAATGACATGGTAATTAATTCACGTACCGTTAATTGAAATTAACCATATCATGGTAGTACTTGTGCAACATGATAAATGACGGATCTAACTTCGTTGTCAAGCTAGATCCTGAAATTGCGCCTAGGCGAGTATCATTTCGTCGCCTAGTCCCTTTTACGCCTACAACAAGCAAATGGCCTAAGACATGGCCCAAAACCCTAAGTGGCAAGTTTCACTTGCCTAGCACCAAGGATGACGATCAACGAGGCACGTCACAAAATGTTAGCTACGGGGGCGAGATCGCTGCCATGGTAAAACAATATTAGAACAACATCCAACCTAGTTTTATTAGGGTTTCACAATATCAAATGTGGGTGATGGAAATATTAAGGGTTCGAACACTACCGTAGGAAGCGGAAGATCGATGCCGAGCAAGCACGGCAACGGAAGAAACGATCCGGGGAACCACGGTTCAGATCTGGAATGGATGGAGAGATCTGGAGAAAATGAGGTTTGATGGGGTTTTGGGGAAGGCCAACGGCCTAGGGGTAGTGGCCGGCGTTAGAATGCGTGAGGGGAGCTTGGGGGATGAAGGAATGGCTCAAGAGGGAAGGAGGAAGGGTTTAGGGTTGAAGGGGAAACAATGGGGAAGAACTAGGTTTAGAGGAGAAAAAGAAAGAAGAATAAACTGATCGGCTATTTATAGGGATGAACCGGCGGCCGCCCAAAAATTAGGGTTTCTGGGTTGATTAGTCGGTCAAAGAAGGGTTGTTGACCGACTAGTTCAAGAACTAGTCGGTCGGTAGACTAACTGTGACCGACTAACACCAAACAGTAACTCAGGTCGTCAAAATGGTCAATGAATTATTCGGTTAAAGAACAATGGCTGACCGACTAGTTTGCAACCTAGTCGGTCGAAAGACGTTCTTAGACCGACTAAGAGTAAACAGTAACTTGGCTAAAAAAGACTGACATAAACTAGTCGGTCCGAGAAGAGTTGCCGACCGACTAGATCTCAATCTAGTCGGTTGGTTCCCCTTCTTAAACCAACTAAAGTGCACGAAAAGTGCCGATTTGAAGCGCGAAGCTTCGGGAAGATTCCTACGACTTCTAAGATCAACCTATCTCTAAGATATGAGCGATTTGAAGTTCGTCATGAGCGACTTACTCCAAAACTCTGCGATCTAAGGAAGAAGCTAGAAAATCACAACGAAACGAACGGAGACGAAAGCTACGGAGACGGAAACCACACATAAGGAGAAAATCCACCAAAACATATATATAATATAGATAATCCAAATACATGAAAAACCAATCGTTACATGTGGTGATGCAACTTCATATTAGTATCTCATTAACTCATCTATTATACAAAATAGGGATGGTGATGGTCACAAGCTGACTGGGACACACGTCACATCGCCCAACCCAGTCAACAGTCCAGTCAGCAGCCCAGTTAGCTTTGGGATTTTGGGCTTTCTTTTGGGCTTTGGGTTTTGTTTTTGGGTATTTCTACCCCCCCCAGATGCTACCAACACATACGCCCCCACTTCTCTCTCTCCTTTTTGGGTGCACATGTGCACATCATCCTTTTCGTACGGGTTTTTTTCCGCGCCATGCACTTTGTGCACGGGTATTTCGAGTTTATCAATATATGAAGCATTTCTTTTTGGATATGTGTCTCTTTGTTAATTATATGCAAATTGTGAAGCATTTCCAATCACATGATGTATGAAAAACACTCTAGTAGGGGTTGAATGTACGACGCAAATTAAAAAAATATAAGCACATCGAAATAATGTAAATCACACAATCACATATCAGAGATGCAAGCACAAGTGTATTTAACGGAGTGGCTCCCCGCCTAGGCTCACCGCCTCTACTTCGACCCCCAAAACCTATGAGTATTTCACATACTTTTATTACCAAAAAAACAAAACAACTCTGATCATACTTTCTGGTAGTGATCATACCATACAAGATAATGTTCAAAAATTTTAGCACGAAGATAGCTTTTGAGTAATGATATTCACAACACAATCTCACAAAACAGATTCAATTGGATTTATTACTGCAGTAAAAACCAGAAAGATATCACATTGATGTAGTTCGTGAGATCATGGTCGAGTGGATGCAAACGGCTTGTCAATCCGACGTCTAGATCAAAAGTTATGATCCTCTGAAGTTCGTTGCGCAATTCTGAAATCTGCAGGGATTGTTCTGCACAAACTGCCGAATCTGGATCAGTTTTTACCGACCGATCAGAAGATAAATATCACTGTTGCGTAGAGCATGAATTTGTGGTTGTCCAGGCGCAAACGGGTTGTCAATAAGAGTTTTGGATCAAAAGTTATGCACTTTTCAACGTCATCTGTCAAACTCCTTCTTCCTGCAAACTTTGATGATATCTTTGAAGATTGGTTTGAGGAATTCGGCCAAGGGAGGATGATGGTTAATCTCTGGATATTTTGGCTAAATTGGATGCTTGGGGGATCATTCTCCAACGGAGGGGTCTTCTCCTTTTATAGAGATATGAGTTTCTCTTCAATTAGAACACTTGGTCTTCATATCTTATATCAAATCTTCAATCAAATCTTCTTGGTGCATGAAGGAGTGCTTAAAAAGAAGCGTATTCAATCCTATTTAAAATATGATTCATCTTAAGATTGAACTTCTTTTGAATAAGATTTCCTCTTTAAAATCCAATCAAATCTTCAATCTTTGACTTAGTCAAATCAAATCGAAGATATGACTCCTCATTTGATAAAACCCCTTTTGAATCCAATCAAATCTTCAACCTTAGACTAATCAAATCTTCATTTTCACGGTGCATGGATAATTGTTTATGATGTAGGACTCTTTTTGAATTTCTGTTTGCACAATTGTCCACCCATTATTTTCCTTTTGAACAAATAATTTCTTTTGCACAATTAGCCCTGAATTTACTTAATGAAAACATTGGTACCGCATGACTTGTTTGTCGTCATCAAAATTAAAAGTGTGACCTAATTAGTAGACTACCTATGCCAACAGTTGATATTGTCTCCATACCCATATTTTGATTTTATATGTGATAAATTATCAAGTGTTATACTCCTTCATGATTTGTTTTATTATTTTCTTAAGTATCGCCTGAATGTTTATCGTATTTGTTAAGGCCAAAAATGACCGAAACAATGATGATGCTGATCAGAAGTCTTGACGAAGGATCCACTCAAAGTGAAATCTTCTTCGGCGCGTGGTTGGCTCGATGACAAGGGTGTTGCTTGCCTCGGGACGCGGTGCGGTTCGAGAAGCGGTTCGGCTCGGGATGAGGTGCGGCTTGCGAGAAGCGGCGCGGGGGCCAAAATAAATGTTGCTGAAAATGACGCTTCGTATTCTGCGGAAACGAAGTGAAAGGTATTTAGTTTAAATTAAATATACGTTTATAAATTACAAATGTTAGATAGATCTATCCTTAGGGGTTGATCGGACCCAACCCCGGGATAGTAGAGATCTTGAATTGGGTTAATATCTTTAGGGATGTTCTTAAAACTATTTTAAGTTGATTTTTCCGCTACTAATTTTGTTTTCGTCGTCCGTTTGACTTAGTCTGGACGTCGAATTTATAGCCCTAAAAACCCAGAAAACCATTCACTCTAAGAGCATCTCCAATCGCAAGCCAAATCTGCAGATTTGGCGTGCAATTGGCTCCAACGTCCGGTAAACGCTCCCCATTTTTGGCGATGGTGAACAGTGTCACGTCATTTTTGGCGTGCACAGGAGGAAATGGCGGGTTGAGCGGAAGGGAGAAAAAGGAAAGAAAAAGTTGGAAGTGGGAAGTTTTTGTAATTTTAGGAAAGTTGAAATTTATTTAATTAGATTTAGACAACTAAAATTTATTATTTCATATACATGTAGAAAGAATTACTTAATTTAATTAAATTTAAATGAGGAGTTGAATATGGAATATTTTTAATTAAATTTTATCTAGTTTAAGAAATAAATTTTAGCTTATTAACTCCCTAAAATATTGGTTACTAACTATGTTTTTAATAATTTATATTATGTACATAATTTGAAGTTGCATGTAAATTTAGTACTGTATGTATTGATTTTTCCTGAATTAAATAGTAAATTTGAACATATGAACATATTCAAAACAGCCAAAATGATTACTACCCGATAACATTAATGCATACGTACACATATATATGAGAAGGGTTCATGGAGTTAGGTACACTTAGCATTAATGCATGTTCGGTTTACAATACAACCATGTTCAGATTGTGCTACAAGTATGTTCAGGTTATCATACAACTGTGTTCGGTGCAGTGTATATGTGTGTTCGATGCAGTGTATATGTGTGTACAATGCAGTGTATAGGTGTTTACCGTGCAGTGAATATGTGTGTACGGTGCAGTGAATATGTGTGTATGGTGCAGTATATATGTGTGTTCGGTGCAGTGTATATGTGTGTACGGTGCAGTAAATATGTGTGTACGGTTACAACAATGTTAACCTATCAGACTTTTAATTGATGTCTATTTTGTTTTCTGGCATGTTGTTTATGTTTGTCTTTATTTTTTAGAATGTTATTTTTGAATGTAGTTTCCTTCGGGGCAGGTTAAATAGATCCACATATGTTTCATTATTCTAATTTATATTTTAACTTTAATTTAGTAAATTATTATTTTAATAATATAATAAAAATAGTAAATATTAGGCTTGTTTTAAAGCTCTCAACGATGCCTTTCTAATTATAACTTTATTAAATTAAAATATATTAAGATAATATTAATAATAATGGAATGTTTAATTTATCATAATATTAATGATAAGATAAATAAGAAAATGGAGGGTTGGGTTGGAGCTCCCTCCATCTCCCACCCTCCATTTGTGGAATATTCTTGGAATATTCCATCACATCCCTCCAAATTTGGAGGGATGGGTTGGAGATGCTCTAACCTTCATATTTGCTCCACCTTACACATTTCCTCTATAGCTTGGTGTGAGAACTAGCAAACGACATACCAACAGGTTGGACATGGTTAACCCGAGCCCCTCTTGAGTCATAAGAATCGAAGGGGATTAGGTCCGACCCTAGACACCATGACGAGTTCTCTATGTTGCAGGCAGACTAAATATAGCGCGGACCCGACTGACATAGCTCGGATTAGAACCTATTCAACTCTTGGTCAGCTCGCCCAGTGTGTAGTCAGCTGCCCACGTCAACCCACATCAGCTGCTGCAACAGACTCATCTTCCAACAATTTCAGTGGTGAGAAAACTCAAAAAAAAAAAAAAAAAAAAAAAAAAAAAAAAAAAAAAAAAAAAAACAGGTCCTTTACGTGAATTCACCTAGCATTAAGACTATCAATTGATATCCAACAGTTACAGTTCCAATCACCCCTTATTTTTACTCAATCCTTGAGCCCACTGAACGATACCCAACAAACTTTATTACTGCTTATAGTTCTCAAATTACTCCAGAACACAATCAGGGTTCCGTGCTTGCATCTGGACTACCAAACTATAAGCATTCACAAAAAACTTAAACAAACTTACATGCCGCAATGTCGCCATTATGCACAATTAGCAGGATTTATCGGTTACTTATATCAACACCGCTAAATGTTTCTTACACAAGCATCCCTTGATCACCTCTGGAGGGGGACACGAACGTTGAGCCTCCGAAGCCATATAGAATGAAGGATCATGTGAAACACGTCGAACCTCACCGGAGGGCTACTCACCACGAAATGCCTCTGCACCAACTTCACCCTCCTCTGCATCCGAATGTACTGCCTCGGAGATATGCCCATCAGTATGTTCTTGAGGTTCGGTATGTCCTTGACCTCAACCTGCACCGAAAAGGCCTTCCAATTGAGCACGTCGCTGAAAGGCAGCACGTAGTTGTCGGAGATTACGACGGGCACGCATTCGAGGTAGATGGCTTCGGTGATCCTCGGGCTAGCAACCTCGTACCCGCTCGGGCAGAGGCAGTACTTGCTCTTCCTCATCATGTCGTAGTACGAGACCCCCTTGGGCAGGTACTGGTGGACTTGAATGGCCTCGTCTTTGCCCTGCCACTGCTCCACGAGGAGAGACCGGATGTAGCCGTGAACGCCCCCCGCGAAGAAGGCGAGGAGCGGGCGGCGAGATGGCGATGGCCCCCCGATGATCCCGGTGGTGAGGCCGGTCTGGAGGTTGATCTCCGGGAGGGTAGCGTCTTTGGAAGGGTTGAAGCCCTCGGACTTGTTGGCATTGCACAGGACCCGGATGGAGTTGGAGTAGAGGTAGGGAGTGGCCGCAGATGCATGCGGCCCCTGCAGCGGCACAAATCACAGTCATGGCGCAATCCTGTATTAATCTTGTTCTGATGAAATTAGTCTTACTCACCCAGTCGTGGCACGAGAGCATGAAATGGTCGGCTCCGATGCTCCGGTTCCAGTAGGGGTACCTGCTTCCGACGACGTTGATATAGTCGACGATGGTCCGCTTCAGGGGGCTAATGTCGAAGGTGTTCGGCTGGTAGACGAACTTCACCATCTTGACAACACTGAATGGGAGAAAAAAGACATGGGCTCGGTCCGGATCTCTCGTCCTCAGCCTGTTCCCCATCTCCATCGTGTAGATGAACCGCCCCTCCATCGAATATATGCTCTTGCACGGGCCATCGTGAAACAGCGGCGGCTCTCCCTCCTCGTAAACGTACACCCTGAACAGCCTCTCCATCTCCAAATAACTCCTGCATAAATCGATCCCAAGGAACATTTGTATCATTCTCCGTAATAACAAATTAATGCTAGTAGAAAAGGGCTCTGTGATCAATACCTGTGAAATGCATGAGCATTCCGGTAAGTTGGGCCCTGCGGGACATAGTCCTTGTCTTCTATCAGGGATTTGGCGCTTCTGTTTAGGACCGCTTCTCGGATTGCAGCACGGGCTCTTGAAAGATCATGTTCTAGTCTGTTAAGCTTGATGTCATCATCCCGAGCTCCCTTTGTTTCAGAGCTGAAGTGCCTTCCTGCCTGTCAATTGAGAAAACGCATGCACAAACTGTTAGAAATGCTTACTGAGCTAATTTAAGACGATTGAACGGTGAGCGGTGAGATGCTAATTTTCGACAAATTAATTAATACGACTTCGCCTTGATAAGGACGATTGAACGGCGAGAGAGGGAAATAGTGAAAGGGAAACAAGAAAACTCCAAACCCTTTTTTTGCCCTGTCGCAGTCCTTTCGGCAACTAGTAACGGATACTTATCGCGTGATTGCACCATTTTGACTATGAATATCAATACATGCCACACAAAATAAGAGTGGTGAAGAAAATAGCACCATGAATAGACATTGACCCATTCATACGCAGCCTCCAAATAGATACAAATACCCAAATTCGATCGGTCCAACATCAGTGGTTTTCTGTGGACCATCGTGATGAATTAAAGTATGACTTGTAGCCCTGGGTGGTGGTCTGCCCCGGTGCCAAAAGAGAGAGGTTCCCTCAAGAATCAGTTCCTCGACCGTCTTTATGCCAGAGAACCAGACCAAGAATAACGTGAGGCAGGTGAAAGAGTTTTGGGATTCAAAATATCTAGAGAGTTTGGGATGTATACATATGTACTTGAAGAATAATTGCATGTATGCATGGTTGAGTGTGCTTGTGCATGTAACGACTGTATATTATCAACAAGGTACTTGAAGTTCTTAGCTTCAGATGTATCCTAAAATTTCAAAGATTCAGTGATTCACTTTGTGCATAAATGACCTAATTAAAGTCGAAATATAGAGTTAATGATGAACGTCGTACCATGAGATAACTGCCAAGTGCCAACTAACCCGTACATAATCAGTTGCCTCCCACACTGCTCCCTAAAATTAATAACATTATCCAATTTTTGGGCCAAAAGTAAACTTCAACTAACAAGCTTAGGTCTTAGCATGCACCTTTTAGATCCTTTCTCCCTCAACTAAAATATTAGCAGTATCAGGCCAAAACAACAACAATGACTGTTATTTCCCCCCTCAAAAGTAAACAATGATAACTATTTGTTTGGTTTTAAAGAATTATATTTAACCCCCACCCCAACAAAAACCACAAATAAAATGCCTTCAAAAGATCTCCAAAAAAACAATAAATAAAAAGATACCTTCTTTCTCATGTAATTTCTCGTGAATCGATGGATGTAGCTAGAGAGAGAGGGAGGGAGGGAGGGAGGGAGGCCTTACAGACTCCGGTTGCGGCGCCGGTCCCGGAGCAGGCAACGGAGACAGAGGAACACCATGGAAGACGTCTTCTTGATGATCAACAATGGAAGAACGAGGAGGAAACTTCTCTTGTCCGTCTCCTATATTCAGGTGAAACTTCTCATGCTCCTCTTCAGCTCCCATACTACCAACAGGCAGACTGTTGTTATCCCCGTAATTTGAAGTAGTATAATTATATGTAGAAGAAGATGAGGAGGGCGAGAAAGGAGAGTAATCAACACCAAACACAACAAAAGAAACCACCAAGAGAGGAAGCAACCCAAGAACTACAAACATCCAAGACGAAGAAGAGGATGAAGAGGGGGATGGTGAGTCTCTCATGATGAATATAAATTCTCCTCAGCAAATTATTCAGTTGAGCCCATCTCCTTCCTCTGCCCCCTCTATATATATTTTCTTCACGTGTACCACGTACATTTATGGCATGACATCACCCTACGATTTTCTTCCTCTTCTGAGCTCAATTATACAGCTGTGTTGTTGGCCAAGCTCGGGTGAAATTAGAGGGCAAATGCGGAAAAAAAGTGTGGCGAAAAAGAGAGAGGAGAATAATTATTTAGAAAGAGAACTGTTGACATGTGTCGCGTGATATGATGCGGTGAAGGGCGGCGCCCTTGACCCGACGCGGACACGGACCCGAAGGGTGCCAAGCGGCGGCCGAGCCCTGACCGCCCTTGCGTCCATTTATTTCCCATCTTGGGTTAATTTCTTGTGGACCCACCGTTTGTCGTTAATTTTTAAAGAAATCCTTTCTGTACTCTCGCTTTGAAGAAGGAAGGGGATGGGTTTGGACGAGAAACACAATATGGGCAAATCGAGGATACGGGTTTCAATTTATTGTTTTATTTCTATTTCTATTATTTAACGTTTTGCTTTTGCGTGTGAATGGTTATTTGGTAATGGTTGCGTTAGTTCCTATATATGGTTTATGTTCCATGTATGTTTGGCATTGACATTTGAAAAAAGAAACACCTTGCTTTTAGCACAAAGTCGGTATGCCGAAAATTATTTTTAGGTGCCTAATTTGTTATTTATTTTGAGGGGAGAAGGCTAGCAGATTTCAAATGGTCCTTTTGATTTTCTTTTATAGAAGTCTCGCTGCCGTATATCATAATCGAGAACGAAGCCAAATACTATCATGTATTTTTTTTGTTAGAGTTAAAGTCGGTTGATAAACAAAATTTTCAAACATGATTCCCCTGTTGTGAAGTGCTATCTCATGGAAATTCCTGGCCTTTATTTATAATGGAATAGGAAGAGTTTAATATAATGTTTATGTAGAATACAAACTCAAACTAATGTGTAAACAATCATAGCTAAGGAAAAAAGTACAATTCTCCTTTAATTCTCACTGATCTGTGCAAGCTCCTAGTCTTTCAGATTTTTTAGCTGTTTTTCATCAATCCTATTTACAACATTCCGAAAAAAATGTGCAAATTACTGATATCACCATCATTAAGTGTTGGAAATAATAGGCTCTCAAAAGCCTTTGTTTCATTCCCACTATTCTTTTTAGTCCCACATTGCTTGGGCAATTTGCCTTGGAGGAGTTTATTAGGGGAGTTGTAAAGACTTGGGCTGTGCCCCAAGGTGTACGACTCTTTTGTGAAGGGGGCATGACTTATATGAGTATGGGTCTACCACACGCGCACCGCCACCGCCGGCCTGTCGTGGCGTGGCGCGCGCGACTTTCCTTTTTTGGACGCCATGACTTTTCTTTTTTGGACCTAGCACATTGCTGTCTCATTCTAAATGTTGGAAACGGCTAATTGATTGCAGCATTCAAAACCTCTCATTAAATACGCGATTAAAGCCTCGCTTTAATACACAGCATTCAAAGCCTATTTTAATATTCATTTATTATTTGGTTGTTTGAATTCATAACAGTTATTTTGAACTCTATTTATATCTCACTTCAGTCAAGAATATACACGGAAAAATGGATTTCTCCAAAAATTCTTCTTTGCTTCATCACGTTCTCATGTAGTAGTTGTACTGTGCAAACTCCAAAGTCTTTGGCCACGAGTGGACGCGTCCAAGGCTGCTGTGTTAACCTTGGAGAGCAACCGGCAACGGCTATTACCACCGAGGTCGTGCCGTAATTGCTTTCAAGGCAGTGGTCATCCCACGCCACATCGCTTTCAATTACATCTGCTAAGTATTCTGTTTCTCTGATCTTCCTCGTATAGCCACGGTATTCTACCTACTTTTCCTACAATTTGAAAGCAATTGGTCCGTTATTATACTATGACTATCATCGCAAACAAATCCATTCCTTGTGCTTATTGGATATTATTGGATTAAAACTATGAGTACATTTTACGTTTAATCCTTGTATGATCTGCTATGTACGTATGATGTTTATAACCACGCCTCCTCGTTCTTTCTTCTATTGATTCTCCTCCAACAAATTAAAATTAGAGGCTAAAGAACTGAGAATCGTCACCCATCAACTACTGATTTTTCTTCTATTAATGAGAGAGAGGTTTATTTCGTTGAGCTGTTGATTCGATTCGCTATAATCTCAGTTCGTTGAGCCCTCCATTTCTCTCTCCTAATTATCTTTCTTTTGAGTTTGTCGCCGTTTGACTCCAACTGAAGCAATCTCCGAGCTCCCCTTCGACCTCTACCCTCCAGCTTGCTCGTATGTTTGTTTGTGAGGGGGTCTTTTTATTGAGTACAGAATGAGTTATTTTTTGTTGTTGTGGTTTTTATTTTTGTGGGGGGGGGTTTCGGCATTCAAAGGCTCTGAGACCTCTCAGGGAAAGGGTTTCTGCTGCTGGATCTTGGAGTGATGAGAAACCTTAAACTCGTATGGCATTTCAGCCAATGCCACTAAATTTTGTGGACTGTGAGCAAAAATCCATGTTTCATATTAGTGTGAGGGGAGATCAACAATCACAGTCGCCTTATTTCAATGATGTCTTCGCTAACTGCAAGATGTCCCCTTCATCTGAAAGTAATTGCAGGAGCCTTTGTTGCACTTGCAAACCAAGGAGACCACACTTCAGCCACTGATTTTGCAAGTTGCTTCTTTAGCATCAAGGAGCTTATCAATCATCCAGGTACAACCAAACTGAATCCTTCTATTATAGTCGGAAAGTGACAATTTGCAATTTTCTTTGTTTATTGCACAACTTGGACCAAGATTGATATATATAGTTCCTTTTTACCTAATATAAGATAATATTGGAGATCGATAGAGTAACTGTGTTTTTTGTCGCTATGGTTTTGGGCTTCCTTGATGTCGTTTGCACTATTATGGCTAATGGATATTCATACAAACAAATCACATATTCATTAGATGAAGTCATGAACTGTTCGCGATAATTAGACATGAATTCGAAGGATGTGCTGATAAACCACTTTTGTTGTTTTGATATACCTTATTAGTAAATTGGCCGAAAGGAAGTATGATTATCCTATCAAGAATCTTCTTGGTGTGAAACTTCCGTGATTCAGTTGTAACAAGTTACAATTTGTTAAAGAACTGGTCATATATGAGCATTTAGGGCAATGGACATTTAAAATCTTTGCGCTTGGGGCAATGATGCAGCTAATGAGGTTATAACCGAGGCGCGTCAATTGCTGGTTGAAAACTATTTTCAACAGTTGAAATTTTTGGGGTGAAACATTACTCTATGTTGATGATTACTCTATGTTCACTAGGGTTTACCTTCTTAAAACCAAATATGATGTAGAAGAAATGTTTATTAAATACAAGGCCAAAGCAGAAACTCAACTTGATAAGAATATCAAGAGAGTTAGGCCTGACAGAGGTAGAGAATATAGTACCTACATCCTAAAAGACTATTGTGATTAGAATGTGATTAGTTTAGTGCCACTTCTTACCGCAACATAATGGTAAGGGCCAGTACCTTGAAGGAAATGTTGAATGCTAGACTTTTGAGTTCAGAGATGTCTGTGGGGGGAAGCTGTTCTTTCGGCCTATCTTATTCTTAACCGTGTACCCCATAAGAAATTAGACTAGACACCTTATGAGATGTGGAAAGGTTATACTCCCAACCTGAATTTTCTTAGAGTGTGGGGGTGTTTGGCTAAAGTAATTCTACCTGACTTTAAGAAGTCGAACATTGGATCTAAGACCTATGACAATTTGTTCCTAGATTATTATCATCATAGGTGATGAGCGTGTGTCTGCTTTTATGATAGAAGACCCAAAAACTTATGATGAGGCAATGAGATCCATTGATGCTAGTTTTTGGAAAGATGCTATTAAAAGCGAACTTGATTCTATTATTTCTAACCAAACTTGGGAATTGTCTGATTTACCTAAAGGTAGTAGACCCATTAGTAGTAAATGGATCTTCAAGAAAAAGATGAGACCTGATGGTTCAATTAGAAAGTTCAAAGCTAGACTTGTGATTAGGGGTTTTACCCAAAAGAAAGGCTTAGGCTATTTCGATACTTATTCTCATGTGACCAAGATTGCTACGATAAGAACTCTAATTGCCTTAGCTGCAATTCATGAGTTAATTGTACATTAAATGGATGTCAAAACAACCTTTTAAAATGGTGACCTAGAGGAAGAAATTTATATGTCCCAGGCTAAGGGGTTTGTGATTGTTGGCCAAGAGAATAAGGTATGCAAACTTAGAAAATCTCTATATGGTCTAAAGCAAGCACCTAAGCAATGGTATACGAAGTTTAATATCATTTTAGTAAGGAATGACTATTGTGAATACATCTGGTTTCTGTGTTTATTCTAAACTTATCTGATCCGATTGTGTGATTATATGCCTATATGTAGATGACATGTTGATTTTTGGGAACAATTTGGACGTGGTGAAAGATACCAAGCATTTCTTGTCATCTCATTTTGAGATGAAAGACCCAGGAGAAAAAGATGTTATTATAGGAATTAGAGTTATTAGAAACTCCAGTGGCATCTCCTTGAGTCAATCTCATTACGTTAAAAAAGTGCTGAAGAAGTTCAACTGTTTTGATATTGTGCCTGCTAGAACTCCCTATGACCCTAGCATACATCTGAAAAAGAATTTAGGTGAGAGTGTTTTCCAATCTGAATATGCTAAAATCATAAGAAGTGTGCTGTTCCTCATGAACTGTACTCGACCTGATATAGCCTATACGGTTAGTAGGCTAAGTCGTTATACACATAACCCTAGTAATGAACATTGGAATGCTCTTCATCGTTTACTAAAATACTTGAAAGGAACTTTTGCTAGGTGTTTGCATTTTAGTAGATTTTCTGCTGTTTTAGAAGGATTTTGTGATGCAAACTGGGTTTCATGTAATGATGAAATATGTTCAACTAGTGGTTTTGTTTTTACTTTGGGTGGAGGTGCTATATCATGGAAGTCTTTCAAACAGACATGTATATCACGATCCACCATGGAATCTGAATTCATTGCTCTTGAGTTGGCAGGGCAAGAAGCTGAATGGCTACGGAACTTGTTAGCAGACGTGCCATTGTGGGGGGAAATCTGCGGCAGTTTCACTTCATTGTGATTCTCAAGCAGCCATTGGAGTTGCTAAAAACAGTGACTATAACGAGAAGAAAAGATACATACGTATCAGACACGGAGTGGTTAAACAACTCCTAAAAATGTAGCAATTTCTTTGGAATATGTGAGGTCCGAAAGAAATCTTGCAGATCCACTAACCAAGTGGTTGCCAAGGAAAGTGGTTCTTGTCGAGTGGGATGGGGCTAAAGCCCATGAGTTAAGATAATATGGTTGATACCCAGTGTGGTCTAACGAAGCCATTGATTCTTAACACACACTACACTTCCATCCCTATGACACGTAGTAGTGTTTTTAAATCCATAACCAAGGTTTGGTGTTGCTATAGAGAAGCACTTGATGGATTCACTTTGAGATAAGTTCATAACCAGTTTTGGTGGTGCTATAGAGAAGCACTTGATGGACTCGTTATTTGTTGAGAGGTTGAGCAATATGCTCTTTATGGTTCCATATCCTTTGTGATGATGCTATAGATAAGCACTTAATGGACCACCAACGTGGGTGTGAAGGTTTGGCCACCTTCTATGAAAGACAATGGCAATCTTTCTAGAGCACTCATGAGACCCAAGGTGTGCGTATGGCCTTAAAACGCTTGATTTGTATCGCGGAGTTTGCACATACTCAAGGTTCAATACGTGTTGTGGGGCCTCAACCGAACTTTACTGAGTTCAAGAGAAATTCACTCATTAGTAAGTAAGTTGTTGCCTCACTTCCCTACGTATCAATTCAATCGAAAGACATTGATACTTAAGTATATATCTTTTCGTTACCCAGAATCCTTTGTTTCTTTCTCGAGCCATTAGTGGGGGATTGTTGGAAATAATAGGCTCTCAAAAGCCTTTGTTTCAATCCCACTATTCTTTTTAGTCCCACATTGCTTGGGCAATTTGTCTTGAAGGATTTTATTAGGGGAGTTGTAAAGACTTGGGCTGTGCCCCAAGGTGTACGACTCTTTTGTGAAGGGGACATGACTTATATGAGTATGGGTCCACCACACGCGCACCGCCATCGCCGACCGGCCGTGGCGTGGCGCGCGCGACTTTTCTTTTTTAGACGACATGACTTTCCTTTTTTGGACCTAGCACATTGATGTCTCATTCTAAATGTTGGAAATGGCTAATTGATTACAGCATTCAAAACCTCTCATTAAATACGCGATTAAAGCCTCGCTTTAATACACAGCATTCAAAGCCGATTTTAATACTCATTTATTATTTGGCTGTTTGAATTCATAACAGCTATTTTGAACTCTATTTATATCCCTCTTCATTCCTTAAGAATATACACTGAAAAATGGCTTCCTCCAAAAATTCTTCTTTGCTTCATCCCGTTCTCATGGGTAGCTGTACTGTGCAAACTCCAAAGTCTTTGGCCACGAGTGGATGCGTCCAGGGGCTGCTTTGTTAACCTTGAGGAGCAACCGGCAACAACGATTACCACCGAGGTCGCGCCGTAATTACTTTCAAGGCAGTGGTCATCCCACGCCACATCTGTAACGGTCCGTATTTTTTCAATACAACTATTTGTAGTGCCCTGGGAAGCTACTGCACACGTACTAGAGGGGGGGGTGAATAGTACTTAAAATAATCAAGATAGTTATTCCTAATTATTGTGCAAGAAACAAACGACAATGCGGAATTAAACAACTATCAACAAGAATTAAAACAAACGCAAACACAATGGTTTAATGGGTTCGGATCCACCCAAGTCTCCCCGACTTGTTCCCGGTGATCCTACGTCCCAACCACCCGGATCCCCTCCGGATACTTGAGTTAGCAACCCTAACTCAAGATTTCCACTATGAAATACTTGTGAAAAACCTTCACAAGTCAAATCATACAAAAGACATGTGACTCCCACAAACCGGGATCACAACCTCTCTCACAACCGAGAGACACAATTCAAATACGATTGAAATGAAATAAACTCTTACCTTACAAAATCCTATGCCTTGAGTATACTTACCAAATTAGGGCAATGATGGATTTTGAGGAAGAGGATGTCACCAAACCCTAGCTTCAAGGAGATGACCAGCAATGGAAGCCTAGGGATGAGATTGATGACCTAGAATCAAGCCCTTGGCTTGGAAGGCTCACAACCAATGAATCTCTCTTGAAGAATAAGAGTGAAGGAGAGATTCTTGAGAATGGGAGAGCTTGAAGATGAGAGTTGAAAGAACTTCTCTTTGAATCAATAGAGCTCTGGAATAGCAGCCTTGGATCCTATGAAATAACCCCTTCAGGTATTTAAAGGATCAAGGGAAAAGGGAGAGAGAAACGTCGCTTTCAAAACTCCAACGGATCTAAATCTGAAGCAGACTAGTCGGTCTAAGAACAACCAATGACCGACTAGTTCATCAACTAGTCGGTCGGTGAAACAACATGAACCGACTAAGAGGTGAACAGTGAACAGATGAAGATTTCAGACCTAGATAACTAGTCGGTCCAAGAAGACTGGCTGACCGACTAGTTTCACAACTAGTCGGTCAGTCAATGAACGTAGACCGACTAAGAGGCAAAATGAAATAGTCTGAATGCAATATGACTTAGTCGGTCCAAGAACAAAAGTTGACCGACTAGATTGTCAACTAGTCGGTCACCAAACGTTCTTAGACCGACTAACGATAAACAGTAGCTTAGGAGAATTTTAGCATGAACAGTAAGTCACAACTAGTCGGTCAAAGAAGCATCACTGACCGACTAGTTCACAAACTAGTCGGTCGGTGAGTCAACGTAGACCGACTAACTGTAAACAGAAAAGTCCAAGAAATTAAGGAATCAAACTAGTCGGTCCAAGAAGAGTTGCCGACCGACTAGATCACCATCTAGTCGGTCAGTACTTCTTCTTGTACCAACTAACATGCACTAGAAGTCCGAATCGAAGCGCGATGCTTCAGGGAAGTTAGAATGGACTTCTACTAAGATCCTAGAGCTACGACATGAGCGTTATGAAGATAGAAATGTAAGAATTACTCAAGGCTTAACATTCTATAAATCGAAGCTAAAAGACTATGAAATAAACCTTAACGATCCGTCTTTCAAAGCTTCAATTAATTCTTCATGACTTCGAAAACGGCGCAAGAGCTTCAACGAATCTTTAGGCATGAATACGAGCTTTGTGAAGAGTTGAGATGTCGCTTTGAATGTTCTCGTGAATTTGGCGATGATCTCCAATACTGCGCTCACAAATTGTTAGTTCATGATATATTTATGTTTGCTCATCATCCAAAACCAAATCCGGTGAGTCCAATACTCAACATTCTCCCCCTTTTTGGTGATGACAAACCAACATAAATAATAATCAAAAATAATGAACTAAATGGAATATACTTACTCCCCCTGCATTGATGACACATTAGTTCCATATGAAATAATAAGCACATACATCAAGCAGACGAGGAAAGTAAAAATTCAAATCCAATATTTGAGATTTAGGATTTGTAATCCATTTTTATATCTTAACTCCCCCTGAATCTAACATATCAAATTAGATTCATGGTAAATTATCATTTAGCACATGCCATTATTATATATCTCTCCCCCTTTGGCATAATCCAAAAAGAGCGGGAGGAAATCAAAAAGAATAGATCATGGCCAAATACTTCATTAAGCATGGGAGTCTAGGAATACGACCAAAGCCCAAAATAACACCAATGCAAAATATCAAATTCAAAATACCGAATAAATGCAAAGCGTGTCAAGGAGACCAAAGTCGAAAATCGGAAACCGAAATCATAAAATCATCGGTAAAAATCGGAAAACGAAATTACCAAGCCATAGGCGAAAATAGAAATACGAAATCATCAATCCATAGGCGAAATACGAAATCCGAAATCATAAAAAAACTCAAATCAATTTCACTTATTGAGTTTTGGAACATACTCTCCAAAATCAATAGAATGCATGGAAAACAATTCTATGTTTCCATAGAAAGAAATCTATTAAATCCATAAAATCGTCGAACGACGAAATCAACATCAGAGACAAAAATAATCCGATGTGCATACCAAGTGTAGCAAAATGATACCAAATGTAATATATTCTACCAATGGATACCAATATGAATCAAAAGTATGAACATACTTACAACATTAAGCTCCCCCTACTTTGGTGCATCACTTAAGCACCAACAACTCCATTTGAATGAAAATCCTTGCAAATCACGGAGTTTGTAGGGTTGGTATCCCATGGTGAAGTTAACCTAGAGAATATTATTTTGGTATCCAAAAAAAAATCTATTTGGATCCAATGGGTTAGGCAATAAATTTAGAGAACTAAATTCAAAATAAATGTAACCCATTCTTACCACAATTGCTTTGGTACCCAAAAAAAATGAAATTGAACTTATGGTACCAAGCAATGAAGGGTCAAAGGAAACTAACCCTTCGGAAACCAAGTCCACGAAGAACTTGATTTCCCAACATAA
Source organism: Scilla litardierei (assembly GCA_030789695.1). Classification (NCBI taxonomy): domain Eukaryota; kingdom Viridiplantae; phylum Streptophyta; class Magnoliopsida; order Asparagales; family Asparagaceae; genus Scilla; species Scilla litardierei. The sequence goes on from CM061141.1 coordinate 23,040,472, forward strand.
TTATCATTCAAAATAACATCATTAATAAACGATTTCACATACAAATTCTTATTATGCATGCTTGTGTTCTTCGGACCCCAAATGGTGTATGTCTTGGGAGTCCTAATCCTATTGGGAACATGCATATGTTGTTGATTTCTATGTGATGCATGTCGTGGGTAAGCATATGGAATTCGATGCAATGGTGCATGATGATAATTATTCATATGAGAATGACGATGAACATATGAATGTGGAGGAACACGTGCATGAGTGTGTCTCACAAGGTGTGCACGTGCTTGTGGGTGCGGAGCATAAAAATCATCATTTGTGCTAACATGTGGGGTAGGTTGTGTGTTCCTACGTGGCATGGTATACATGTAAGCATGACCCTTCTTTGGAGGTCCACCCAAAGTGGGTTTCTTTCCAAATGGGGGCGTGTTCCTAGCGGAAGCACCATTGGTAGAAGATCTACCCATGACGTGTTTACTTCCACTAGTAGAAGCATCGAAAGATGGCCTAACAAAGGTGGCGAACGATTTGGATGACTCTCCCATCTTATACCCCAAACCAATGTGATGATTGGCCGGAAGTAAGTCATTTAGGATATCATCCAACTTGCCCTTACCTTTGTTGAATTCATGAATTCGGCCTAATGTGCTCTCATGCTTCTGGTGAGAGAATGCAAAGAAGCATCCAAAGTGGACACTTGTGATGCGAGAGCACAAACACGTGACTTGAGATTTTTATTCTCAATACTCAAAGTTGAGATTTGAGACGTCAAATCCGCTATCACATGTTCATCCGAATCCTCGATATGAACATGCTCAAGTTGAGACTTGAGATTTTCAATCTCATTTCTCAACCCATCAACAACGGTGTCGTTGTTGACGATGAAAGGCTTAGGCGAGTTTTTAAGACTATCTAATTCATTTTTAGTCTTCATAAGCTTAGTAGCCATATTAGAAAATTTATTCCAAAGTTGTTCATTGGCTATTCTAAGTTCATCATTGGTTACCTCTCCGCCTTCATCCTCGCTTCCATCCTCGCTTTCATCGGAGGATGTGTCTTCATCATGATCCTCTCTTCCCATGAAGCACGTGTGTGCTTTCTCCACACGTTCATCATCCGACTCTCCACTAGAGGAGTCCTCAGAGTCGGTGAATGTCCCGACAAGTCCTTTCTTGTGCTTTCTTGACTTGTCGTGCTTGGATGCCTTCCACTTCCCCTTGTGTTTGTAGAGAGGACAATCCGGCTTGATATGTCCTGGCTTATTGCATTTGTAACACACGGGAGTAGAAACATTAGTCGAAATAAATTTAGATTTACGATTCAACTTACCTTGTCGGAAGAATCGGATGAATTTCTTTGCCATATTGGCCAATGCTTCCATGTCCAATTCTTCGTCCTCTTCTTCTTCTGAATCTTCATCATCGGTAGATGGAGCGGCCTTGAATGCAATTCCCTTTTTCTTTGGCTCGTCTTGCTTCAAGTATGCCTTCATCTTTTCCTTCATTCGGATCTTACTATCCTTGCGTACCTCGTAAGACAACAAGGTACCCATTAGTTGTACGACTGTATATTTATTCATGTCATTACCTTCCTCGATGGCGTAGGTACGCTTTTCCCAACATGATGGAAGACCGTCGATAATCTTCGCGACTTTCTCCTTTTGGGTATAGACCTTCCCAAGAGCTTCCAAGTCGTTTGATATATCCACGAAGCGAGCGTAATATTCCTTCATGGTTTCGCCCTGCTCCATATGAAACAACTCAAATTCTTTATTAGCAACGACGAGTTTAGAATCTTTTACCGTACTCGATCCTTCGTGCAAAATGAGGAGTTGGTTCCATATTTCATATGCACTCTTACATGTGCATATCTTGTTGAAGTCCTCGGGATCCAACGCACAATTCAAGGCATTCATTGCCTTGGCATTGGCTACTTCCGCGGCGACCTCCACGGGAGTCCACTTCGCGAAATCTTCTTCGGAAGGCTCGACATACTCCGTCATGGTGGCTCTCCATAGTGAAGCGCTCCGGAGGAAAATTTGCATCCGGCATTTCCAGTACCCGTAGTTGGTATCGTTGAAGTGTGGAGGCCTGACGGAGGATAGTCCTTCCATAACTGAAGAAGCTCCATCGCGATTCTTGAAGACGTTGTAGTCGTTGTTCGTCATAGCTTTGAAATTTGTCTATGTGTAGCTTTGAACTTGGCTCTGATACCAATTGTAGTGCCCTGGGAAGCTACTGCACACGTACTAGAGGGGGGGTGAATAGTACTTAAAATAATCAAGATAGTTATTCCTAATTATTGTGCAAGAAACAAACGACAATGCGGAATTAAACAACTATCAACAAGAATTAAAACAAACGCAAACACAATGGTTTAATGGGTTCGGATCCACCCAAGTCTCCCCGACTTGTTCCCGGTGATCCTACGTCCCAACCACCCGGATCCCCTCCGGATACTTGAGTTAGCAACCCTAACTCAAGATTTCCACTATGAAATACTTGTGAAAAACCTTCACAAGTCAAATCATACAAAAGACATGTGACTCCCACAAACCGGGATCACAACCTCTCTCACAACCGAGAGACACAATTCAAATACGATTGAAATGAAATAAACTCTTACCTTACAAAATCCTATGCCTTGAGTATACTTACCAAATTAGGGCAATGATGGATTTTGAGGAAGAGGATGTCACCAAACCCTAGCTTCAAGGAGATGACCAGCAATGGAAGCCTAGGGATGAGATTGATGACCTAGAATCAAGCCCTTGGCTTGGAAGGCTCACAACCAATGAATCTCTCTTGAAGAATAAGAGTGAAGGAGAGATTCTTGAGAATGGGAGAGCTTGAAGATGAGAGTTGAAAGAACTTCTCTTTGAATCAATAGAGCTCTGGAATAGCAGCCTTGGATCCTATGAAATAACCCCTTCAGGTATTTAAAGGATCAAGGGAAAAGGGAGAGAGAAACGTCGCTTTCAAAACTCCAACGGATCTAAATCTGAAGCAGACTAGTCGGTCTAAGAACAACCAATGACCGACTAGTTCATCAACTAGTCGGTCGGTGAAACAACATGAACCGACTAAGAGGTGAACAGTGAACAGATGAAGATTTCAGACCTAGATAACTAGTCGGTCCAAGAAGACTGGCTGACCGACTAGTTTCACAACTAGTCGGTCAGTCAATTAACGTAGACCGACTAAGAGGCAAAATGAAATAGTCTGAATGCAATATGACTTAGTCGGTCCAAGAACAAAAGTTGACCGACTAGATTGTCAACTAGTCGGTCACCAAACGTTCTTAGACCGACTAACGATAAACAGTAGCTTAGGAGAATTTTAGCATGAACAGTAAGTCACAACTAGTCGGTCAAAGAAGCATCACTGACCGACTAGTTCACAAACTAGTCGGTCGGTGAGTCAACGTAGACCGACTAACTGTAAACAGAAAAGTCCAAGAAATTAAGGAATCAAACTAGTCGGTCCAAGAAGAGTTGCCGACCGACTAGATCACCATCTAGTCGGTCAGTACTTCTTCTTGTACCAACTAACATGCACTAGAAGTCCGAATCGAAGCGCGATGCTTCAGGGAAGTTAGAATGGACTTCTACTAAGATCCTAGAGCTACGACATGAGCGTTATGAAGATAGAAATGTAAGAATTACTCAAGGCTTAACATTCTATAAATCGAAGCTAAAAGACTATGAAATAAACCTTAACGATCCGTCTTTCAAAGCTTCAATTAATTCTTCATGACTTCGAAAACGGCGCAAGAGCTTCAACGAATCTTTAGGCATGAATACGAGCTTTGTGAAGAGTTGAGATGTCGCTTTGAATGTTCTCGTGAATTTGGCGACGATCTCCAATACTGCGCTCACAAATTGTTAGTTCATGATATATTTATGTTTGCTCATCATCCAAAACCAAATCCGGTGAGTCCAATACTCAACACTATTCACGTAATTTCAATTTTTAAACTATTTTATAATGGTTTGTCAGGAGTTTTACGGTTTCAAAAATTTCTTATAAAAATATTTTGAGATATCAGACTAGTCATGAAGTATTTTAGTAAGTTCAAGTTTCATCAAATACTCAAAACAATTCTGATAAAAATTTATTTTTAGTTATTACCGTTTTGGCTTAATGAATTTATTTTCTATTCAAACATCTTCAAAACATTTTCAAACTTCGACGGCATCATTCTATGATCATTTAGGGCTTCCCACATTAATTTCGTAATTTTCTGAAGTCAACCCAGTAGAGAACCCGCGCTTCATAAACGTTTTAGCCTAAAACTCGTATCTACGTAGCTCATACCTTGAAACGGATCTCGTATTCGCGATCCTCGTGACGATACGAACCCGTGGGTATGTTTTCGTAATTTTTCGGACACGTTTACTAGTAGGGGCAAAATAGTAATTTCATGTTACAAATTGCTTTAGTCTAATTTCCTAATTACATCAACTAATTAACTTTACAATTTACTAATTACATTTAACCCCAAATTACTTTAACCCTTAAAACGATTAACACATTTTGATTTTTTCCACCTTTAGTCAAAAAGCTATCACCTAACCTAATTAATAATTTTGACTAACTAAACCTAACGTTTAACACCCCCAATAATTTATTAATAAAGATTACTTATTTAATCCCCCTAATTCCCTCCCTCTCCCAGGCATTCTCTCTCTCTTTGCTTCCGTTTGAAACCAACTCACGCACGCAAACCCCCCGAGGTTCTCTCATTCTCACCACTCACACGCAGTCTCTCTCTCTCTCTCTCTCTCTCTCTCTCTCTCTCTCTCTCTCTCTCTCTCTCTCTCTCTCGCCCGCTCTCCCTTAAATCACTCTCCCTCCGATACTCTCTCTCCCGCTCTCAGTCTCTCTCTCTCCCCCCATACCTCGCCTTCAACCCACGGGGGGACGCTCGTCGTCGGAGCTCCGCCCAGCTGCATCCACGCTCGCCCTCGTACGGCCCCGCCACCGCCTTCGAACAACGTCTGCCTCCCTCGACTGCCTCTCCGCCGTCCGCCACCTACACCCACGAACCCCACCTGCTGCCAATTTTCAGGCCATCGACGGCCAACGGAGACGTAGCGCCTCCCTCATCCGACCGGTGGCAGCCCAGCAAGGCCAGGGCTCCCCTTTCCTCTCTTTCTCTCTCTCGGCTTGGGACGACGGTGAGACACGTAGGATTCAACTCCTCCTTTCTCGTCGCATGTCGCCTCCCAACTGTTCGACGAAATACCTCAATGCCGAAGCTCTCTCCCCGAGCTGCGTCACCACCTCCAGCGACCGCCACCCACTCGTCGAAGTCGACGCGCTCTTCCGCCATGTCATTGACCCCGCGAAATACACATTTGAATAGGTAGTTTTCCATTCCCCTTGCATTTTAATATAATTTCTTTTGTGTTAATTTGCACACAAAAAAACTGTGATTATTGTTAAATGTCAATGAAATGTCCTAAACGTAATATGTTATAATTTTACACACTTTGTGTAATATTAATGGCATTATTAATTTATGCATATGACAAATATTTAACAGGCATTCTATTAATGGCATAATAATTAACAGATATTGCATTACTCTTTATCAAGATTTTAAAAGTCCCTAGTTATACTTTAACCTGTAGATGCATAAGGCCATTTAGAGGTTTATTAATATATCACTACTTAATATTGATTGATGACACCTAATATTTATTATATCAATATTGATATATCAGCACTTGTGTCTAGCACTTGTGTTTACTGTGATATTAAGGAGTATACTGGGGTTTAAGGTATACTACTGTCATTTACTCAGCCTTATGTGTAAAATGTATACAGGACATTCAGTCGAATGCACACATGATTACCCTTATGCACATGATAGATAAGATTATTTTCCTCTCCGCCAATGATTTACGATACCGGGACATGGGTATAACATTAAGTATATTACTGAGTAAAAGCTATTTGTTATCATGTATAGCATGAATTTATAATAATGGTATAGTTTATGACATGGGTTTTGACAGGGGTATAATATTTCTCATGTATAACAATGATTATAATAAGTAACATAACCTTAACATGTTATTAAAGTAGGCTTCCCTTCGTACAGAGCTTAGTATGGAGAGACTTTCATGTGTTCAAATTTCATTAACTTTCATAATGCAAATGTGGAACTGAGTGTGTTGTTTCAACTACAGATAAAAACTCAATTTAAAATAGGATGATACGAAAATGTTTAAGTCAAATTACTAGCCTACTAGTGTATTGTAAATAGATTGTGTCATGCATTATTATTAATTTTATCTGGTGCAAACCATTTATGCAATCTTGTAAGCAAAGTTGCAGGTTAGTCAAACTTGTCCAATATAATGGGAAGTTAGTAATGTTAAGGGCTTTTAACGGTACCTAAACATCACCTATTTTTGATCATGCACATACCTCGCCAATTGGTTACTTTTTGTTTACATATGCTTATGCAATTTTAAACCACAGTAAGGATTAACCCCTTCTTGGTTAATGCTATTTTGTTTTCGTAGCATCTGTAACATTATCCAATTGCTAACCCCATAAAGATACCATATCAAAAGTTTTTGGTATGTATACTATGGTAATACCAATAAAAAAATCGTAATAATAAAATATGATATGATAAATTTGTCTGGTATACTTTAATTATTTGAGGGGGTATGTTTACTTTAATTATACAAGCAAGGTTAGCAATTGCAACAATTGTGAATAGTACACATAACAATTTAGTTTATTTGTGTATATTAAAAATCCCCACATGCTGTTAATTGGTCTGAACAGGCTAAAATTATTGATATTCATAGTTGGGCATGAAAACGGTCCATATAAATGTAACTGAGACCCGAAGTATGTTAATCAAAGGAGCTGAGTATTAGCAGAATATTCAGGATATGTCTTGCATGCGATAATGACATGTTCTTAACTCAATTATTGTGCATGATGAAAAGAATATGAACTGCTTAATCATGATAATTGATGAATGTTGTAAAAAATAAAAAAAACGTAAAGATAAATAGTTAGAAAAGTAGGATAACATATAATCATTTACATCTTATGTTTGCAGGTACCAATCCTCGTGCACCAGCTCCTCTCGCTCCAACCTCGTCTTCCCACGACGAGCTCGATAACGTACGTCACGACTAATTCTAAAATTAGAAAATTAGTTAGTGTCCCCGTATGTACTTAGGAACACTATCTATAGCATCAGAACGGCTATTTGACTTGAACTGAACTAGAGATCTAAACTAATAGGAAAGTAATCAACTACAAATTACTTTGCCAACTTTCAACTTTGGTGGTTGTAGCACACAACCATCAACTTGGGTAAATTGTGTGCTAAACCATATTACTACATGCTCGAAGCATGGAATCAATATTACAGTCGTTGGACTTGTCTTTATCCTCAGTTCGCTTTGGCACAGTCTGTTTTGGAAAGAGTTACTACTCTCTGGTTTTCAATAAGAAAGTCAACCACTTGTCTTGGTTTGACTAGTAACATGTAGAACATCTTGTGGAACATCTTGTGGAACATGTTGTGGAATATCTTGTGGAACATCTCGTGGAACATCATGAAAGGAACATGTACATAGAACAATTTACACTTCACTGGGGTTTGGGGTAACTCATAGTTTGAGAGAGTGCGGGAGTGACTGGAGTTCAATCTTCTCGTCCCGCTGCATGTGTTTCGGCATCCCGTCCTGCTGCCTGAGTTTCGGCAAATACATGTACCGTGCCTGTGTTTCGGCATTCGTCTGGGTCACGCCCAGGCAAGAGATGAACTCAATGGTCATATATTGTACTCTCCGACTTGAGTCACGTAGTTCTAGTATAGCTTGCATGATCACTTTTACTTTACGCATTACCGTCACCTTTACTGTACGCAGTACATATACTTTACCTACTACACGTGTGCAGTCATATTACTTTACTTACCTTTAGCTATAGGAGTAGCATGTTTCTTGCCTAGCATGCTTTACACTTGCACTATCACAGTACGGTGGTTCTCTCCTTTCAGTTCAGTTTACCTTTACTTTTCAGTTGTGAACAGTTGTTGCTCAGTACTTTACTTTTCACTCTGGTCCGCTTGTACGTAGTTACTTTTGTCATACTTGTGCACTGCTTCTTTTCTATATTTAGAATTGTTGTGACTTACCTACGGTTCCATCTCCGTGGCAGCGCAGACGACGTACATATAGAGGTAGATGCTCCTGAGCTAATAGCGCCAGAGTTCGACCGCGGCTTCTAGAGTTATTTTCACATATGTACTTTTCTTCTTTCTTGTATATCTATTGGGACATCTTGTACTGTATGGATTGTAATAATCGGACACTATTTGAGTATTTTTGTACATCTCTGCATCGTGGCTATTTTGTTTTCGCTGGTAACCTGCAGGACCTGCGCAAATATCAAATAAGTAACGGGCCCCCGAGAGCGGGTCGTTACAACATCGCTTTCAATTACATCTGCTAAGTATTCTGTTTCTATGATCTTCCTCGTATAGGCACGGTATTCTACCTACTTTTCCTACATTAGGCAGCTACTGGATTCAAAAGAGCTCTAGAGAGGTGTGCTTTGTTTTGTCGCCTCTGATGTGGTCTCCTCAAAGTTGGGATAAGCATTTGGCATGGTCTTCAGACTATGTGGTCAGCTCCAAATCACCAGCTGTTGAGTCATTGGGCCGGCACTCGAGAAAACTCAGTCGACGGATGGCCAAGGCCCACTAAGCCCACCAGAGAAGCCCAATAACAGACTCAGTCAAAGCCCAAATGGCCAGTCGACCGTTAGGTCCATCTCACACGAATGTGGGATTAAAAGCGGGCTCGGAAATCTTGGGGACGTGGTAACGTTTACTCCCATTCATGGTGGACGATCGTGGCCTCATTATAGGTGGCCGTTATCTCTCCAACGTCTCTAAGAGGGCCCCGAACCTCTATAAATAGGGAGAGGGGTCCCATATTCAAGGTACGAGATCTAATACCTAGAACTCTATCTTCTTGCTTTTACCATTCCTACATTCGAGCTTGCGTCGTTAGTCTAGAGACGAACCTCCGTGGGTCGATCTCAGCTACACCGAGCTCCCTCTATTCCTTAAGTTCCCTAATAACTTAAGCATTGGAGGGGATTTGGGTCGGAACCCAGATCCGATCCCCCTAACGACTCCCTGTGGTGCAGACCGATGATCGCTATCCAACATCGAAGGTCGGTGCTTGGCCCTTCAAACTCGAATGATCGACACAATGGTCGCTCGTGGGTCGATCGAAGGTCGTATCACCCTCGACAACAATCATCTGACCCTGGTTCTTCCAACCAAGGGTCCCACCTCAATTGCTGACAAGGCTCCAGCTCAGCGCATCGAGTCTCCGTCAGCTTGACAACTGTACCAGCCAATTTTGGCCTTAACAGTTTGGCACCATCAGTGGGAAACCACGAGTCGACATCCCCATCGACGAACCACTCGACTATGTCGACTCACCCAACCACGTCATCCGAGGTTGCCACAGGATCCCCCAGTGTTGGGATCATCAACATGATAACGGGAGGTCCCCCGCACCCGGAGCTATCAACCTCTCTCCAAAGCTCCTACGCTGGGAGATTGATGACGGTATCCATGGGGTGAAAGCGCCCCAGATATTCAACACCTCATATCTCTTTCTCGGATGAAGATCTGGAAGGTGTGGAGCTACCGCACAATGATGTCGTGTCATCACGGCCACGATCGGAGAGATACCTGTGAAAAGGTTGCTCGTCGACACCAGAAGCTTGTGCGACATACTCTTCTTCATTACGCTGGAGAGGATGAAAATGTCATCTGTAGAGTTGACGCCCTGCACAGGACCCTTTGTGGGGTTCACCGGACACACCGCCCCGATAGCAGGCATCGTCACCTTACCGATGACCCTGGGTATGTATCCTCAACAAATTACTCGTCTAACCAACTTTATGGTGGTAAAGATCAACTCAGCATACAACGGGATCATTGGAAGACCGTTGTTGAATGCCATAGAAGTAGTGATTTCAACCTTCCACCAGATGATCAAATTCCAGACCCCCGAGGGGGTCGGAAGAGCGAGATGAAATCAGAAACATGCACGATCGTGCTACACACTATCCACCACCCTGAGGAGGGTCGAGCAAACTGACCCAGTTGACCCATGGGTCGAAGATCAACGACCTGCCACGGTCGAAGAAACGGAGAGTATCAAGATCTCCATTGAGGAAGGAAAAACCGTCTCAGTCGGGATGCTGCTCCCTCGCGACCTAAAGGAGCGGTTAATCGCCCTTCTGAGAGAGCATGCTGACATCTTCGCCTGGACCCCGAAGGACATGCCCGGAATCGACCCAGAGGCAACGTCCCACAAATTGGGGGTCGACCCTGCATCTAAGCATAAGAAGCAAAAGAATAGAAACATGGGAGGCGAAAAGATGAAAGCTGCAAACGAAGAGGTAGAACGACTTATATAGGCCCGCTTCATTCGAAAAGTCAAATACCCCGAATGGCTCTCGAATGTCGTGATGGTCAAGAAGGCAAATGGTAAGTGGCGAATGTGCGTCGACTTCACCAACCTTAACAAAGCATGCCCCAAAGATAGATACCCCCTGCCACGAATCGACCATCTGATCGATAGTGCATCGGGCTACGAGCTTCTTGGCTTCATGGATGCCTTCTCCGGGTATAACCAGATCCAAATGGCACCGGAAGAAGAGGAGAAAACTTCCTTCATCACTGATCGAGGTATATTCTGTTACACCAAAATGCCATTTGGTCCGAAAAATGCGGGGGCCACATACCAACTCATGATGAACGACGTCTTCGAGGCTCAAATAGGGCGAAACCTAGAAGTCTACGACGACTACATGTTAGTCAAGTCGAAGAAGCCAACAGATCACCTCGCAGACCTCCGGGAGATATTTACACAGATCCGGCGATACAACCTTCGACTAAAACCTGCTAAGTGCACATTTGGGGTTCTTTCGGGGAAGTTCTTCGGTTTCATGCTGACGAGCCGATGGATCGAGGCCAACCCCGACAAGATTGCTGCCATCATCATAATGAAAGAGCCATCAACTCTTAGAGAGCTCCAGAGGCTAAACGGAAGGATAGCGACTTTAGGACGGTTCCTGTCCAAATCTGCCGAGAGGTTATTACCTTTCTTCAGGGTACTGAGAAAGGCGATAGCTTCTGCCGCAAGCGGCAAGAGAATTTTTGAATGGGATGTGGACTGCAAAAAATCCTTCTCAGAGTTGAAGGAGTACCTTCGCACCCCGCTGCTCCTAACCAAGCCAGACAAGGACGACCATCTCATCCTCTACCTGGCCGCCGCCGAAGAGGCCGTGAGTTCGACACTCGTTAAAGAAGACGCTGGGGTACAACGGCCCATCTACTACGTCAGTCAGGTCCTCCGAGGCGCAGAGTTCAACTACTCGAGGATCGAAAAGATGGCTTTTGCGTTGGTCCAATCCTCCAGGAGATTACGGCCGTATTTCCAGGCCCACACCATCTTGGTCCTCACCGATACTCCCTTAGAGTAGACCCTGAAGAGGCCCAACTGATAGGGGGAATGACAAAATGGGGGGGTCAAACTGAGTGAGTTCGACATCCAGTACAAATCGAGGACCGCCATTAAAGGGCAGGCTCTCATCGACTTTATTGTCGAACTCACCTACGACGATTGCCCCCAGAAAGAGGTATGTACGACTAGCACAATGCCCGAGGATATCTCCTCGCCCTCAAACAACAGGGAAAAAGACGCAATCGAGGACAAGGGAACCTGGATCGTACAAGTCGACAGTTCATCCACCCAAGCTGGGAGCAGGGCCGGAATAATCGTCCAAACCTTCTGTGGTGACATATTTGAATACGCCCTTTGCTTCGATTTCCAAACCAATAACAATGGGACAAAATATGAAGCGGCCATCAACGGACTCCGACTAGCTCGAGCCCTGGGGGCGAGAGTAGTCCAACTACTTAGTGACTATAGCCTCGTCGTCCATCAACTGAATGGGACCTTCGAGGCCCGCGATGACTCAATGCTGAGTTACGTGCAAGTCGCTAAGGCGGAGCGCGCTACATTCGCACGCACAGAAAGTCATCATGTGCCAAAGTAGAAGAATCATCGAGCTGACACCTTATCGAAGCTAGCATCATTCTCCCCCATGGGACTCGGTCGGACCGTGTATGTATAACGTCTACCCCATCCCAGCAGGCTGGCACAAGAACTTCTGAGCCTCGACCAAGCGACCACGTGGATGGATCCGATAATCCGCTACTTGAACGCTGGGGAGAAACCGACCGATCCAGTGGAGGCACGAAAACTTGAGCGGAAGGTATACCATTTCGTCCTGCTGGATGGTTCGTTGTACAAAAGACGATGGACCAGGTATGACATCTTCCCATATCTTAAATACTTAGACCGTAGGAAGCGCACTACGTGATCCAGGAGATCCACGAGGGCGACTGCGACCATTACGGAGGGAAATCCATAGCCTTGAAGGCTGTGAGACAAGTATACTTTTGACCAACGATGTTCAAAGATGCCGTCGAATACGTTTGACAATGCTCGACCTGCCAAAAGTTCTCAAAGATCAGCACGGCACCACCAACTGATCTGATCCCCGTTGTCAGCCCAGTTCCCTTCGCCAAATGGGGACTGGATCTCTTTGGACCATTCAAACCAGCGAGTGGACAACGGAGATACCTGATAGTGGCGATCGACTATTTCACCAAGTAGATCGAAGCAGAGCCTTTATCCCAAATCACTTGGAAGGAGGCTCGAAGCTTCGTCTGGAAGTCCGTCATCTGTCGTTTTGTGTAACCCCCCCGATCCCCGGGATACCCGAAGAGCGAGTATTACGAAAGGAAATACAAACTACAAACACAAGCAGGTCAACTGCACACTGCTGGGATCGCACGTATAGCATTCCAAATGAGACAGAAACACAAGGAGAACCAACAACTCAAACACTTTTATATATACAAACTGTCCATATACAGCATCCTTATACAAATCTCTTCTACAACAAAAACCCTCATCTCACCAAGGTACGAGAACACACTCCCAAGTCACTCACACACGCACACAAAACCCGCAACACCAACCATCTAAGCTAATGGGCCTCCAACTCCAAGAATCAACACCTGAAAAGTAACGGATGGGGCACCTCAATGCGTGACCCAGTAGGAACTCCAAACCCAACTCACAAGGTGCAATGGAATGTAATGCACTATGCACTGAACTATGAATTGACTCATGTCATATCATGGAAGGTGATGTACGTAACCATATAACCACATCACATATGAAAATGAAAATAACATCAATAACGGAAACACGTACATGCGGCAATAGAAGACCTACAAAACAAAGTGAGTACTACAGGAAAAGAAGTAAACTGCAACGTCAATAAGCAGAAACCTGGCATTATAATGTGAGGAATGCCCAGAGGTTCCAAATTCATATGTGATAGGCCTTGTGGTCCACAAGACATTGCCTCCATGGAAAAACATAACTCATCCTCATATCATCATAACAAAGGGTCAGGCACTCACGTGCCATGCCCATCATTTCTATAACCACATACCACCACCACCACCACATTGGGGGATGCCATGTCCACCCTCCTACCTCCCATCACATACAATCCTAGAGCCCCAAAACATACAACACACTACACTACCATGTTTCATGGTAATTAATGAAGGCTACATCTCATTCTCATTCCATTTCATTCCATTTCATTCTCATTTCATATCTTTCTCTCACCAACACAATACCATGGCACTAGGGCTACAAGAGACCCTATGCCGAAAATTAAGGGTGGCCTCAAGACCCCATTTTTATCACATATCATAGCCAATTGCACATCTCAATTCATTGTCATATAATTCACATTTTCATAGCAAGAAAATTGAATAATATAGCTCCGAACATTCCAAATGAGAGCAATTCCACAAAATTAATGAAGCAAGACATTCAAATGCAACATGAATCAGAATCATGGCATCAAATGACTCCACACCTCATATTAAACCAACACAAGTGCATCATGTCAAGGGGTTTCCTAAAACCCCTAAAAATGCAAACTTTAACTTCAATATGCCATGAAATGAACATATGAGTTAGGGTTGGATTCCTACCTCTTGAAGGATCAAAAGCCCTCTCTTAATTGTAGGTTAGAGACCTTCCATCAACTCCATGAATGTCACACCCCGCTTCCCAAGTATGGAAGGCGAGACGTGAGAAGGTCCGCTCAGACTTGGAGCTGTGAAGCTACAGTCTGATAAGTGCCTAGTAACTTATTACATTAGCAGGCTCTTTGCATTACGACGAAACAACAATAATAATAAAGAAGGATAGACAATGAAAATTATCCAGACATTCAACATCCACAGATTTTATTCCAAACATTACAAGGATAGTCATAAAGTAAGATACAGAGTCTGAAAGGAGGGCCTAAGCATGGCCGAAACTACAACAAGAAGTGGTACAACGCATCGAACAATCTAACAGCAGCTACTAGTAAAGTAAATAACATCTAAAAGAAAGTCACCGGCTGAGACCAAGGGTAGGACAGGAATCCTCGAACTGGACGTCAGTAACATGTCGTCCTTTGCAACTAACTCAGACTCAAACCTGACATGTGTCACCCAAAGAGAAAAGGGCACATGTCAGCAAAAATCTCCAATGAGGGAAGAGAGACTTTTGTGCAAGGAAACGTAAAGCACAGCAGTTATAGGATAAATGCAGCTTAGCAGTTCTAAAATAATGATGACATTGCATGTTATTCTAATGAATGCAGCAGATTAAACATGAACATGATACTTGCAATGCAGGACACGTCGTAGCAAGAGCTACTAAACAATATTCACTATTTCACGATTAACTTGTATTCACGATGTGCACATGGTTTACGCCTTACAGCTAAAGTTGCTGATCTGGCATACTTCTACACTGAGTGGTCGCTTAACCTTACCCAATCCCAAAGTTTATGCCTTACAGCTGAAGTGGCTGTATGGGCACACTTTTACGCTGAGTAGTCGCTTAACCCTACCCCTCCACGTGTATATCTTCTGGATCACGATCCAAGAAGTGTTTTTCAATATGGCATAAGGGTGCACGTAGCCTCAATCAATATGTAGGAGTCAAAATCCTACTCACCGCAGCATACATTTTAAAGTAGCGTGTGCTACACATTCATGATAAGATGCATGAAATGATATGACAAGTTGCATGGGCATGACAATAAGAAATTAAAAGTGCATACAGATAATTTGAAAGTAAACATGACATGCGACATGAAATGATAGCCTAATAAAGGTATCGGATCTAGATTCGTTGTCAAGCTAGATCAAGTAGGGTGTCAGATCTAGTTTCGTTGTCAAACTAGATCAAATATGGTCGTCTAGGCGACTATCAGTTCACCGCCTAGCCTCTTTTACACTACTACACGAATTGGCCGAAAACATGGCCTAACGAATTACTGTGCAAGTTTCACTTGCCTGAAATGATGTGTTGCAAGTCACAGATCCATGAGTCCAGATATTCCCTATGTGCTCAATCAACGCCCAACCTACAGTCCCATATTATTATCTTCGATTAGTAAGTTAATCCAAACAATGAAATCATAGTTTTTATCGTGTTAACATGCGGGTGTGGGTTCCTACGGTTCAAGTATACCTTAACATGACACGAGAGCTACACTGACGTCGGGTAGCGACGTCAGGGGTTGGATTCCGGTAGCGTGTAAGGTAACGGCGTCGGCTCGGGAAAGATAACGGGTCGCGAAGAAAAACGTATTATATCTACGACACATGATGCGAGTGTAAGCCAAGGAACAAAATTAAACTTACTAAAATACTGCTACCCAATATTAGTTACTGGTAGTATATCAATGTATAGGCATATCTAACTAACACCTGATTGAAAATTAAATGTAATAAGACTACACTAGAATGTTATTATATGGTTATAATTTAAAACATAACTGATAACTTAAAATATCTAATAAAACCAACTGACATGTAATTTACTAATAAAACTTTGTGACTTCCTCTCTCTCTCTCTCTCTCTCTCTCTCTCTCTCTCTCTCTCTCTCTCTCTCTCTCTCTCCCCCCCCTGTCATCGTATCCCATTTTCTTTCTTTCTCCCAGATTTAGAGGGGAACTTCAAGGGAATCGGACGGTGTGCAGGGGCAGGTTGACGGCGGGTCTGGGCTCCTCAGGCGGCAAGGCGCAAGGAGGTCAGGCGGAGAGATCCGGTCCGGCGGCGCGCGGCGGGTCTCCGGGCGGATCCGGCGACGCGCGCGAATGCCTGGTGGTCGGGGCACGAGATCTGGGCTGGGGCTGATGGCAACGGGGAGATGATGTCAGAGGGGAGAGGTGGTGACGACGGCGTTGGTGGCGAAGCTGCTGATGGAGCGGGTGGCTGTTGTTGGGAGGGAAGGAAAAGGGAAGTCTATGAATGGAGTGTGTTGTGTGGGGTATAGGACAGTGGCGAGGGAAGACTGAGGGGGCTGCCAGCGGAGGGTGATGCCGGAGGTGGGGGTTGATGTAGGTGACGACGAGTTCATCGCCATCGGAGAGGCGGAAGGTTGGATGCCTCCTCTGCTTCGGGTGAAGCAGGGAATGATGACGAGGAGGCATGGGGAGTTTTGAGGCTGGCGACGAGGTATTGGTCGGAGTTGTTTGAGTGGGAAAGTCGAAGTTGGGTAGGGTTCACCGGCGGGAGGAGGAAGGGCGGAGGGATCCGAGGTGAAGGCGTTCACGGTTGGGTTCCTCCGTCTGCAACAGGGGAAGATGGCTTAGGGGCAATCACTAGAGCGGTGTCGACGTATGCGGAATGCGGGTTGGCCGCTGGAGATTGGAAGAGGCTGGCTGATGTAATGGCGAGGCTCGCCAGAGCCTGGGGACATCCGGAGGTCGAGGGCACGCGGTTGGCGGACAGAGGTGGCTGTAGTGGTGTAGAATGCGACGGCGAACGACGGGTTGTGGGCGGTGAAGAGGTGGGCGTCGGAGCTTGTGAAAGGAGAAAGGGGAGGCCATGGCTTGATCGGAGTTGAAGATAGGGGCTGGGTTGTATTGGCTTGCAGGTTTCGAGCGGAGGAGATGGTCGGGGCGTCCTGCGGGGAGCTGGGTGGGGGAGGAGTGTAGGGGGAGATGCTTTGAATGGAGGGGGGGAAAAAGTTTGGGTTCGGGCGTAAGATAGCAGGGGGGTTTCATGTTTATTTTATTTGTATGGGTTCTTTGTGGGGAGAGGAGTATTGTGGTTTGTTTCCCCCTTGAGTTTGAAGAAGAGAGAGAGAGAGAGAGAACATGCGTGAGTGGGCTGACACGAAAGATGGGGATGTGGGGGTACGGTTACACAACAGATCAAAAGATTTTAATAAAGAAAAGATTCGGTTTTGATTTAAAAAGTTTAGTTAGGATTTGTAGAAAGTAGGTTAAGTTCGAAAATTTAGACGTTCAGATTTTGTTTTAAAACAATATTAAAGATTTGATTCTTAAAACGGTTTGATTTAATAAATAAAGTAAACAGTTATTAGTATATGAGCTAAAATTAGTTTTAAAAAAATGGATAACATGTTAAGTTTTGAATTCCTATATAAAAACTTTGTTAATAAGGTTTATTTAATAATAAGACTATTACGACATAACCTCTGGTTATCCAAAAATTACAAGGAACATATCGGAGCGATCGCGCCTCCGAGAGAGTTGTGAAAACGGGGTTCGGACGCGTGTCTGAACTACGGAAGACAATATTAAAAATTTTACATGAAAATTACGCATTACGAACAAGATACGTGCTAAAATTCGTCCGGTCGGAAAGTGACCGTGACAATGAAGCTCCACCATTGTTCTCCATCTTCAAGCTCCATAAAACCCTAAATCTCATCTTTTAGCCATTTCCTCCAACAACAAGCTTTACCCTTTCATGGAAGGGAAGCTACCAACATGTGCAGAGTGGGTGTTGGGTGGCCCAAAGGGTGATTTCTCCCCTTGAAGTGGCCATGGAGAGGTTTGGCCATCAGAGGAAAGGGAGGGAGAAGAGATGATGACAACAATGAGGAGAAAAGAAAGAGGAAGACGGAGAAAAGCGTAGGAAGAAGAGAATAAATAGATTAGTTTACTTCACATCCAAGAAATGAATATTCTTTCCTTCTCATCCAAGAATGGAATATTCTTTCCTTCTCATTCAAGAATGGAATATTCTTTCCTTCGCATCCAAGAAAGGAATACTCCAAGGGAATATTCCATGAGGGCAATGACTAAAATACCCCTCCACCTTCTAGGTAATTACAAGTTTGCCATTACTATACACACACACCATTACTATACACACACTTGGCCAAAAGACCAATTTACGCTCCCCACGTCTAAATATTTACAAGTATGCCACTAACCCTAACCCCTTTCACGCTAACCCCTCTCAAGGGTCACCCCAAAGCATGCCAACATACAACCATAACCATACATAACTACTCATTAGATCATCCTTACCTTCTAATACAAATACACCACATTAGTACTTAATTACAAGTGCGCCACTCCCGTGGACACTTCCAACTACCATCCATATATATCATCCAAATATTCAGAATATCACTACTATTACAACCACTACTACTAACAATAGTATCCACGTAGGCAAGCAAATACACACAAATAGTTCACATAGCACTCAACTGCGTACAATATATTATATATAGCAAAACAGGCCATGACATTTCGACATCCCACAATCCATGGTAACGAACAACGGGACACAATTCGACAGCGCCGGCTTCAGGGACTTCTGCACAGAGCTGAAGATCAAGCTGTACTTCGCCTTAATCGCTCATACCCAGTCAAACGGCTTGGCAGAATCAACCAACAAGAGCATCCTTGGGCCCCTGCGGAAGAGAATTGTAACGCCCGGCTCCACAGGATACCCGAGAAGTACGAATCCATCCCAGGTAATCCTAGTAGAAGCGATTGTTACGTAGGAAATACAAAAAAAAATACAAAAATACAAGCAGATTCACTGCGCACTGCTAGGGTTGCACCTCTATGTTCCCAACCACAGACAACAAATAATCAAAGAACAATACAGAATAACAACAACACCAACCAGTGCTCAACATTAAAAGTACATCATCCACATATACATACTACAATAGCTGATACACCATCTCAGTTCTACCCCACAAGTAAACCACAAGTACAACAACTCTATATCTCATCACATCTCTCCACCCCCCACACTCTCAACTCTGCTACTAGACTCCCCTGCTCCACCTGCTACCTACTCCAAGAGCCAACACCCGAAAAGTCAACGGGGGCACGTCAACGCGTGTCCCAGTAGGATATCCCAACTCCAAGTAGTATACCACCTACATGCATGAGCTACTATGCATGGAATATGAGGTGCAGTACCATAGCATGCAAGGGAAGACATAGCTATATAATGTTAAGATAAAAGTAGAAAAATGTACCTGCCGCGCTGGTGTGTTGCTGTAAAAGAGAGTTAGTACTACGAATCATATATAAAGTAAAGGGGTCAAAAGTGAATAACGACAAGGCATATGCCAAGAAGGAAATACACAAGGTGCCAAGAGTACTCAAGTCACACGTATCACAACCAACTGTAACTGTCAAGGGACTACGAGAGTATCAAGCCAGGCTAGTGCCACAAGCTTATTGGTAAGCTTATTCAATAAGTTAGGAAGCTCATTAATCCACTTTGTTATTGGAAAACCTGGGTAAACTATGGATATAAGGATATGGACTTTGCCCCAAGGGTTGTGGTGAAAATGCACACGACGCAGTGGACACGGGCAATGTATGACATCGTGCCTCTCAGCTCCACCGTCCCTAGTAGGAGTGAGGATCTCCACATATCCATGTCCACAACCATACCACATCATCACAAACACCAAGTCCCCTCCACTCTCGGTAAAGGCGAGTGGGAATAATCACATATCACATCCCCAGTCTCCAGGGTCCAGACATCATATCCATCATTTACTCGGCCTTTCTACCTAAAACCCGGGGTTTTCTAACTCACCCTCATTAGATATGATTGATACATATTTAATTTTATAACTTAACATCATACGTGACACATTAGGGGTTATGATGGCATGGTGCACACATCACCTTAGATGTCACTAGACATATGGTCATGCACTCACGTGACATGCCCTCTATTACAACACATCATCCATTCACAAATATCGTGTATCCATGCCATTCAAGCCTCTTGCTTCACCATTCATCAATGTGGCTCAAGGACAACACTAACACATGCACATTTCTCAAATTAACAGATATTACCTTCATTGAGGCATTTCATCGAACACATGACGGAGTCATTAACATGGCCATTATAACATAAGTAAATCCAAGAGAAAATACCACAATGAAATCGTACTTCAAGTAACAACAATGCACATGAATAATAGAGGAAAATTTAGCATCAACTCATAGTTATAGCATCCCTTAAACATTTCAGCTTGTTGGAAATTGCAAACAGTCACAACAATTGGCCATATATCATCAGTTTTCGTTGAGAATTTGACAATATTTCCTAAATGAAAGTTGTATATCTAGTAGTGCTGGATTCACATATAAAATTTCATGCAACAATATATATGATTTATGGTGAATTGTTTGGTGAAGCTTGTCAAATCTGTTTTTCAGACAAATTCTGAAGGCTGTAAAGCTTGCAGTTTTAAGTCATATTGCAGTTCGAATCAAGAAAACATGCACTGTGACAAAGTTGTAGGAAAATTTGTTAAATTTACAACGAGACCAACAATACAAAATTTAATGAAGTGTACAGGGACTGAGATCAATTTTACTAAACTGTGTCCAGACTAAATGTCAATCATGCATGTTGTAAAGATGAAATTTTTACTACTAATTACTGAATGAACATATGTCAAATTTTATATGATTTTGGGGTAGGATTTTGTGATCTGCATGAATATACTTTTTTCAAATTCTATTTCGGTTAGGAGATATGCACGTTTTAACAGAGGCTTAAACTGCTGGAAATTTCAGGACAGATCCATGAACATAAAAGCTAAGTTAATTCACAAGGAAACATGCATGCAAATGAAATACAAGGTGGAGATGGGAATTCTACCTCTCTCCAAGATGATGTGAACTTCTCTCCTTCTTCTCATTCTTCTTCCTCTTCCTCTCCCTCTTCCTCTCCTTTCCCTAGTTTTCCTTGATTTCTCTCTTCCTTTCTCTTTCTCTTTCTCTTTCTCCTTTCTTTTTTTCTTCCGTTCCCCTTCACTTTCTTTCTTTTTTTGAGTGGATTTCGGCCAGCAAGAGGGGAGTGGGGAGAGGGGAGAGGGGAGAGGAGATGGGTATGGCCAAGGAGGAGGAGAAGAGGAGAAGAGTGTGGAAGAAAAATGAAAAGAAAAGAAAGGAAAGGATAAGAATGAGTAAGGGGAAAAATCTAGGGTTTTTCTTTGGCTTATGATATAAGCCATGCCATTTATTTAATTACCACAATACCCTCATCAAGAATGCCCATTCACTTCCATGTAATTACAAGTTTGCCATTACTTTATGCACACACCTCTTTACTTCACACACACCTCTCATTTAGTCAAATGACCATTTTGCCCCCACCTTTCCAAAAATTTACAAGCATGCCGTCGACCCTAGCCCCTTTTCACACTAGTCCCTCCACACCCATCCTACACACCCACACATTCCCCCCATGCATCATCTCACTATTCATGCATGTACACTACACCGTTCACCTATACCAAATGACTAGAATGCCCTTACTCAACCTAGGGGAATTACATGATTGCCACCAGCTACCCTTACTCTCATAGCATATCATATCAACACCTGACACACTTCTGCACGTATATGAAGACGATACATGTGTAGTTCATCGTATATGACAAATCAGGCTGTGACAAGAATAGTCGGGCTCGATGGAACTTGGCTGGACGAGATCCCCGGTATACTGTGGTCGTACAGAACGACCCACAAAACCTCGACAGGGGAAACACCTTTCAAGTTGGCCTACGGATGCGAGAATGTCGTCCCCGTCGAGGTCAATAAGCGACCACTTCGTCACCAATACTACGACGAAGAAAGAAACTCAGCGGGCCTCGTGCTCAACCTATAACTGGTGGATGAAGTCCGTGAGAGGGTGTTGTCAACCCTCCTTGTAACGACCACTTTTCGTCGTACGTTGTTCGTGCACGTGCTTTTGGCCGTGCACGTGTTTGTTTTAGACTTTGTTCGTTTGTGAACACTTTGTTGTGATATGCCATTGGGAACGACTCTGAGAGTATTAAATAGTGGCACTATCTTGAAACGACACTTCTCGAGTCGTTTTTCCACAATTTAAATTACTCGATGAGACGTGACGATTCTCGCTCTTGACGGGAGACGTTTCTATTTTTAGTTTCGTCGTCCGACGTCGAATTTGAGATCCGTCTTCTTAGTTAGCTCACATTCGTCGTCACGATCACCCCGATATTTATTTTATAATTTTTGGAGTTTATTTGACCACTTTTATATTTTTAACAAGTTTTATATTATTTTTAATAATTAATTAATAAATTATTTTCGGCCAAATAAAATTTATTTAAGTTTTAAACGTTTTAAAGAATTTTTGAGCCAATTTCCAGCTCATTTGGATCAAGTCAAACCCTTGGGTGAGTTGGAGTAGTTTTAATTCAAATTTTAAATTATTTTAATATTCTAATCCTATTAGATTTAGCCCTAGACCAAGTCAACCCATCTATACTATATAAGCAACCCCTAGGAAGACCTATTTTCGCAAGAAATTAGCCCTAGCCTCTTCCAAACTTGAAATTGGACGTTGCGACGATTCGTCGCAACGTTGCGACGAACGGCAGCCGCACGACCGAAGGAATCGCCCCCGTTCCCCCGCTCCGACCGAAGGCCATCCCCGCACCACAGCCGCTCCGCACCCCGCTGCTGTCGCCACCCCGCTCCCCGCTCCGACCGAGGATTCCTCTCGGTCAGACCGAGAGGCTTCCCCGCTCCGCTCGCATCCCCGCACCGCTGCAAGCCCCCGCTCAGCGCCCGCCTTGTCGCCCGCATCCGCTAGCGCTTGACCGAGCGGATCGCCTGCCTCCGCAACGTTGCAACGCTTGCAACGTTGCAGCGCCCGCTCCCCCGCATCCACAGTGCACGACCGGTGCTGTCCCCCGCACCGACCGACCGACCTCTCCGCACCAAGGCTCGCGACCGACCCCCGCTGCTGCACAGCCCGTTCCCTAGTGCCCGACCGATGGAATCTCCCGCATCGGCTGTGTACGACCGAGAGCCACTCGTCGCAACCCCGCATCCGTCGCATCGCTTGCCACCGTGGGCCCCCCAAGTTCTCCAGAGTTATTGTGGGACCCCCAAAGGCCCCTAGGACTACTATGGGCCCCACCTAGGTGTGTTCTCTTCGACGACTTGCCGCGTACGACGTCGTCGCACGTCGTAGCCCGTCGTCGCACGTGCTAGCTTTGGAATCTGGAACCGTCGCTCCGGTTGATGCTCTGAACTTTCCAGCGAGGAAACTATATTGGAATCAGGACTTGGAGCGTGTTCTATTATTCCAACCCCCGGTGTCGCTACCCGACGCCGGTGTAGCTTTCGCGTCGTGTTGAGGTAACGTTTTGCACCCCTAGGACCCCCAACCAAATTGCATGCTAATCAAGACTAAAATCAGTATTTTTAAAGTATTTTAAATGTTTTAAATTCACTAATCAAGATTAATAATATGGACTTTAGGCCGGTGGACTTGTGCACGTAGGATAATTGTGATTTTTGGACTCATTGGACGGTGTGCCCAGACGTCGTACTTGCAAGCAAGTGAAACTTGCCAACTCTTGTGTAGGGCCATGTTTTTAGGCCACTTCCTTGCTTTTAGCGTAAAAGAGACTAGTCAGTGAAATGATAGCTGGCTAGACGCCTACTTGATCTAGTTTGACAACGAAACTAGATCCGTCACCTAAATGATCTAGCTTGACAACAAAGCTAGATCCAACCCTTAAACTTGTCATTCATGCATGCTAAACTGTCACGTTTACTTTTCTTACTTGTACGCTTTACTACTTGTCATGCCATGTCATCCATGCATTGATTGTTGCATCGTAGCACACGCTACAATACTTGTCCTCGTACTACTTGTCCGGCTAGGTGCACCCCTACGCCATACTTGTTTACACACTTCCTGGCTCGTGGTCCAGAAGCGAGCATTCCAAGTTCGGGGGTAAGGCCCTGGCTCGACACACGTGGAGGGGTAGGGATAAACGTTCACTTGAGCTTAGGAGTGGCCTGATCAGCCCTCTAGCCAAAAGACGGAATCTCTGTGCACGAGGTGCTTACTTTTCTTGTCTTGTACTTGTCTTGTGAATGATTCATGCAATACTTGTCATCCATGACATGTTTAAATGCCATGCTCGTACTTTACTTTACTTTACTTTACTTGTTGCACTCATACTTTAAACTGCCATGTCATTGCATTCATGCTAGAACTGCTAGGTTGCTTTACCTACTTTCAGTTTCCTTGCACAAGTCTCTTGTAGACTTGCTGACATGTGCCCCTTGCTCTTTTGGGTGTCACATGTTAGACCCTGAGCCAGAGACCGTTGCTGAGTACGTGATGTGTTGCTGACGCTGAGTCTGAGTCCATGACTGCCCAGGAGGATTTTGATGGACACCGGTGACCATTCTTTGAGTCTTTGTTGAGCTTTATTTTGTTTTAGGCCTTTTGTTAGTTGTTGGTGCGTAGCACCTTTGTTTGTACGTTGTACTTTTGTTGGCCATGTTTAGGCCTTTAGGCTCTCTTTTATTTCAGCCTGGTGGCTTTTCTGCGATGTTGGAATTTACATTTATGGATATTCTGAGATTATTCTTTTGTCTCATTTCATTATTATTATCTTGTTTCACTCGCGTTGCAAGGACCTGCAGGTTTAAATTTGATTGACGCTTATCGGACTTGCAGCTTTGTAGCTTCAAGTCTGAGCGGACCTTCTCACGCTTCGCCTCCACGTTTTTGGGAAGCGGGGCGTGACAGGTTTTGTTGGTGGCCCATGCAGGTTCAGTCTTGCAATTGCGAATTAACGAAACAACGATAATAACGGAATGTCCATTAAATAAATTGCAACATCCGAGTCATAAGCCCTGAGTCTAGTCGTTTTCTTACGACACGAGGTGGTAAGAAGACTTAGTTAGACGTCTGTGTTGGCTAGATAGAGGCCCTGACTGTTAGTTAGACCCCCTTCTAGCAACTGATTTAATCGTCGTAGGAGTTACCTTAGTGGTTATTGCCTAACACTGACCATATTAGACCTCTAAAATTTCCTTTTGTTGTTCGCTTGGGTTCATCGATTTCGGACCAAGCTGAACGCATTTTCTTTACCGTCTAACCTTTAGAAGTCTTAGCGCTTAGTTTTAACATTTAGTTGGTCGACCGTAGGAGTTTCCGTAGACTTTCCTGACTCATATCCTAGGCGTATGTATGTTTTGATCATCCGACCAATTTCCTTGCCTCGACTCACGAGATCGCCTCGCGACGATCGTCGTCAATTTTCAAACATCGCCATTGCAAAACCTGAACCTTCTGAAAGTACTTTTCAAACTTCCCTTCCACTAAGTTTAATCCTGTTCAAAATTTTAAAATACTTATACTTCATACTCCTTCATTGATTTAATTTTTTTAAAACGTTTGTCGGAATTTTGAACTCTAGCTTATAATATTTTTCAGCTTATATTTTTCGTACTTATGTAAATGCGTTGCCCCTTCATATATTAACTTTATTTTGAACCGTACTTTTGCTTTGCCCAATTCGATTTATAATTTTCCTCCTTATTTGTGTGATACGAATGATACGTCGTGTTTGCTTTAATATACTTTCAAGACACATGGAATTTCAGCTTTCAGGAAGTTGGTTTTTGCTCGTCGTTTTCGCCACTTCAGATTTTTGCAAAATTACTATCTTCATAACCTCTTCCTGCTTTAGACCCTCCCTGATTTGATTTTAAAGATTTACTATTCGATCTTGATAATTCTTATGCTAAGTTACTATAATTTTCTTTCCGCTCACCATACACGCTTTTAGAAAATTTCTAAACCAAATTGAATTTCAATTATTTTTATACCCGTATCAGGCTCGTTGTGCTTGTACGCTAAGAGCTTAGTGTAACCAGTTTTATTTTTGACAAATCCTGATTTTCTCTAAAAGAAGTTTCAATATTGATTTTTCCATAGCCTAAAAGTTTTGAAAGCATTTAACATAAGTTTAAATTCTTCCGTTACTTGATTTCATTCTTGACTTTCCAAAAAAAAAACTTTTGACAACATTATATTAAATTACTGACGGAAAGAATTTTATAAACCATGTCCTTAATATTCGTGTAAATGATTTTACTTCCTTTCAAAAATTTTAAAAACAATAGACCCTTTTCTTTTATTATGAATGTTCGACTCAAATTTATTTTGAACAACTCGTTTTATCGATTCCGAAATATTTCCTTTCAGACGAGGATTCTGATTTTGAAGAAAAACAGTTTTCAGATTTCACGTATTTTAGCTTGTGCTACTGACCCTATCTTCTTTTCTATATCCTATGTATGTATCACTACATCTCCCTTTTCCTCAACCTAAACATCACCATTGAGTCAATGTTTTCCCTAACCAAGCCGTCTCCTTGTATTCGTCCTATCTGAACTCGTGCTTATCGATTCTTCCCTCGTCACGCTTTTGACCTCCCTCTATTGCTTAGGCTTAAGTCCCCGTCAATGTCTGTGTCAACCCTTAATTGTTAGTAGGCCCTTGGACCTTATGAGGTATTCGTAGTGCACGTACCTAAGTTGTGTACGTGGGCTTGAATGAGTACCCCCCATAGTATATTAATGCTTGCCTAATGTGTGATATATATATATATATATATATATATATATATATATATATATATATATATATATATACTCGGAGTTATTCGTGATGGTATGAAGTTGTTGTGTGTTAGTAGTTATAGATTTTGTGTGGATAGCTATACTATACTAGGGATGCCTGTGTATATAAGAGTTAGCGTTGAAATATCTTAGCTGTGAATGTAGTAAGAGATACTTGTAAAGTTGTAATGGTTGAAATAAAATGATTGGTAAAGCTATGTGTATGATAGTAGTGATAATAATAAGAGTACGTATGGTTAAGAGGGTAGGCCTATTATGTGATCTATATGTTAGCACGTATGAGTGTGTGCTCATATGTGGGTATGTATTGTGTTTAGACGTAAGTAGTTATGTTTTGTTGCCTGACTATATATGTGATATACATATGGTAGTAGGATTATAATTTTGATTGGTAATGCTTGCTTTTCGGGATGTTGCATGCGTGCATGCCGTGAGGTATACACGACTATTGCACATCTTAATTATGTACGTATGGATGTGTTAGTATACTAATTATAGGTAGTAGGCTATGGTATGAATATATGTGTTACATGTGTGTGACTATACGATGAATACGTATGCATGTATTAAGGAGTGTATTATAAATATGTGGGTGCTGATGTCTGTAATGTTATTAGTATGGTATATAAAATGATTTAAATATGTGAGTATTGCCTGACTAAATATTAAGTGTGATTGATTTATGGAATGTATATGGTTGTATTGGTAGATGTATATATATGGGAGTGGTATCAGTATAAGTATAAATGTCGTGTTACGTATATAGAATTTTCTGATATATGTATTGAGTCTCACTCAAGCTTGAGTGGGTATACTCTAAGTATAGTGAATGTATGCCTGAAGTTTGAATATAGCGATGTTTGATGTATGTATAGTGATAGGAGTGTTTGTGCCTGGTTGTGTTACGCACATGATTGTGGGTCCCTACGCCAGTATATAGTTATAGGTGTTGGTCTTGTGGTATAGCTAATTACTAAGGACTTGCTTGTGTGAACGTATGTGTACTAGCTAAAACTAGGTGTGTATGTGTGCTAGTTATATAATGGTATGATTGGTGCATGTAAATGAAATGTTAGCGTGTATGGGTGTGCACCATGCACGGGTAAGTATGTGCTTAGTTATAGGTATTGATGAATATGGTATATGTGGCGTGTCGTAAATACAGTTATAGGACCGTACGTAATGCGAATGTATGGTGAAATATTTGAATGCATTGAATGACTATATACATATTGTGAAACTATAGTGAATATATATATATATAGTGAAACTTGATTAATAATGGTATTGTGTGACTATATGTGTTGAGATGTTTTGTATTGGATGAATATTAGAGGGTAGTATACCCTTGATGTTTGTGCATAGGTAGCTACATATAGGTAGAGCAATGATTGTATTGGCTAAGTGTGAGACTATCCTTATATAAGTATCTGAACTGTTGTTTTGCGAGTAGTAGTTATATAAGGGATGTATGTTTATATATATGATTGAAATACATGTATGAATTTGACTGACTATAATAGGTATAAGTGTATACGTACGTGAATGTATATACGTGTTGGTAGTATTAATGTTTGACTACTTAGTGCATATATAAGCACTTGTAATGACTATACCTGGTTGAATTATTATATGACTTGATTGGGATAGTTACTAGAGTGACTAGCGATATTAGAAAGTCCGAGGACGGACTTTATTCTAAGTTGGGGAGGATGTAACGACCACTTTTCGTCGTACGTTGTTCGTGCACGTGCTTTTGGCCGTGCACGTGTTTGTTTTAGACTTTGTTCGTTTGTGAACACTTTGTTGTGATATGCCGTTGGGAACGACTCTGAGAGTATTAAATAGTGGCACTATCTTGAAACGACACTTCTCGAGTCGTTTTTCCACAATTTAAATTACTCGATGAGACGTGACGATTCTCGCTCTTGACGGGAGACGTTTCTATTTTTAGTTTCGTCGTCCGACGTCGAATTTGAGATCCGTCTTCTTAGTTAGCTCACATTCGTCGTCACGATCACCCCGATATTTATTTTATAATTTTTGGAGTTTATTTGACCACTTTTATATTTTTAACAAGTTTTATATTATTTTTAATAATTAATTAATAAATTATTTTCGGCCAAATAAAATTTATTTAAGTTTTAAACGTTTTAAAGAATTTTTGAGCCAATTTCCAGCTCATTTGGACCAAGTCAAACCCTTGGGTGAGTTGGAGTAGTTTTAATTCAAATTTCAAATTATTTTAATATTCTAATCCTATTAGATTTAGCCCTAGACCAAGTCAACCCATCTATACTATATAAGCAACCCCTAGGAAGACCTATTTTCGCAAGAAATTAGCCCTAGCCTCTTCCAAACTTGAAATTGGACGTTGCGACGATTCGTCGCAACGTTGCGACGAACGGCAGCCGCACGACCGAAGGAATCGCCCCCGTTCCCCCGCTCCGACCGAAGGCCATCCCCGCACCACAGCCGCTCCGCACCCCGCTGCTGTCGCCACCCCGCTCCCCGCTCCGACCGAGGATTCCTCTCGGTCAGACCGAGAGGCTTCCCCGCTCCGCTCGCATCCCCGCACCGCTGCAAGCCCCCGCTCAGCGCCCGCCTTGTCGCCCGCATCCGCTAGCGCTTGACCGAGCGGATCGCCCGCCTCCGCAACGTTGCAACGCTTGCAACGTTGCAGCGCCCGCTCCCCCGCATCCGCAGCGCACGACCGGTGCTGTCCCCCGCACCGACCGACCGACCTCTCCGCACCAAGGCTCGCGACCGACCCCCGCTGCTGCACAGCCCGTTCCCTAGTGCCCGACCGATGGAATCTCCCGCATCGGCTGTGTACGACCGAGAGCCACTCGTCGCAACCCCGCATCCGTCGCATCGCTTGCCACCGTGGGCCCCCCAAGTTCTCCAGAGTTATTGTGGGACCCCCAAAGGCCCCTAGGACTACTGTGGGCCCCACCTAGGTGTGTTCTCTTCGACGACTTGCCGCGTACGACGTCGTCGCACGTCGTAGCCCGTCGTCGCACGTGCTAGCTTTGGAATCTGGAACCGTCGCTCCGGTTGATGCTCTGAACTTTCCAGCGAGGAAACTATATTGGAATCAGGACTTGGAGCGCGTTCTATTATTCCAACCCCCGGTGTCGCTACCCGACGCCGGTGTAGCTTTCGCGTCGTGTTGAGGTAACGTTTTGCACCCCTAGGACCCCCAACCAAATTGCATGCTAATCAAGACTAAAATCAGTATTTTTAAAGTATTTTAAATGTTTTAAATTCACTAATCAAGATTAATAATATGGACTTTAGGCCGGTGGACTTGTGCACGTAGGATAATTGTGATTTTTGGACTCATTGGACGGTGTGCCCAGACGTCGTACTTGCAGGCAAGTGAAACTTGCCAACTCTTGTGTAGGGCCATGTTTTTAGGCCACTTCCTTGCTTTTAGCGTAAAAGAGACTAGTCAGTGAAATGATAGCTGGCTAGACGCCTACTTGATCTAGTTTGACAACGAAACTAGATCCGTCACCTAAATGATCTAGCTTGACAACGAAGCTAGATCCAACCCTTAAACTTGTCATTCATGCATGTTAAACTGTCACGTTTACTTTTCTTACTTGTACGCTTTACTACTTGTCATGCCATGTCATCCATGCATTGATTGTTGCATCGTAGCACACGCTACAATACTTGTCCTCGTACTACTTGTCCGGCTAGGTGCACCCCTACGCCATACTTGTTTACACACTTCCTGGCTCGTGGTCCAGAAGCGAGCATTCCAAGTTCGGGGGTAAGGCCCTGGCTCGACACACGTGGAGGGGTAGGGATAAACGTTCACTTGAGCTTAGGAGTGGCCTGATCAGCCCTCTAGCCAAAAGACGGAATCTCTGTGCACGAGGTGCTTACTTTTCTTGTCTTGTACTTGTCTTGTGAATGATTCATGCAATACTTGTCATCCATGCCATGTTTAAATGCCATGCTCGTACTTTACTTTACTTTACTTTACTTGTTGCACTCATACTTTAAACTGCCATGTCATTGCATTCATGCTAGAACTGCTAGGTTGCTTTACCTACTTTCAGTTTCCTTGCACAAGTCTCTTGTAGACTTGCTGACATGTGCCCCTTGCTCTTTTGGGTGTCACATGTTAGACCCTGAGCCAGAGACCGTTGCTGAGTACGTGATGTGTTGCTGACGCTGAGTCTGAGTCCATGACTGCCCAGGAGGATTTTGATGGACACCGGTGACCATTCTTTGAGTCTTTGTTGAGCTTTATTTTGTTTTAGGCCTTTTGTTAGTTGTTGGTGCGTAGCACCTTTGTTTGTACGTTGTACTTTTGTTGGCCATGTTTAGGCCTTTAGGCTCTCTTTTATTTCAGCCTGGTGGCTTTTCTGCGATGTTGGAATTTACATTTATGGATATTCTGAGATTATTCTTTTGTCTCATTTCATTATTATTATCTTGTTTCACTCGCGTTGCAAGGACCTGCAGGTTTAAATTTGATTGACGATTATCGGACTTGCAGCTTTGTAGCTTCAAGTCTGAGCGGACCTTCTCACGCTTCGCCTCCATATTTTTGGGAAGCGGGGCGTGACACTCCTCGAACACAAGGGGCACATGGCCCGTTATTTCAATTCGAAAGTCTGCGAGCACAGCTTCCGTGTGGGAGACGTGGTGCTGCACAAGGCCGCTTTTACTCCCGAGATCCTCAAGCGGGGAAAGCTCGCTGTGAAATGGGAGGGGCCCTACACGGTGATCGACGTGCTCAGTCCCGCCACCAACCGACTCGATACTTTGGATGATATGGAACTTCCTCATCCTTGGAACGTAGAACATCTACGAAAGTATTAACAATGATTGTACTAGAGGGGTAAATCGACCTTTCATTTTTATCCTATGCATGCTCATTTTGAATGCAAAGTAGATCTTTCTTTGACATAAGTCGTAACACTCTCGTCGGCCGTAAGACGAAGGGGCCCCCCTCGCCACCAAACGACTCTCAATCATCGTCGGCCATAAGTCGAAGGGACCACGTCCCTCGCCCCCGAACGACCTTTCGACCCTCGACCGTCGGCCGTAAGACGAAGGGACTTTGCCCCTCGTCACCGAACGAATCTCGCTTGTCGTCGGCCATAAGTCGAAGGGACCACGTCCCCTCGCCACCGAACGACCTTCGACCCTCGATCGTCGACCGTAAGCCGAAGGGGCCTCGCCCCTCGCCACCGAACGACTCTCGATCATTGTCGGCCATAAGTCGAAGGGACCACGTCCCTCGCCACCGAACAACCTTCGACCCTCAATCGTCGGCCGTAAGACGAAGGGGCCTCGCTCCTCACCACTGAATGACTCTCGATCAACAGACATAAGGCGAAGGGGCCTCGCCCTCGCTACCGAACGACTCTCGGTCGTCGTCGGCCATAAGTCAAAGGGACCACGTCCCTTGCCACCGAATGACCTTCGACCATCGGTCGTCTGCCGTAAGCCAAGTGGTCACCCTTATCACTGAACGACTCTCGATCATCGTCGACCATGAGTCGGAGGGACCATGTCCCTCGCCACCCAATGACCTTCGACCATTGATCTTCAGCCGTAAGCCAAGGGGTTACCTTTGCCATTGAACGACTCTCGATCATCGTCGGCCATGAGTCGAAGGGACCACGTCCCTCGCCACCGAACGACCTTCGACCCTCGGTCGTCAACCGTGAGCCAAGGGATCACCCTTACCCCTGAACGGCCATTCTTGTCAGATAGCGTAATGACAATCCAACGGCCCAAGACTAATAAACTTACGTCGTTGAGGGGCCACATACATGCGCACATATCTAAACACACTCACAAGGACGTCAAAAAACGCAAAAATTTCTTGTTGCAAAAATTCTTTTCATTTAATTCTGGGTAATTACATATGACTTGCTCGAGAGCAGTCTTACAAAAGTGATGCATTAGGAAGACGAGGCATCGTCGGGTGTAAAAAGGTCCTTTATCGCTCTCGCCACCATATCCATCTTGGAGGTGGTCCGAGCCTTGTAAGCATCGACCTCTTTTCCCTTATTGAGAAGCTTGACCTAAAGGTCAGCAACCTCCTTCCTCGATGCCTCAAGCTCAGCACGGATTTGAGATCGCTCTCTCCCCCACTGAGCTTCCGCCTGCTTCCTGGTGATTGACACGGAGGCATATCTAGATTTTGCCTCCGCAACTATCGAATCCGACACAGCCGTGGCAGACATGGTCGTCCCCAAATCCTCCTCCAGCTTCCTCACCTGAGCTCTGAGCTCAGAAGCCTAGTGCTTGGCAGCCACCAGCCAGCGCTGCCCCTCGATCAGGTCGAGGGCCCGACGACATAGGCATGCGTCAAAAATGGTCACCTGTAGAGAACGACAATCAACAAAAACAAAAAGGGAAGCAAAGAAGGAAGGCTCGGTGGCAACGAACCTGAAGGCCACTACGAACGAAACAGTTAGCCATCGTCTCAAGGGTGACCCCATGCAGGAAGTTGAAGTCCCTTTGCAGAGTGATGTTCTCCGACAGACGAGCCCCGGTCCTGAAATCCAGGAGGGCCGACTCATCCCTCCCCACGACGAACGGGGGCCGATAGAGCTCCCCCTGAGTCTCCACATGATGACCGGCCGAAATGCGATTCGACGATAGAAGGTGACCGAACTCCGGAGAAATGGGGCTGACAGGAGGGACCGGAGGAACAATATACTCGTATGGCCACCTGGCGTGAGGCAGGACGTCGGAAGGTTCAACCCCATCCCGCGGATCAGATGGAGCCGCCTTCAACGCCCCCACAGCTCAATTTGAGGAGCCTCCAGACTCCCCCAGGTCCAGAAGGAAGTGCTCCGACTCCTTCGACTCCTCCTCTTCCACCTCAGCCCTTTTTCTCTTCCGATCTTCCTCATAAGCCTGCTCTAGCTCTGAAGTCAAGTCTATGTACGCTCCACCTGCCATCTTTGATTGCCGAAAGCAAGTAGAAGATGATGAGATTTCCTCAAGTTACCAAGTGACAGGAGTGCACGAGCCTTTGGGTTCGTAACTCCAATTTCTTATACGCAAATGGATTTCGTCGGCTCAGTACCCAATGGCCGACAAACATCAGAAACTCGCCAAAAACAACGGTTGAGATCAACTGAAGGCGAGAAGTCCTGGCGACATGAATCAAATCAGCTGCTTCAAATGTTGTGCCCCATTTAATGAAAACACTCATCATTCGGCCTCGATCCGTGCTATCTCTCAAGAATGAACGACGGAGGCCAATGTTGATACCAGGGTACGGTCCAAGAATCAGCATGGAAAAATTGAGGCCCAATCACGGCCCAATATCATACGACAAACGACACATGGCCTGCCAATTAGACGAAGGCAGCGTGAGACTCGGTCGTAGGAATAATTCTTCATAACCGTTGGACTTCCGCCAACATTAATAGGGTGGAATTATGGCGACCGAGTAAATGGGTAGCCGTTAACTGGAATCCCTGAGAAGATCGTGCCCCGATCAATGGGGGAGGGTTACACATCATCAAGAAGGAGCTACCTATAAAGAGGCCGACAAGCGAAGGTAAAGGGGTTCCATCTTCAAGGTACGAGAAGTAATACATAGAACTCTCTCCTCACATTTTACCATTCTACCTTCGCGCTTGCGTCGTCAGTCTAGAGACGAACCTCCGTGGATCGATCTCAGATACACCAAGCTCCCTCTCTTCCTTAAGTTCCCTATTAACTTAAGCATCGGAGGGGATCTGGGTCGAAACCCAGATCTGACCCCCTAACGACTCCCTGTGTTGCAGACCGGTGATCGCTATCCAACATCGAAGGTCGGCGCTTGGCCCTTCAACCTAGAACGATCGACGCAACGATCGCTCGTGGGTCGATCGAAGGTCGTATCACCCTCGACAACAATCATCCGATCCAGGTTCTTCCAACCAATGGTCCCACCTTAATTGCTGACAAGGCTCCAGCTCAGCGCATCGAGTCTCCGTCAGCTTGACAACTGTACCGGTCAATTTTGGCCTTAACGAAAGTTTAATGTAACATCATTTTATCTTTTATTTAAATATGTGAGACATGACATATCTTTATTTTGACTAGGTCTTTCATATCATAGTTGATAGTCAGGCTAGAACCGATATTTTGGTTTTCTCTTTAGGAGATCTGAGGAGATTTAATTTGTTTACAACTATGATCTTGTTAGTACACTGATACAGATTAGGGTGAAGTATCAGCATACCCGACCGATTGGTGTCAGCAACCCGATACCCGTCGCTCATAGCGAAGTATTGCCGAGTCAGGTGGACGGCCCACTCGACCGTTAGATCCCGCTGATATTTAGGGGGAGGTTAATGGGGCCGAGTAAATGGGCAACAATTATCTCGAATTTCGGAGAAGATCGTGTCCAAAATCAATGAGGGACAGTTACATACAATCAATAGGGAACAGCCAATAAATAGGCGAAAGAACAAAGGTAAAGGGGGTCCAATTCCTAAGGTACGAGATCGAATACATATACTCTACTCTTTCCGCATATAATTCTACCACTAAAGAGCTTGCGACCACAGATCTGAGACGAACCTCCGTGGGTCGATATCAGCTACTCTAAGCTCCCTCTCATCCTTAAGTTCCAATACTAACTTAAGCATCGGATGGGATTTGGATCGGGACTCAGATCAGACCCCCCCTAACGTGTCTCCGTGGTGTAGATCGACGTGTCTCCATCTTCCACGAGGGTCGTTTTCGAGCTTCCCAACTTCAAACGATCGACGTACAAGCTGTCCGAGGGACGATCGAGCACCGCATCCCAACCAACATACATCATCCGACCATGATTCTTCCAACATAGGGTCCCACCTCATTTGCTGACGAGGCTCCAACTCAGCACAAAGGGCCTACGTCAGCTTAACAACTGGCTCGGTCATTTTTGGCCTTAACAGATCTCAAAGCATGTTATTTGTTCTGTATAAAGATGCAAAGACAACCTTTAGTAGGAATACTTGCTTTGTCAATGGATTCCCTTAGCTGTACAATATTTTATCTTAGTTTTCTTCAATAGAATAGACGTCCCAGAGTTAAACTATAGATCTTGTGATATGGCATCCTTTTAGTACCCATATTGGTATGTATTTAAAGTATAGATCTTGTGGGATATATTTACCACGAGATGCTCATCTTTTAAGACTTGTGTCCAGAAGATGGCAAAAATGACTTTTCAAATTATCCATTTGCATTCTTTCATTTGTATTTTATAAAGGAAGAAATGGTATTGGCATTTTAGTTGGACTTCGGTTCCAATTGGAAATTATAATTATTCAAAATTTTTGAAAACAATAATTGCGACATGAGGCCATTATACCGAATTATTTATAAGCACAAATGCATGAATTAATATAAAAATTGTAAATTATATCATGCATAGGTAATTATAAAATGAATAGGCTATTTGTGTGGATCGGTCAGTCACCACAAATAAATAATGTCCAAAGTCCAAATTATATAGTCCCTTTTTACATAAATGAAAAAGAAGATATACAACTTTGTAAAGCACACGGGTCCCATAAAAATACTTCTTCATTAGGAGTGGCCTCCGGTTTCATGAAAATGGCCATCGGTCTTGGGTATTACATTATATTACTCACTACAATTTCTTCCAGAAAAAAAGAAAACCGCGGAAAAATAAAAGTAGGACTTAAAATGGCCGATCCAAAACCACAATATTGTCATTCATGCAAATTTGTGCTCATGATACTTTTATCACATTTTATCACATATATCAGCCATCACAGATTCACATGATATATATTTAGCCTTAATAATTAATTGGATCACGAAGCAACGTCATAGACCATTAGGTTAGGTAACTAACGTCAGAGCGGTTGCAGAATCCTCATAATTATTAAACACGTGCTTATGAAAATAAGTATCAAATAATCCTAGAATACATGCTAGATAATATGTGATATGCAGCAGATATATATAATTCTAAAGCAATATGCAGCAGAATTAATAATCATGTAATTATATAATAATCAGGGTTATATTCCGACTAATAATACTTGTTGTATTATGTGACCCGTCCCTGAAATTTCTTGGGAAGATAACCTAAAAATTGATTTTTTTTGGAGGTCTATGGTGGAAGCGGAGGGCCTGGGACATGCCCGAACCCGTGTGTTTGGCTGCGACCCAACACTAAATTATTTTGGTCTCTATGGGGTTGCAAACCCTAGTTTCTGCAGGAGGGGGGCGCTGCCGTCGGTGGCGGGAGCACACTGCTGCTGGAGCGTCGGCCGGGTAGGGAGGGGACAACCGTAATTGTTGAATCAATGGCCATTAAGGCATGCCATAATTGTTGTAACTATGATTATGACGGGCATTCATGGCAACCATTTTTTCAACAATGACGACCGTTACTCCAATCAATAACTCCTCATCAATGCCACCTCATCAATGCCGACAATAAAGTATAATTATTAGATTGGACGTTACGATGTGATGGCACGCCCATAAGAACTCCTAGAGGCAACCTGGGATGGAGAGGAAATCTCCGAGATCATACACTGGGGTAGTCTAACACTCAATATCTATTTCATCTACTTCGTATTTCATCCATATCTCGGCCAGAGACCTAACGAACGACCTCCCAATAGGCCGGACGTAGTTCCACCGAGCATCTTCGAGTCATCCACTGATTTAAGCATCGGATGGGACTAGGTCGGAACCCAATCCGACACTATGACGAGCTTCCTATGTTGCATATAGCTGGGAGACAGCTCGGACCCGACTATCACTGCTCGGTTCAAAGTCTAGCCACCTAAGGATGAGCTCACCCAATCGCCCGTCGGCTGCGCATCCCAACTATTGATACCGGAGGTCTCAACAACATACACACTCACTTCTGATATGCAGATTTATTCTAAAACAGTCGAGATAATATATGAGTAGTGAAGTGAAAATTTGATCATGATATATTTGTGTAAAATACCTGGTGTTGTACATCTAATTAAAAAGGATTTTGCTATATGCACCGCAAACTTGCATTGTATATAATAATGATATGCCAAAAATAGTAAAATACATCACATCATAAGTCATTTCATACTATCTCTTCTTCATTTTTAGCCAAAAATAGCAACTAATTATTACTTGCACCTGGCTGGCTGAATATAACCTGATCCATCAAAAAACGGAATAGAACGTAGTAAAAAAAACTGATTGAAAAGGTGATTGGCATGAAAAATAAATTCATTATAGCTTAAAATTAAATTTATATTCGAGTAATGTCCCTAAAGTTAAAATTAGGGTAATTTTTAGTTTTAGGAAAAAAATTAGAAATAATATCAATTATCGACAAAGAAAAAAAATATTATCAAAAATCGACCAACTTGGGCCACGTCAGCGGAGCTTCGCCGCTGGCGGTTATTTTTGATCTGGCCGCACTTGGCAAGTGCGTTTTTTCTGGCCGCACTTGCCAAGTGCGGCCTGTCTGAGTAGTCGTGGCAGTGTACGGGCCGCACTTGCCAAGTGCGGCCTGTCTGAGTATAAGGCACAGCTCTCAGCCGAAAGCTGGCCATTCTAACAAGCAATTGGAAATAGTGAGGGTTAGGGCTTTTTTGCGAAATCTAGATGGAGCAATGAGAGGGTCGGAAACGTAGGGCACCGATGCTGACCTTTGCAGAAGCAAATGCTCTACATGCTTCGCGTGAAGAGGACCCCGAAGCTTCAACTAGTCAACCCTTATCGCCGGAACGTACGTCGAACCCAGAAGGTGATAATCGAACTC
Organism: Scilla litardierei; assembly: GCA_030789695.1. NCBI lineage: Eukaryota > Viridiplantae > Streptophyta > Magnoliopsida > Asparagales > Asparagaceae > Scilla > Scilla litardierei. The sequence continues at coordinate 23,079,200 of CM061141.1, forward strand.
TTTCGAACATCGACAACACACTTTACTGGATGCGAAAAGCTATTAATCGCATTGAAGGTCAGGCGATTGAGAACCAAAATGATATTCGGAAAGTCGAGTGTCTTGTTATGGATATGGGGGACGAACAAGCTAAATTAAGTGAGGCTCTTCGATGGATCGAAGAGAAATTGGATTTAGTTGTTTTGGGGCCTTGAGACATTGCCCCGCATGATGCTGCAGGACCAAGCGGGTCACAATCGTCGTCGCCGCCGCCAATATAGGTTGCTGATGTTTAGGAGTGACAATAGTAAATTTATTTTCGTATTTTGTTGGAGAGTTTAGTGGGAGGTTGGATGTATGTAAGGAATATGTAAGAGCGATGTGTCTGGTTTCCTGTTTGTATCATCGCTGTTATATATATATATATATATATATATATATATATATATATATATAAAATACATTTGACAGCGATTTTTGAATCCTAGGGCTGACTAGGACAAGCTGACTAGGACAAACTGGTTGATAAAAGACGGCCATGATTAAATCTTGGGGAATCGATGGTTGGGATTAAACTTTGGAATGAAGTTGGTTGCGTGACATGTGGGAGAGCAAGTGGCTTTATGGGAAAGAGCAAGAGGCTTTATTGCGTGACATGGGGGAGAGGAAGAGATTTTATGGGGGAGATCAACAGCTTTGCCGAACGCTGCCTTTCGTGACCTAACCCCCCGTCTCTTTTCTCCATTATAATCACCCCAAGGCAAATCCCCAAATGGCTCACTTCTTTTGCCCTCCGTCGACCTCTCCTCCCCCTTCGACGACCTCGCTGTCCCTCTCTCCGATCCCGATCTCCCAGAGACCACCGCATTCCTCAGTCCGTGGGCACGGTCGGTAAGCCCCAAATCCTACGAGATCTTCATCGCCGTCGGAGAGAACCCCCAATCCGAGAGAACCCCCAATTCATCCGCGACTGCATCGATGTCCTCTCCGACTTCGTCGACCGGCTGAGGCGGTCCGCAAAAGAGATATCCCCCAAGTCTTTATTGCGGGCACGAGTTTGATCAAATTTCCCCGTTTTTCCCTAATCATGAGTTGGTGATTTTTCGGGTGTTTTGGTCTAAATTTATATCGATTTTTTCCCGGATCTTTTATATGGAGATGGGTCCAATATCTGCAAGAAGGCTAGATGTTTGATCAAAATTTCCATTTTTTTCCTGATCACGAGTTGGTGATTTTAAGGATATTTTTGGGTTAATTTTAGGATTATAGATTTTTTTCCAGAACTTTCGTACAATCAGAAGTTTTCTCTCACTTCCCTGAACTTGAATGGAATGGTGAGATTCTTCATCTACCAGCTTTCTGGGGTTCCATTTAATTTGCGCTCTAGCTGATGTCTTTGAATAATTTTTGTTCGTTAATTGATTTTGTTTTTAGTTTTTTGTTTTGGAGGAGGGGTGTTGGGACCTTTCTGGGGTTCCAAGGAAGACATCGTTGCTCAAAACATAGCAAGATGGGACGGAGAGGGAAGCAGGAGGATTAACAAATTAAGGAAGTAGACATCAGATGATTTTTTACAACGAAAAAAGCGTACAAAAATAATCAACAGAGAAACGTGAGCCTTGCCTCATATAAGACTGGATCAGACAGCCAGAGAAGTCTTAGTTTACACGATGGATTTTGTAGCCGTAGAAGGATCAGGACTCGGATTTGACACGCCATTTGGCCGCAACGCAGCGTAGTTGAGCTGTGAAGTTAAAGAGTCACCCACGCCTCACCTTAACCATCCCTACATGTACAGACTGCTGCCACCTTTATTGCCGAATAACAGTTTATAGCAATGGCATTCAACCCTCCAGCTTGAAATCACCAATGTTTCTGTACTTGGGAGGCTGCCATTCATATTCAATATTACATTATATTACTGATGACATGATATAATTAGGAAAAAAAATAACTAATGATTAACAAGTTTTGAGGGAAAATGTCAATCTGAGAAGCCATGGTGAAGGACGTTATTAATTGTATACACATCGTAGACAACTCCAATTCACTGCATACATACATTTTTATTTTGCCACATGCTCATAGAGACATCTCTACTCAAGACTACATACTAGAATATAAGAATATAAGAATAACCCCAATTTACTTTTTTGTGCAAGTGCGGGTGGAATAAGTTGGAATCATTTTAATTGCTTCATCAATAAGTCAGACGTTATTAATTGTATACACACTGTACACAACTCCAATTCACCGTGTCCAGACATTTTCATTTTTCCACTGGCCTGCGGAGACCTCTCTACTCAAAACCACGTACACATATACTTTTAGATACTCAAAATCTGGGAAGTCAAACTAGAATCTGAGAATAACAAGTTGGCTTTTTTCTATAAATGCAAGTGGAATAGTTGGAATCATTTTAATTGCTTCATCATTGAGTCAATCATCAAAGAGACAAGAAAAAAATTCAAACAAACTTTGTTTTGTATACATACATATACATATGCATAGTGATGTATTCTTTTTCTGATAGGTGATGCATTGGTGATTCCTTGATCTTTTCGAGAAGCTATTGTGAGATTAAGCATGTTGGTAATTTGATTGAAGGGAAACTGATGATGGTTTTGCTTTTTTTGATTTTTAAATTTTTTATCAGTTAATTTAGATTACTGCTCGGCTGAGTTCAATCACAATACAAATGTTTGTGACTTTCCTCATTTACTCCTTAGCTCTCTCTCCTCTCCTACAACTTCCTTTGCAACCTTCTTCCATTTAAATGTTGAATTTGAAATTTGAGGGGAACATATTGGGGTAAAAATTAAAACTTGGGAGAGAATTTAACGGAGGTTTGATGTTTGTGTTGGGGGAAAATCTAATGTGGTGGAAAATTTAACTTTGAATTCACTTTGGGGGGAGGGAATTTAAATGTGTTTTATGAAAATTTAACTTTGACTTCACTTTTTTTGGGGGGGAAATTTAAATGAACCGTGCCCTATGGGCACGGGTTATGACTAGTATATATATATATCGAACTTTGTTAAGTTGAATTTTGTTGTGTAGTGGAATTGTGTGTTGTAGTGGAATTGTGTTGATGTATATGAAACATAAGAAAGATGCAACTGAGACCAGACAACTTGGGTGTTTTAAGCTTGGGTGGTCTGCTCTGAAATGGCCGCACTTGGAAAGTGCGGCCATTTCAGAGATCAGCTATTGGCCGCACTTGGCAAGTGCGGCCAGTTTGGTGCTCATTTCAAAAGACCCGTGACCAGCTACTGGCCGCACTTGCCAAGTGCGGCCAGTTTGGTGCTTATACCACTCAGCTGACAACTCATTTTCATTTTCTCCCAACTTATCATCCGACAGCGTTCCCACTCTACAGATCCGGAGAAGATCTCGACATCTTGGCCTCCCATTTGTAAGACGACGGCGCAATAGGTAAGCCATCAGTCCCTTGTGATTAATCGCGTGCGTACTGCGTTAATTTGGCAGAATATAATTTGGGGTTATGGCTAGGAGTGATTTGATTGTGCATCATAGATGTTGAGATTTCATGGAATCAACTAATTTTTGCAGGGCGATAACAATGTCAAGTGGGCATATTTGCATCTTATGCTATTATGAAGGAAATTTGAGGGTTAGTGACAATCACAAACCTACATATGTCGGAGGAAAAGTTAAGTCTATTATACTGAGGAGCCCATCAACGTATACCGATCTAGTAGATCGGATATACAAGGCGACAAAGATCAGTCGTCATGAGTATGATTTGAAACTGGTGTGCAACTGGCCGGTAATGGAGGGCAGGACCACAGCTGTGATGATCTCAGATGACGGCGATATGGAGGGGCTATTTAGCTTGGGGTCAACTCAACGGTCAGTTGAAATTTATGTCGAGATTGATGCAATTAGCACCACACGAATGACTCAAGAACAAGGAACATTCGGACGAATGCTTGATTTGGATAACAACTCCGCGGGATTTATGTCTACTTCTCCAACCCAAGATTATCAGCAGCACGAGAGACAGACAAGAGAAGGTTGTTCGTACTACCCACAAGAGGAGGTGAATATGGATGCGTAAGTATCGATATCGGTTAAGTAATGTGAACTTATGTATGATATTTTCCCAATATAAATGTGATTTTTTAAAAATTGTATGTGGTACTATGTTTGTAACAGGTGGAATGTTGCGGGGCAGGGCAATCAAATTCCTGAGTATGGAGTGCACAAAACATACTCCACATACATGCAAGGTCCATGTGTACCGGAGTCGATGCCAACTCAGTCGAATGCGATGCCTGAAGATATGACGGAAAATGTGGATGTAGATAGTGAAGGCACTGATAATGACGACCATGATGGTCCAGGAGATGATAGCATGCATTATGCTACAGATTTAATTGAGGATGATAACACATGGATCCAACAATCCGTTGCTGCGAACACAAATGTGGCTTTTGAAGAGCCATTGCCAGATGAAGTGGCAAAGGATCAATGGGTAACGGCATCGGCTATGAGAAATACTCTAGAGGGGTGTATGGAAGAAGAAAGAATTTATAGCGATACCGGAGTGTTTAAAGTCGGTGATCTGTCTGAAACAAAGGTGGACTTAATTAAGATAATAATGGAGTGAGCATCAAGCACAATGTGACATTCAAACCAATCAAGTCAAACAAGACATGCTATTCTGTGATATGTGGCCTTAATTCTGTGGTGAATCCGCATAGCCAAGATGAGGCGAGCCGGAATTGTCCATGGCGCATTCATGCAGCAGTGGGAAAAAGAACCAATGGGAGGTTCAAGCTATCAAAAGTTGGTTCAGATCATACATGCAATAATCTCACTTTGAATACAGATCACAATAAAGCCACAACACGTTTCATTAGTTACTTGATTATGCCAATGGTGAAGACAAAGCTTGACATGACACCGGCAGAAATCCAGGATGTTGTGCACACCATTTTAAAAATTAGAATTTCATATCTAAAAGCATGGAGGGCTAGATGTAATGCATTATCAAGGATATTTGGTGATTGGGAGGAGTCCTATAAGAGGTTGCCACAATTTTTAGAAGCAATTTCAGAAAGCAACCCTGGAACAGTTTACAAGATCACGTATGACACTCTCGGGCCAGGAGTTGCAGAGTTTACTGGTGTGTTCTGGGCATTTGGACCTTCAATTGAAGGTTTCAAGCATTGTAGGCCGATATTGAGCATTGATGGAACACATCTTTATGGGAAATATGCAGGTTGTTTACTTGTAGCCACTGGAGTGGATGCAAACAGTTGGTTGTTTCCTTTAGCTTTTGCTGTTGTGGCGGCTGAGACCCAAGATAATTGGAAGTGGTTTTTCAGGTGTATATTTCACTATATACCCAACGCTCATTGACACCGAACAATTACATTCATTTCTGATAGATTCAAAGGAATTCGCATCACAGGTATTGCCTACGACATATCATCGCAAACTTCAAAAAGAGTGGGCACCGAACAGTAACATTGGAAAGGAACTTCTGGGGTGCGGGTACTGCATCGGACTTGCTTAAATATAATGAGCACCGTGCAAGTATTAGAGCAGAGTCCGTTGCATCAGATGATTGGATTTCTAAAGACTTGGCAGGTGAGACCAAAAGGTGGGCTATGCATGAAGATGGTGGGAAACGTTATTGTGTCATGACAACCAATTGTTCGGAGAGCTTCAATGGCGTTCTCAAAGGAGCAAGAGCGTTACCAATACAAGCGTTAATTGCAAGAACTTTTTACAGGTTAATTAAATATTTCTACCATCTTCGGATTGGTGGACATGAGTGGACTACAAATTTCACTCCTAACACAGTGGAGATTTTGGGGGAAACGTGTGGAAAAAGCACGGACTTGCTACATCACACGATTTGGTGATTATGAATGGGAGGTTTTGGATAATAAGGGACAAGCGTACGCCGTGAAGATACAGGGAGAGAGTTGCAGCTGAAATTGTAATATTCCTATGCTTCAGCATATGCCATGTGTCCATGTCATCGCCGCAACGTCCAGGTAAGATTATGGTGCAAACATATCATGGTGGCCGTTTTGTTCTACATGGTATAGTGCGAACAAATATCACTTGTCATATACCCCTGAATTTCACCATATACCTGATGAACGGTATTGGAAGGTTTGGGATGGTCCAATTATAAATCCCCCCAAGAAAAGAAGACCGCCTGGTAGGCCGCGTTCGACAAGGATTCGTGGGGAAATGGATGTTCCTCGTGAGGGCAGCGTGCACAATAGATGTAGCAACTGTCATCAAGTCGGGCATTACAAATCGCGTTGCCAAAATCCTCCCCACAATCAAGCGTACGCATAGTATACAATTGGGTCATTTCATATAGCTTGTCATATAAATTGTATATTAATTTATGCCATTCCAACATTGTAGGTCTTCATCACATGGAAGAGGCGGTTCACGTGTCTGATGTATATATGTGGACTCAAGTTGGAAAGTTGATGGACATTGAAAAATCTACTGTGATTTAAATTTATATGATGTAATTTAAATTTAAGTTGGAATGTATAGGATATACGTCATTTGTGTTGAAATATTTTGTGTATGTATCGTGCGTATTGATATATAAGTGATGTCCCAAAATTCGGTGTTGAAAATGTTGTGATATATGAGAAATCGGTGTTTTGTATATGCATCGGGTGTTTATGTATATGAATTCCTAAAGAATTGGGTGTTTTTTCTGTATCAGTTCTCAGCAGCAGCTGAGAATTGAGCAGCAGAATTGGGGTTCTCAGCTGCTGTGGGGGGTGCACTAAATGGCCGCACTTGCCAAGTGCGGCCATTTCAGTGCACCCCAACATAGACAGAGAGCTCTCTGTCTGGGATGTGTCTGAGGGTGCTGCACTGAAATGGCCGCACTTGGCAAGTGCGGCCATTTAAGTGCAGCACCCAGACAGAGAGAGAGCCAGGCTCTGTCTCAGGGTGTTGCACTGAAATGGCCGCACTTGCCAAGTGCGGCCATTTCAGTGACACAGCCCATACAGATAGCTCTCTGTCTGCGTTGGGGTGCACTGAAATGGCCGCACTTGCCAAGTGCGGCCATTTAGTGCACCCCCACAGCAGCTGAGAACCCCAATTCTGCTGCTCAATTCGCAGCTGCTGCTGAGAACTGAGCAGCAGAATACCGATACATATGCAAAACCGATACATATTCATATATACCGATACATATACCGATACCAATACCGATACATATACTGATACATAAAAAACACCCAATACGCATATCATCATATACATAAACACCCGATACATATACAAAACCACCGATTTCTCATATATCACAACATTTTCAGCACAAATGACATATATTTCAAATCTTGCAAGTTTTACATATCGCTCCACACGTGTGATATATGATCGAGATATATGAGTGAAATAAGTGTGATAGGTGTCAAATGTCACCTCTCATCATCTTCTTCATTTTTCAATGGCTTTCTGAACGAAGCGGTCATCCAAGGCTATCAAGAGAAATAAAGCTACCCAACCGGCCCCTAATGCTGTAAAGAAGCACGTAGCTGTTATCAACATGTTATCAACATGTTATCAACTATGTTAGGGGCCGGTTGATACATGTTGATAACAGCTACGTGCTTCTTTACAGCATTAGGGGCCGGTTGGGTAGCATTATTTCTCTTGATAGCATTGGATGACCGCTTCGTTCAGAAAGCCATTGAAAAATGAAGAAGATGATGAGAGGTGACATTTGACACCTATCACATCTCACTCATATATCTCACATGTCCATAACACACATGACACAAATTACATGAGGTAAACATTAAGTTCCAAAAAATAAATGTCAAACACAATGTCATCCTACAGATTACCGAAAAATAAATTATGTTCCAAAAGTCATTTCAACATCAAAAAAAAAACTACGGCCACCAAAATCGTTGGAGTGTAGATTTCACACGACGGGTACGGCTGTTTGTCCGCAACTGTGCTTGTTGTGTAGCGGTGTCCCCCTCCATTTGTGGTTGTGTATACTGAGGCTGCGAGGTCCCAGCTTCATCCACTGTCTGTTGATGCTGCTCCTGCTGATCCGGCTCTGGCTCCTGCTCCTGATGCTCCTGCTCCTGTTGCTACTGCTGCTCCTGCTCATGCTGCTGCTCCTGCTCCTGCTGCTGCTGCTGCGAAGTTTCGGTGACATCCCTCCTATAAATTTGCCAAAGATAGCTCGTGTCTGTTCCTTCAGGACGATGTCGTGTCTGCCCCATCACATCATCGATCATTTGCTGGATTGCTATCAAGTGAGTGTTATACGGGTCCTCCTATAACCCAATGACCGAATGATTGTAGATATTAAGCAGTGTATCACCCTGTAAAACAAATTATACGCTTAGTATATATGAATCAAATAAATTTGTAATCTTAAGAAGTGTATATGCTATTATTTACCATTTTACGTTCGAGGGGCCCACGTGACATGTACGAGAACGGGGGCTCCTGCCTAGTATATATCCATCGTCTTGTGATCCCCCAATACCATTGCATATAATTTACCGACACGAAATCCTCCTCCTCCACAACATTGGCAAATCTGTTATCCCATGCCGCTCGAGGCTCCACGATGGCAGCAGCCCATTGTTGAGGGGTCATACCTGACTTCTGCGGCATTACTGGGACCGCTATTGGGATGTGTTGTGCTAACCCAAATTGCCGCATAACATGGTCCGGTACATGCATTTCAATCTCCTCCCAGCAAAATAATGGTACGCGTGCACGCCATATCACAGGAAAGGCTGCACATGAAGGATGAAGATGCTCCAACCGCGCAGCATATGGCTCCCAAATAACCTAATAGGCATGAATGAAAGAAATAGATAATTAGACGACGTGCTATTTACATATATATCATTAATTCAAAATTTACAAATTCAAACCTGTGTGCTCTCTAACGAGTCAAGCTCGTTTCTATACAATTCGAGGTTCCCTTGGGGATTTTCACGAAATGATCTCGTCACATTCCACCTGCAGCCTAAGGGGCCGTTGCCGTCCAATACATTTTGTCTGTATGTAGGCCGGCCTATATGTAATCTCTCCCATGACCATACCTGTAAATATGAATTTGTCAGTTATTTATAAAACATATTTATACACTTCTCACTATTGCAGAATTAATAGTGTTATACCTACAACAAGGTGCCGCATACATATATAGCTGATGTTTGCATTCTTGCCACCTTGCTTAGCTCAGAATACATATGTGCCAGCACTGCACTTCCCCACGCATACCCTCTAATTTCCTCAAAATGTCCAGCTTCTCCAACCACTGTAGATGGACCGATCCTTTGCTTGGATCCGGAACCAATAAGGTTCCGATCATATGCATCAAGTACGCCCGTGCACATTGCTGAATCTCCTCATCTGAGGCTTCATCAGGCAACTCCATATATGTTTCATGCAACCAAGCAAGCTTCACCTTTGCTCCTTGGTTTTCCATGGATGCCTGGCCCAGAAGACGCTCCATCAAATCGGCCCATGTACTATGACGTTGGCCAATTTGATAAATGGGGGTCCCTGATATAGGTAGGCCGGTGATGACAGCCACATCTTGCAGAGTGATCGTCATCTCCCCCTGTCTCATATGAAATGTGTTCGTCTCGGGCTGCCATCTCTCAACCAATGCTGTTAATAGTGCATGGTCCAATCGTATCCACTTCAAATTCGCACATACATGTAACCCAGACATTATGATATACAACTCCACACGCTCATCTATTTGCCATTCTGACTGTCTCCGTGCATGATCAACAATTCCTATCACAGCCTCCTGCAAACAATACCACTTTAATTAATTTTCTGCATTGGCATCATAATTAAATTTTCAGAATTTTCCACCTCAAATATTCATACCTGTCCATACAGGATCTGCGCAGACCGATGGTGCTCCTCATCATACAAGACTTCGTCAGTTATTGGTCCCGCCTCTTCCATGCTAGTATGTCAAATATATCCAAAATTTCAAATAATTTGTGGGTATCCCAAAATAATGTATCTAATAGGAAACATTGCATGTACTTAATAAAATCGAAAAAAATGATCATATAGTTAAGAAAAAATCTACTCGGGGGTAAGACTAATTAAGTTCATGCATCCTATGTATGGAAAATATTCACCCCCTCCCCCAAAGGCATATGATAGAGTAAGAATACATACATCTATTGTTTGTCGCTCAGTTCATCAACTGGAGATATCAACGTACCTGTTTGTGGATCTCGGTATCTGATCAACGAAAATGGAGAAGCACCCGTCGTCGGATCAACGCAAATGGGGAAGGGAAGCCTCCTCCTCCGTTGCGCCCTAGCCCAGGTTTGTTTTCTTTCTGCAGTTATGAATGAATGACTTGCGTTGCTGGTCGAGGGGGAAATAGGGTAAACTGGCCGCACTTGGCAAGCGCGGTGACAGAAAGATAGTACAAGACACTACAACACAGGCAGTAAGGTAAAATACGACGAACAGAACATCCAAGAGTCACAGAGCACCGCTACCACATGGCCAGTACCGCACAAGTCCACTGTACAACCCCAACAACAAAAGCTCCCACAAAAGTACAACTCAACCCTACGGGGTACAAAGGGAACAGGGGTACAACACTGCGTTCATCACACACACACAACCCAAGACTACACCACGCGACCCACACTGACCATACACTACGGACCCTGCTGAGACGAGCTGCCCTCCGGGGTCTCCACTCCCGGGCCCGCCGCCAGAGAACCGGTGCCTGGACCTGTAGGGGGGAGGACACGTCACAGCGTGCCCAGTAGGAACTCCACAAGTCTACTACTCTAATCATAGTGCACAACAAGGAATCACAACAAATGAAAAGGCATCACATTCCAGAGTTACTGTTTTTTTTCTTTATAGGTTAGTTTTCATGCATGAATTCGAAACCTTATAAGATTCGCGATTGGATTACTTAGTATTTGCACACTAGGGTTGTTACACGCGGCCAGTTTTAGAGGCCCATGACTTCACTTTAAGTCACGGGCTCTTACTGCCGTTGCTCATACTGGCCGCACTTGGGAAGTGCGGCCAAAGAAAACGCACTTCCCAATTGCGTCCAGGTCAAAAAATAACGGCCAGCGCCAAAAGCCCGCTGACGTGGCCTCACTTGGTCGATTTTTGAAATTATTTTTTTATTAGTCGAAAATAGAGATTATTTTTAAAATTTATCCTAAAACTAAAAATTGCCTTTACAATTAAAGTTAAATTGCCGAGTAGGATGGAGGCAATATTGTATGAAATTATAGCACAAATAATTCTATGTTGTGAATGGAAATAACTAGAGTTGGTTAGGATTGTAGGTATCTTAGAGATACGCCCATATCTATGTATTCTATCTTTCTACTCTCCTACTATGCCTATAAATAAAGGGCGGTGGGTTCCTCCCCTAGTAGTTGATTCATAACACGTTATCAGCACGATCTTCTAAAATTTTTTTCTTTCCTCAAAATTTTTTTTTCGTTGCAAAGGCGAAGGCGAGAGGAGACGGGAGATCCACGAGCGCGATGCAAGGCTTCCTCAATCGAGCGTCGTCATCCGCGTAGGGCTTCGTGCAACCGTCGCTATATCCGGAGGACAGATATAGATGTAAAAATCACCAAAACGATGTTTTTAATCATACATATGATTGCCCCACCCCTAGATCTCGCAAGATCGATATGTGGATCGATTGTCGCCTTGAAAACGGCGAATTTTTCATCCCAAAAATCAAAATTTTAGGGTTATGTTGTGTAATCCCTAATTTTTTCCCACCGGCGGCATTGCCGCCGGTCACCCCCTACCCTCTATGCCGCTCCCCCCAGAAGAGGGGGTCAGCGGCCGCCGGTCCCCCCTGCTGAGGGGGGCGGCGGCCCACCCGCCGCCTCCCCTCCTGCGGGGGGCAGCGGCCCCCGCCGCGCCCCCCTGCAGAGGGGGGCGGGGCGACGCCCCGCCGCGCCCCCTGCAGCGGGGGGGGGGGGGGGGGGCATGCCCCCGCCGCCCTCCCCTGCAGGGGCGGCGGCCGCCGCCGTCCCCCCTGCAGCGGGGGGCGGCCCTGCCAACGCCGCCCTCTCCTGCAGGGGGGCGGCCCCTGCCGTCCCCCCTGCAGCGGGGGGCGGCTCAGCCCGCCGCCCTCCCTTGTCGGGGGTGCGGCCACCGCCGCCCTCCCCTGCAAGGGGGCGGCCGGGGGACGGCGCCCCCCAACTGTCGGTTCGGCGGCGAATTGGGGGCGGCGGCGGCTAACCCTAGCCGCCGCCCCCAAGCCCTATTGGGCCTTTCGGCCCAACTGGAAAAAAAATTCTGTCTGCGGGCCTTAAGCCCGCAGGCCAACACAGTTACAAAAAAAACTCTCTGTCTGCGGGCCTGAAGCCCGCAGCCGGCCTGCGGGCTTCAGGCCCGCAGGCGAACAATTTTCCAAAAAAATGGGGGCAAAGGCTTAAAATAAGCCTTAAAAGAACCGTTTTGGGCTAAAAAATTAATTTTCAAAAGGGGGTTCTGAGGACCTATAAATTCGTGAAAAATCACGGTATTTTACGGGGCTATCATCGGGCATATAAGAATTTTATTGAGTACTTTTGGGGGTTATTTGGGATGATTTAAAAAGATAAAACCATTTTCCTTCTACAACGAAAATGTTAATTTTGGGCTCTTATTCAATTTTATTGATTAAACCCACTCATTACAACCCTTCATCGTAATGATCTTTTCTTTACATGCTTTACATCACTGGCAAATTCTGTTGGATATTATATGCGTGGTTGTGCATTGTATTTAACCTTAATAATTAGGAAGATCCTGCGACCGCTCTGCCGTTAGTCAACTAACCTAACGGTGTATGACGTTGCCCAGTAGTCCAATAATTATTAAGTGATTAAATTGTTTATCCATCTCTGCGAATATTAAATGCCTGTGATGCCTGTGATGAAAATGTCTGATGAAAATATTGATGAGCACAATATTTCTGCATGAATGGCTAAATGTGGTTTTTGGATCGGCTGTTTAAGTCACACAGTTTATTTCCCGTACTTTTCTTTTATTTTTGAGAGAAATTGTAGTGAGGAATTTATGTAAATGTCAAAGAAAGAAGACCAACTTCCATGGAGACGGAGGCCACGCTTGAAGCTGGAGATATCCTATGGGACCCACAGGGTTTCCAAAGTTGTATTTTAATTTTTAAAGCTGCAAATTTGTATAATTTGGACTGTGGACTTTGGACTCTTTCTTGTGGGACTGGCCGATCCACACATTTAGCTTTTCGTCAAATATTGCCTCCGCATGAAATTTTTTTCTTTGATTAAATATTAATTCATGCATGTTTGTGCTCTGCTAGATAAATGGCTAAAATTGCAAGCGTTGATTTCGAAGTGCTGGATGCATCAGGTAGAAACTATCTAAGCTGGCAGCTAAATGTAAAGCTTCACCTGCGGGCAAAGTCCCTCATTGCTGCTGTGACAGAAAAAGAAAATGTTAGCGATATAGAGAAGGCGCAAGCCATCATCTATATTCGCCGCCATGTGGACAAGACCTTAAAGGCTGAATACCTTACGGTCGAAGATCCACTTGAGCTATGGACTGCCCTTGAGGACATGTATAAACATCAGAAAGATGTTATACTCACAAGGGCACGATACGAGTGGGAGAACCTGAGACTGTAGGACTTTAAGTCCATTGCTGAGTACAACTCAGCACTTTTTAGCATCACCTCACGCTTGAAGTTGTGTGGTGAGAAAGTCTCAGAAGATCGCATGCTGGAAAAGACGTATACATCTTTCCATGAAAAAGATGTGATACTCATGCAGCAATACCGTGAACGAAAGTGCACCAAGTATTCGGAGCTGCTGTCATGTTTACTCATGGCCGAGCAAAACAGAGAACTTCTTCTCGCCACTCACAATATGCGCCCTCCCGGAACTGCCCCCCTACCAGAAGCTCACCATTCCTCTTCCTTCAAAAAGAAGAGAGATAATAAAAGAAAAGAAAGACCACATAAAGGGGGACAACCGAAAAGAGCCAATGTCCAAGTACAGCAGCGAAAGAATGAAGTGAAGCGCAAGTTCACCTGGCGCAGAAATGGCAACAAGAAAAATGATGCACCCCCACCCAATAGTGATTGGGAAGACCAGTGCCACAGCTGTGGCATGACAGGCCACTGGTCCAGAGTGTGCAGGACCCCAGTGCATCTCCAAGAGCTTTACAAACAAATCAAGAAAAATAAAGCTGAAACAAACCTGGTGACATCTGATGCTCCAGTCAAGTTCTCAGCTGACGACTTCGAAAATGATGACTTGCATGATTAGCCTTTATTTTTATCTTAGCAATTTGTTTTGAGAATAATTTATGAGAGCATTTGAATTATGTAATTTGTTCTGAATGAAAATGTTTAGTAGACAATAAATGAAAATGTTTATCTGAATATGCATGTGCCTAACAATTCGGCCTTTAATAGATGAAACTGCTCTCATAAATGATTAGTAGACAATAAACACGTACAATTTTTCAATACAAAGCCCAATATCAGGGCCATATTGAAGATCCAGGGAATGCAACACTGTTGCCCCCAAATGACACATAATCAAAATGATGCACTAATCTCTCCGAATTCCAAAAGAAACTTTCTAAGTTTCAAGGATATCTGTCTCAACGGATTTCCATTTGGAAACAGCAAATGTAAATGAAAAACAAATTACTGTATGTAACGTCTCAAGAAAAAGGAGTAAAATCCATACTTAAACGTTTTGAGAGCCTTACAGGCATCTACCATACAAAGATTCGGAGAAAGGACGCGGAATTAAACGGAGCACCTGAAGTGCCTGACATCGGTCGAGTTTTTACCCTGGCATGATAAGATTTGGCCACCCAGGATCAGTAATGATGCACTGCATCTTATCCTATGGGTATGACTTGAAGAACCAGAAGATTATTCAGAAGGGAGAATTCCCTCGCATCCCTTACTATAAGGGAAACTAATTGCAAGGCCATCTCTACGAAAAGTTGAAAAAGAATCTCCACGCTTCCTCAAAAAGAATACAAGGAGATAAATGTGGATAAAATCCACCACCCCTAGTGGTCTATTTCGGTACTTCATTGTACTGACAAATGCATCCTCAGAACACTCGTATGTGTGTCTACTACAGACCCGCAACTTAGCTTTTCCAAAATAGACCCGTAATTTGTTCTGAATGAAAATGTTTAGTAGACAATAAATGAAAATGTTTATCTGAATATGCATGTGCCTAACGATTCATCTTTTAATAGATGAAACTGCGCTCATAAATGATTAGTAGACAATAAACACGTACGATTTTTCAATACAAAGCTCAATATCAGGGCCATATTGAAGATCCAGGGACTGCAACAATGTTGCCCCCAAATGACACAGAATCAAAAGGATGCACTATTCTCTCTGAATTCCAAAAGAAACTTTCTAAGTTTCAAGGATATCTGTCTCAACGGATTTCCATTTGGAAACAGCAAATGTAAATGAAAAACAAATTACTGTATGTAACGTCTCAAGAAAAAGGAGTAAAATCCATACTTGAACGTTTTGAGAGCCTTATAGGCCTCTACCATACAAAGATTCGGAGAAAGGAAGCGGAATTAAATGGAGCACCTGAAGTGCCCGACATCAGCCGAGTTTTTACCCTGGCATGATAAGATTTGGCCACCCAGGATCAGTAATGATGCACTGCATCTTATCCTATGGGTATGACTTGAAGAACCAGAAGATTATTCAGAAGGGAGAATTCACTCGCATCCCTTACTATAAGGGAAACTAATTGCAAGGCCATCTCCACGAAAAGTTGAAAAAGAATCTACACGCTTCCTCAAAAAGAATACAATGAGATAGATGTGGATAAAATCCACCACCCCTAGTGGTCTATTTCGGTACTTCATTGTACTGACAAATGCATCCTCAGAACACTCGTATGTGTGTCTACTACAGACCCGCAACTTAGCTTTTCCAAAGCTATTGGCACAAAAATAAACATGTTGCGGGCACATTTCCCAGACAATTAAATGAAGAAAATAAGTCTGGTTAATGTTGGGAAATATACATCCCGGTCATTTCAAGAGTACTGCCAAGTAACATGAATTGAAAATGAACACATAGTGCCGCATGTTCATACCCAAATAGGGTCGGCAGATTCACTGATAAGTAGACTCCAATGGATTGAACGTCCATTAAATCCCGATTGCCTATGGATGCATGGGGACATTCAAATTTTGCATGCTGCATTGTAAATGAAAATAAGACCCTCTGGAGGTCAGCGTCTCCAATGTAACTTGCATATGGAATGCCACCGAACATTTCTTATCTGAGAATCTTCGGTCGCGCAGTTTTAAATCCCCATTGCACCACCAAAGAGGACCAAAACGGTACTCAACGTTGCCTAGGTATCCATGCAGGGTTTGACTCATCCTCACTTATAAGATACCTAAAACCCCAAATGGGGGACACATTTAAGGTACATCTTGAAGACTGTGATTTCGATGAGACGAGTTTCCCCAAAATAGGCCCAGATACTGGAAAATCTGGTGCGAAGCAAATGTTAACGTGGGATACAAAAAGTCTGACCCACTACGATCCGGTAACAAAACAAAGTGATGATAAGATCCTGAAGATCTTACACATCCAGAACACCGTTCTTAGATTACCGGATTCGTTTACTAACAACCAGAAGATTGTCAGATCACACATCCCTGCTGTAAAAACTCCAGCTAGGATTGACATCCCCGAGAATGGATGCAACCCACCAGCAGCAGAAGTGGCTGATCCTCAACAGAAAAGAGGCAGACCACCAGGCTTCAAAGACCAAAACTCCTGGAGACCTTAAGACAATACTACCATAGGACAATGAGCTCATGTCCAAACCCTCACCCTTTCCGGAATCCACTGCAGAGGAACTGCCGGGAAAAAGTGAAATTGAAAGTAAATGTTGTACGCACTGGGGAGTTGTTGGACAGATAGAACATAAATTGTCGACAAAATATTCACGTATCATATTGCCATATACATCGCAAAAGCGATGATGTGTACAAATTATCGTTCCATACTCCGTTGCTTGAATGCAAACGTAGAGATTGGCCAAATGTGGAACGTGGCAATAAAAGATGAGCTGGACTCACTTATGAAACGTGAAATGTTCGGACCTGAATTCCAGACACTAAAAGGTGTCAAACCTGTGGATAAAATAAAGTATTGCACATATAATAAAAATAAATACAAAATCGTACGCTATAAGGTACAACCTATTGCCCAATGAAAAATTTCGTCGAAACTAGGGATCGAACAAATCAAAATGAGCATGTCTCATAAATGATGCATCAAGTCTCCCTTAGTTATCAAAAGCGAATACCTTACGATTTGGCCAAGGAAAACTTTGGATACGCTGTTATTAGATGTTGTGACGACATACCTTCGTGGATACCTTGGTAAAGATAATTTCCACACTTCCTTAAAAGCCTGAATAGACCTCGGGACGTCTCTTCTATCGAAGAAAAACAATGAAAATAACGTACAACCAAGAGAATCGCTTAACAAAGCAATGATTCCTACTGAAGGTTGTCTTTGCATATGAGTAAAGAGCATGATTTGAGATCATAGTTGTAAACAACTAAAATCTCATCGGATCTCCGGAAGAGAAAACCGAAACATCTGTTCAAGCCTGACTTTTAAACATGAAATAAAAAGACCTAGGCAAATATAGAGTCATGGCACATAAGAATCCTGTTACATACGCCCAGAAGTGCGTTTGAGAAGTTAAAGGGACCATTGTCATCCAAATCACACCTATGGTAGTATACTTAATGGATGTACAAAAACAATCCTTCCGATCGCTGGAAGAGGGGGAGGATATAACTGGTCCTAAAGTCCCTTATCTCAGTGCAATCAGGCACTCCTGTCTAAC
Source organism: Scilla litardierei (assembly GCA_030789695.1). NCBI lineage: Eukaryota > Viridiplantae > Streptophyta > Magnoliopsida > Asparagales > Asparagaceae > Scilla > Scilla litardierei. The sequence continues at coordinate 23,097,121 of CM061141.1, forward strand.
TGCACGCGTCCCGATACAGCAGTTGCAGTAAACTCATTAGCCAGAGATAGTTGGCACCTAAAAGGGCCATTAGACCGGAGTTAAGCCTTCTGCACTTCCTCCAAGGGTCAAAAGATTCGGACTTACAAAATGAAGTATCATCCTCCAATGTTCATGCAAATGCAGGTTTCAGGTCCAGTCCATATACTGAGAAATCACAGAACGGGTACACACAGTGGGATGTCCATCTACTGCAGATCTGCAAAGCAATTTATGAAGGCGACATCATCCTATCATTCCGAGATCCTCACCACACCAATGGTGTATTTGAGGGCGCCTGCTGGTACATCACTTCCCAGTGACGATTGGGATAGAGGCTGGTATTGTGGAGCTGACCACATAGTCTGAAGACCACATCAAAGGCGACTATACTTAGCACACCTCTCCAGAGTTTCTGGATTCAGCAGCTGCTTAATTGTGATAACTTTGTAATCTGTGTATATTTTCGGAATGTTGTAAATAGGAGTGATGAGATAAGCCTAATAGATCTGAAAGCCTAAGAGCTTTTACAGATCTGGGGGAGTTGAGGGAATTTGTACTCTTTTCATTTAGATATGGTTTTTCCCACTGGGTTTTCCATAGCCCAAGGTTTTAACGAGGCAAATCACATCAACTCTGGATCCTGAAGTATCCACCCCTCTGTGACGCTCAGAATCCAAAATTATTCATGAGCATAGTCACTTGTACGAATCAGGGGGGAGTTAAAGAGCATTTGTACTATTTTTCATTAACTATGGTTTCTCCCACATGGGTTTTCATAGCTAAAGGTTTCAACGAGGCAAACCTCATCAACTCAGGATTCTGAAGTATCCACCCCATGTGAGACTCTTATTAAGCTCAGAATCCCGAAGTACTCTTGAGCAGAGTCCACACCTATGGCTGGATAAGGGGGAGTGTTGTGAATGAAAATAACCAGAGTCGGTTAGGATTGCGGGTATCTTAGAGATACGCCCATATCTATGTATTCTATCTTTCTACTCTCCTATCATGTATTCTATCTTTCTACTATCTTACCATGTCTATAAATAAACACCTAAGGGTTCCTCCCCAATAGTTGATTCGTAACATTCTAAACATTTTCGCATCACAAAGTGAGTATGGCAATAGCTTTCGGTGAATCAGCAATTTTTACACGTGTCAAGAAAGGGCCCACACACAGGGTCTACCACTATCATCTTTTGAGCAGACAGCTACAGTGTGTGGGACACACCACGACCCATGCCCACGCCCTTCCCGTGTAAAACATCAATCACGAACTGAAAACTAGCGGCTGTGATCAACGCGATCACCATCACCATCATCCACCACCGTCATCATCGTCGAAATTAGGGTTAGGGTTTTACCCCCGTCGGGCGGTAGATGTCGGATCTGAACCATCACTTGGGCCAGGTGTACGGACAAGATGCCACTGCCCCCGCCGACATAAATGGCGGCGAAGAGAGGATGGGATCGGCGCCGCCTGCCGATGTGCCGCCGGAGCAGGATAACCAGATCGTCGAGAACCCGAACCCTAACCAGCTGACGCTCTTGTTTCAGGGCGAGGTTTACGTGTTCGAGTCCGTCACGCCCGAAAAGGTCCTGCATTTTACCCACATGTTTCCTTTAAAGAGCTGATCTGTTGCTTTTCGATTGATGAGTACTCTGCAATTTCAATCGTCTAATTCAAATATTACTAGACTCGGAGCTTAAAACTAATACCTGAAGCATGGATGATGATACGATAAAGGTGAAATTTTTATGTAATTGAGCTCAGTTCATACGAGGTTTTTAAGCTGTTCGAATGAATCGAAGGCTAGTTATTTAAGCCCAATTGATACATTTAAGTTTGGCGCTAGGAAATATAAACCCAATTGATGTGTTTGAAATCGGAGCTGAATGCATAACAACGAAAATACTCTGAAAATGGTAAGGGGATTATGGGTTGCAAATCATCTCGTTGAGATGGAATGACGATTTGAAATCTATCCTTTTTATTTGTCACCATCTTTATAGGGAAGACCACTCAAGGAATTAATAATTGATGTTTTTGTTGAATGTTGAAACATTCGAAGACTCTTTCAAGTTGGATGCGTTTGGAACTAGAAAGCTCATCGAGCCTTATGATCACCACATCAATTTTTTAGGATTTAGTGCTGTTTATCAAATTTACACGGACATCAATGAGAAGGAAGTGCAAGCCAAGACGCCATCATCATCATGTTTTTGGATGGAAGATACATTATAGAACAAGTATGCTACACACGTGTGCCAATTCCTTTTGAATGCACTCAAAACTAAAATTGATAAATGCCTCCATGCATTCATTAGTCTTGTTTATTTTAATATTGCCATCTTATATTAAATAATAAATATGTTTACCAATTGCTTTCATACATGAATATTTAAATAGGCAATATACTCCAGTGTTGGTTCATGTCACTGGTGCATTGACCCACGTGCATGTATGTGATACGGGAAATGCATGCAATGTATGAGCATCACCATTATATGTTGGCAAATGGAAGAAATTGGGAGATGGTTAATAAATCCAAAAGATCCCTCCAGTATAGCATCTTTTTGGTGGCTGCTTATAAGTGAAGGTGATATGCTATATTTTGAATAATTTTGTTCAGAATGAACGCTAACTAGTTGTCTGGATTCATGTAGGTATTCTTCAATAGTCAAAAATTCTTATCCTTTGAGAACACACCATTGTTTTTGGTACAAGATTCTAATATTGGAGTATCATAGACAAATTTGAATATGTTTCTGGCATAAGTGGTCATTTTCACTTCACCATAAAAAGGGATTAATGCCACAAAATAGGATTGAAAACTTTGCAAGCAAAGCTTGCATATGGCTATTATTATCTAATTTGATAGGAAACGGTAAGAAGGCCTTTGAGCAGCATCCAAGTGAGCGAGGTTCCTGTTTTAGCCATTTTTGTAAAAAAGATTCCATGGCATACGTACTGGCTTGAAATGCATTTTGTGTAGAATTGAATAGTGATCATTGGGTTCTTTAGGGAGCTGAAAAATACAACTGATCTATAATGTATGCTAATGATTTGTCTATGGTGCAGCTAAGGGCAAGATCTTTAGACACAACTAATATGGGCATTTAAGGCTGGGTAAGAACCATGATCGGACCATCCTGGGAAGCCTTTGTGTCCATAGTAAGGTTTTAACATTGTTTACCGACTGACCTTCTTTACTATGTATTATAGTAGGCGACAATAACTTTATTTGAACACGCCCCTTCCCCCTCCTCCGAAAAACCACACACACTGTCACACAAAAGAAACCCACATAGGCACCTGCCACGACCAACCCATAAAACCCTGCATCTCCTCCGTATGATTTGCCTCTAGATAGATGGAAACAAATCAACACAACAGTTCCGGTAGCACTCAATCATGCCCTCAAGGGTTATGTTGGATGGGTCAAATAGAGACCTGACACTATGCTGAAAACATGTTATACCTCAATTGTTATGTTGGATGTGTCAGATACCAAATACTATGGTGAGAAAATGCATTTTTCTTCTTCTTCTTTATATTGCCGGCCAAATTCTCTCTATTGTCTACCTCATAACATCTTTCCTACCATGCTTTTACTGCTATTACTATTTTACTACTACTATTACAACTGTTGTTTAACCATGTGTTTGTATTTGTGCTGTCCTGGATTTAAAAGAAATATGCTAATCTGTAAGGTCAATATGATCCATATTATTCATCATTCATCGTTTCCTTATAATTTAATTTTATTATCATAGTTTTTATTATCAAGATTATATTAGTTGTAAAGTCTTCCTAAAACACATTTAATTGTTTACCTCTTCCTTCTAGCTAGCTGTGATTATGAACTCTTTATTTTGTAAAACACATTGCTAATGACCACTAATTTACTCTGCAAGAGTTTAATGGATTTTCTGCATATATTCCTTAATGAGTTGGTGTTAATCCATTTCATTGTCATGTATTCCTTAATGATATTGGTCTTATACTTCTATTTATCACTGATCCATATGTAATCCATACATTAGGGAACCCTGTCTACTTCAAAACAGTTATACTTGGCTTTGTACTTAATAAACTACTCAAGTCCTTCCTATTTATCTATACTTTCTCCATGTCCACCAGCTGCATCACATATATCTATACGACAGGTTATGAATTATCCTAATTGTTTCTAATGGATTATTGATCATCATGATCTCTTCATCTTTTAAGGAAGAAAAGGTTGACAGCCACTAATATGAAGACTCTAGAACACATCCTACCGTAGACATCTTTCTGACAACCCTTCTGGCAATTCTGGCACATTTTTAGAACATTGCAGCAGTATGGACCAAACTTCAAACATGTGGAAGCAGTTGTAGCTACGCATGAGTCATGCGACGTTATATCCAATAATTGCTTGAACTATATTTGCTGTTGTGCACCCTTAGCAATAATTTCTAATTTTAATTGCCATTCAATTCCTTTCATTTTTTGTTTTAATATTTTAGGGTTGCATAAAAAATTGTATATACTCATTGTAAATGGTTTTACTGCTTGTTGCATATGTTGAAGATAGACTAATTTATAAATGTTTGTTTTGCAGGTACAAGCTGTCTTATTACTGTTGGGAGGGTGTGAGGTACCGTCTGGTATAGCTAATGTAGCATTTGACATGGTATTCCCACATCAATATAGTAAGTTCAATTGATTTTCTTTAATAAGTTCATTGCATCATATTAAAATTTGCATTCTGGTACAGGGATTTGATGATATGCGTCGGCGTAATATGCCTGCAAGAAGGATTGCTTCCCTAATACGGTTCCGCGAAAAGCGAAAAGAAAGAAATTTTGATAAGAAGATCCGTTATACTGTACGGAAGGAAGTTGCTCTCAGGTAGGTACGGTGTCACTTTTTGTGGTATGTGCATTGTATAGAACCGACTAAGTGGATACATCCATTCTTAGTTTATATGGTATGCATTTTATCACAACAGGAGTACATTTCTAGCTAGTTGCTTTAAAAATATATGGCCTTGTTGGTAGCATCTTTCTTCCTGCAAATTTAAATATGACAATTGTCATATTCATGTAGCTGTTATTTTCATCATGAATTAAAGAGCCTGTGAGTAAATCCATTTTTAGGTTCCATTGTGATAATGTTCTGATTAAATTCTTACATTAAATTCTTACGGAGCTTGTTGCCACAGCATCAGCTTATAGCTATGTTGCAGCCTGGAACTTGATGGAAAATGTCATCCATATTCTAATCTCAATATGATGAGGATCACCAGTGCTTGATTTCAGTTAATATATCTGGATACTACAAGACATTGTAAAGTCTGAATTCAACAGTGATTATTATACTATTATGAAAACATGTTGACCTGAAGTTGCAAGTTATACCACTGTCGTAGAGTTGCGGTATTGGGAATTGTGTGTTAAGGGTATTTTTGTTATTCCTCTATCATATATGTACATCATTCTATCTCACACACAGAAAGATTAGGGTCGTATCGTTACGACTTGGGTATAGATGTTATCACTTGTAAATGATATGGTTTGATGCTAATGCAACTTTAATGGATGATTGGTACTCTTTAACATGAGGTAAGTCATTTGAAGGGCCTAAACTTAAAAAATGCATTTGTGGTGTCTTACATATGCAGCACGTGGCCTTGAAATCCATGGCTGAAGTAGATTGTTTTGAGGATATATTGGTTGGGAAATACAATTGAAAGATTCAATCATTTTAAAACTCTTGGACCCCACCTTTTGCTGCGTTTAAACATGTCAGACCGTACAACCTAATGCTCCCAACTTTTAGCCAGTTGTTTCGTCACGTGACCTAAAATAGAAAGAAATTGGTTCCAAATTATGTGTGTGCATGCACACACATGTATGCATTCATGCATGTATGCTTGTAGAGAAGCCATCCTAAGTGAACAGGTTTCAAGCTAAGTTTTATGAGAACTAGTGGGTCATCCCATATATGCATACATGGTCTGAACTGTCAACTGTCCGTTTTGATCTACATACCCAAATTAGTCTAAAAATGAGAAATTAATTGTTCCAAGCCTTTTTTACATGCATCAAATGGTTGCACGGAATGCATTGTTCAACAATCGAAAAAGGATATCATTTGATACATGGGCAAAAAGGTTTTGAGCAACTTGATCACTGATTGTTAGGTTATAGTTTGTAGATCAAAATAAATGGTTCTAATCTTTCATGGGATGGCCACCCATGGAGTTCTAACGAAGATTGCGAACTGTTCTCATTGGGTCACTGATGCGATTGGGGTGCAACGAATGCGAACGGTGCATCGAACATGGACGGTGCGACGAATGCAGCCGGTGGATCGAACGTGGACGTGATCTCATTCGGAAATGATTTAATGCGAGAATTGTGTTATTTAATGGGAGAATAATATTAAGACTCTATTTGGCAATATTTTAAATAGGAATGGCTATTTAGTCCTTTTGACTATTACCTAATTAGTAGGAGTTTTAGTATAAATAAAGGGGGAGATCTAGAGGGTGTGATATGTTTATTTTGAGAGAAAATTGATTGTAGAGGTGAGATTATCCCTCGTTCTTCGAGAGAGTGTGGACGTCCTCTTTAATCGGCGTCTTGGAAGGGTGATTGCCCCTTTAAGTGTGATCAATGCATCTCTTTTATTTCAGTTTTATTAAGAAAAATTTAGATTTGGTTTTGGTTCCTATCAATTTGGTATTAGAGCATGATGATTCTGCGGCCAAGATGGAAGATCACCATGTGTTTGATGAAATGCTACAAATAGCTGATGTGCTGCGACAAGGAGACATGCTTTATCGATATGAAAAATTCCAGGAGACGGCTACCGATTATGTTCTCGCAAAAACTCATTTCAACAACATTCCCACATCTAAGGGTGGAACTCGACATTTATGATGTCTAGTTAAATTGATGGGTTGTTATTTGTTGACTGGATGTTATCAAAGTTGCATTGCATTAGGTTCAGAGATCTTAACTTTTGATCCAAAGAATGTTATATTATTTCTTTATAGAGAACAAACTTATAGAGCACTTGGTTTTCTTGAAGCTGCTGACTCGGAGATGATGAAATTTTATAGAATTTTTCCTGAGGAGGAGACCCAATCGAAGGTCGACACGACATCAAATTGGAACAAAGACAAATACAACAGCATAGATGCAGAACAAAAGGTGCCAGCTTGGGAAATGGACAATGTCAAAATCATCTCTTTGGAGAAGGATGTCCAAGAAAAAGAAGATCCAACTTCAGATCTGAATCCAGCTGACGACTCCAACATAGATCCAAGACATCCTGACCATCGAAAGGATACAGAAGGGAGCAGCGGCCCCCTCACAAGTCCCCAGGGCCCTGCAGTCCCTCTGCAGGGCCGGCATGGCCCCTGCCTATGCTGTAGGGCCCCCAAGGGCCCTGTCCTAATACACAGGAGCCTCGCAGAGCTTCGGAGGTAGACGATGGGCTCATTCGGGTCTTGCGATTAGTTTCGTGCCGTGATGAATCTACAAGGAAGCTTGGTGGCTGCTGTAGCTTCTTTCTGGGCCTCGCGGAGGACGATGGAGACCTTGGAGTGCCTTTTGATCCTGGAGGAGGTGAGCACCATCAGTCGGAGATGAGTATCTCATGCACTTCATGCACCACCTTGAGGACAAAGTGGTTCTTTGGGGGGCGTAGTAATGATGCGATTGTGGTGCGACGAATACGGACGGTGCGACGAATACAGACGGTGGATCGAACGTGGACGTGATATCATTTAGAAATGATTTAATGCGAGAATCGTGTTATTTAATGGGAGAATAATATTAGGACTTTATTTGGCACTATTTTAAATAGGGAGGGTGATTTAGTCCTTTTGACTAAATGCCTAATTAGTAGGAGTTTTATTATGAATAAAAGGGGAGATCTAGAGAGGGGGATATGTTTATTTTGAGAGAAAATTGATTGTAGAGGTGAGATTATCACTCGTTCTTCGAGAGAGAGCGGTGCTCTTTAATCGGCGTTTTGGGAGGGTGATCGCCCATTTAAGTGCGATCAAGGTATCTTTTTATTTCAGTTTTATTAATAAAAATTCAGATTTGGTTTTGGTTCCTATCAGTCACCTCCTATATAGAAAGTGATCATGTGTGTATACTCCTTCTATATAGAAAGTGATCATGTGTGTATACTCGTATATGTATATGTTTAGCTACACCCCAGCAATGTTTATGGATATTTTCATCCATCAGAACACGGTATAAGAACAATGCCTTTTAGCATTGTGATTTCCATCCTCGCATTGCCACCTGGACCTTCCCTCTCGTCACCTAATTGTTAGTTCCACTCAGCATCTCCGCAATGCCGTGATACCAAAGTTGTCGTGCTGGCCTCTACATCATTGCAACCATCACCAAACAGCTGCCTTGATACCAACCTCCTTTGCACCAACCCAATCAGCCACAATTTGTCTTGCCCTAACCCGGTTCATCCTAATGTGATCCACCTCCACCAGAGCAGCTCATGCCATATCCATCTCTACCACATTCCGTGCCATCACAATCTATTCTGACCCAACCTGATGCGCCTCACTCTGCTGTGCCTCCACCTTATATTGCCTTGCATGGTTCTTGATGCCGACTCAATGCAACCCCTCAACTTCAGTGCAACCACTATGTGGTTGCCTTTCTGATCTGATTAGACCAGATTCATGGAAGTGACGAGGAAAAAAAGGAAAAATGAATTAATATTCTTTTTAGCTTATCAATGTTGCACTAGCATGTAATAATAAAATAATATATATATGCAAAATTTTACTTAGACATATGTTTTTATGCATAGCAAAAAGGATACAATTATAGGTTAATAAGTGCACATTAATGGTTTACGTATTCAACATATATTCAAATTAACAATATGTTTGCAATTTGATATCTATTATACAAAAGAGGGCATGCGATGTGATGTTTGTACCAGTCACAAGCTGACTGTGACAAATGTCACATTGCCCTGCCCAGTCAGCCGCCCAATCAGCTTTGTAGGTTTTGACTTTCTTTTGGGCTTTGGATTTTTGGGCTTTCGGTTTTGTTTTCGGGTTCTTTTACCCCTGACGCTACCGACACACATCCACATTTCTCTCTCCTTTTCGGTTGCGTGTGGGCACCACATCCTTATCGTGCGGCTTTTTTCCGCGCCGTGCACTTTGTGCACGGGTTATTTCTATAACAATATGTTTTTTTGGGGGTACATGTAAAATTCTTGCTTTTGACGCACTTGTTTGTAAATGATGGGCTAAAATGTGTTTTTTATGTTGTCCCTTGTTTGTTATTCATATTACAGAGAAGTAATTGACGATGACATTGGCTTATGAATCATAAGAAATGTTACACCTGCAATCATTTTGGAATTCTGATCATGGTCCTGTTACGATTGAAATCTTAGGAAGATGACTCATGAAATTTGTAAGCATAGGTCTTGTTTTAAGTTCTCATTTAACTTTTTTATTCTTTTCCTCTTTATTTTGGAATACTTTTCTTTGTTGGAAGCCAACGACCGGTGGGTACTAGATAGGTTACACATAGGTGCCAGCCATTTCAATCTGGATTTTCACTGGTCCAATCTGGCTCCTTCCCAATAATATTGAATCAACATACGTTCAATTCCATCAAGTGGCATATTCGTTGTTTTAATAAGTTCCAATCATAAACTGACTGGAATAGACTGAAACTCAGTCTGTTATGCATAATGCCTTTAAGATTTTGAGGGGAGGTTAACGAGCCAGGGAAATGATATTTCCATCATGAGTGTTTTTTTCTGGTTATGCAGATTAGAAATATAGAGTCCCCAAGGGTGGATGTGATACTTAACACTAAACGGTTACAGTTGGTTACGGTTGGTGTAAGCTCTTAATAATAATAATTCTCATAAACAAGAATACACACAGTGGAAATATAAAACTATGAGAATTAAAAAATAAGTAAAGAGAGTAAGAGTATTCGTAAACACCAATATTTATCCTAGTTCAGTCAACTCATGTGATCTACGGCCAGACCTCAGGTCCCACCTGAGCTTTCCACTATTCTCAAGAATAGTACAATATATTGCTTGATGAACAATCATTGTAAGTCGCCACCTGACCTCACAAATGGAGATCGTCAACCTCTCGCACCGAGAGCAAGAACACCACCTCTTCACTGGAGGCACACTCCTCACACGAGGTACAACTTGAAGATAACTCCTCTAAGCCTTGAAGATGAAGCACAATTGGATACGTATTTGGGTTTCTATTTTATATGATGGATCTCTTGAAATAATAGAAACAAAGCTCTAAGAGAGTGAAGTCTAATAATTAGAGCTTTTGGACAGATAATGAATTTATCTTTTCTTTCTCCTTTTCTTTTTCATCTATTTTCATCATAAATCATGCCTAAATAACATGAGATGGTCTCTATTTATAGAGGTGAAAACAACATAAGAAAATCCCCAAAATACATTTCCTAAATGTTAAAAACGGCTAGCTGCGAAAAACAGTTTTCCACAACGGTTTGTTGCTAGTCGACTAGTGTATAAGAGCTAGTCGACTAGTCGGAATACTCTAGTCGACTAGTCAGAATACTCTAGTCGACTAGGCCAAGCATTCCAGAGCAACAGTTTCAGTCTATTTGGTTTATCGATTAGAATTCATCAGCTAGTCGATTAATTTATGAATCAGTTGACTAATTCTTCTAGCCAAATATGGTTAGAGCATGTATCATTATTAGTCGATTATGGATCATATTGGTCGACTAATACATGCAGAAATGTGTTGTTTGGCTATAAAGCCTTCTAGTTATTTATCAAAGGTTTCATGTGAGTGAGTGTGATATATTGCAATTCGAAAGATTCTTCGAAAGCTTACTGCATGGAATCAGGACCCATGCAACTCTGTTTTGGTTGAAGTACTTCCTGACACTGTCGATCCCCGCCTGTTGGTCGAGCACAGCTCTTGTTCTATTTCCCTTTCTTTGATCGAGTGCCGCGAGAAGCAAGTTTGGCAAACCTTGTGCTCAAAAGGAATTTCTTCTTTTCTTTCAAAGCCCGAAACCTCGTTGGTTGATCTAGCTCATACTGCTCTGTCAAATGTCGTCACGTCAATCACGCTTATTCTCAATAAGAGTATGTCCGTCCATTAGATTCAAGGCCTTAACAATTATTCTAAGATAAGAAATAAAATATTACATCAAAATATGATTTGTCTTCAATCCTTGTTGATGTAGCCTTGAATCCATCTTGTCGTAAATATCTTCAAGCTCTTTACCTTGAAGTCATGCCACCATCATGATGCGTGACAGGTAAGGAAATGTATGGAGTTTAGAATGAAGGAAAAAAATGAAGAATAAAGATATGAGATAAAGGCTATGCAACCAATCAAGATCAGAAAATGAAGTCCATCACAACTGAGATTAAATGTCAAGCCATACTCGCGTGTCTCACCATTAATATTTCCATGGGTTAGATAAAGAAAACAAGATTATACAACTTGTTTTGAAAGAACTTTCAACTTCTGAATTCTCATTCAATTACTTGGATTTTTTAAGCTTCCAGGACTCATTTAAAGGAGAGTTACACCACATTAAAAATTACATAGCATAAATAAGCATTTAGTAGTTCAACAACTTCCTAAGCTGATTACTCAACTTCCTAGACTGATTACAAGAAATAACTAGTAACTAGGAAACATAAATTATGTAATATTAACTGCTGGACTTGTTTCCAAAGTAAGGAATCTTCAAATTCGTCAACCTTCTTTAGCTGCCACTAAGTTTGATTTTCATGTCTTTATTTGGAAACAAATTGTTGAAATAATCACTTTTATTCATAGTCGACCCATTAAGGGTGTCAACTAAGCAATATTTGGGCCAAAACATTTGAGGACCAATATGAAATTGGGAGCTAAAGTTGGAGCTCGAAATTTCTTTAATTTCATTTGCCAACATCAGATCAGTCATGCTTGCCCTTGCATCACTTCTAATGTTTGTCTAGCTTGAATTGATCTTGCTTTGTTGTCATTCATGCTTGAAGAAACAATGCTTGGTCTAATACGTCTTATCATACTTAAGCAAATTCATTAGACCAAAAACACTATTGATAGGGATACGATCGGGATTTTATTTGTATTTAGTCTTTAGTTCATTTTGAGTCTTTTGAGAGTTTAGTCTTTTGGGTTAGGAGAAGTGTTGGGTTAGGAGACTATATAAAGGTCGTAGAATTGCATCTTTGACAGCAATTGACGAATGAATGAAAAAATGAGAAATTTTTTCAAAACCCGTGAAAGGTTTTCCCACCTGTGAAAGATCACCCCTTCCTTAGTGTGAAGCCTTGGAATCCTTGGTGCGAAGCCAAGAATCCTAAGTTATCACCTTCTTCTCCAAATCATCCATCGAAACCCTTAAATTCTCCACCAAATCCCTAGATCACACCATGTCTTGCATCAATTTGAGATCAAAGCCAAGGTCTCCCCAAGATGATATGACCAACATCCATAGGCATCATCAATTTGGTATCAGTGCCGAAGATCCTATCTTCGCTCTTTTCAATTTCCAAAACAAAAAAACAAAAAAATCACCCAAACCATAATACTCAGTTCAGTCGCCATCCTCTTCCGTCAACAACCGCATCAGCCTCAGATCCAAGCACCACCCCCAAGCTTCCGCCACCACACGACCAACATGTCTCCCCTCTCTCCGATCTGTCCCTATGCAGAACATCCTGGTCTGTCCAAGAAGCACCGAGGAACCGTTGTTCAGATCACAGTCGACGATGGCACTGATAACCTTCATCGACGCCTCCACGAAGCCCCGACGACCTCACTGGAGGCCTTTGTCCCCGACAGTATAATCTTCAGTGAAGATACACCATCATGTCACCTTCTGCATCCACCTCCGATAACGATCAGAGCCGACGACTCCATAGAAGTGATCAGAATTCCTAGGCGAGGCTGTAATGAACAAATGACACTGCAAAGCATCAGCAAAATTGCTCGAAAAAGGTGTTGCACTGTCAAAGCATACCTAGCTGCAATGTCTGCTCGGTCGAGCCGAACCTGTGCCCGAGCCGAGCCGACACTGCTCATCGGCTCTGTCGAGCCAACCCAGAGCCGATCGAGAGCCGGCTCGAGCTGAACCCGTGCCGGCTCAACCAAGTCGGTTGATCTGGTCAACGACTCGACCAAGCCGTTGACCCGGTCAACGGCTCAACAGTGAACCATCTAAATTTCAGTGGTTTAGTAGTTTTTCGGCTTAATTTTATGGGAATTTCTGCGGGTCAACGGCTCAACAGTGAACCATCTAAATTTCAGTGGTTTAGTGGGGTTTTGGCTTAATTTTATGGGAATTTCTGCGCAGCTTCCGTATTTTGACGATTCTGGGCCCGTTCGGAGTCCAAATTCAATACCGTTGGATAGCTGACTCAGCCGCCTACGCATCGATATCATCCGTACACAAAGATAAGCTCTAATATGAGATACCACACTGATTACTACGATGAAGACTACATGGGTTATTCTCCTACGGCAATGTATGATCGGGTCATATATTTTTATGGCTTCGAAGATATGTATGGATATAATGACTGTGAATCACATCTAGAATAATTTTTTCTCCAAGTTTTATTTTTAGAAGAACAGAAGTATACATATGCATATCACACATTCACAGGAGAACATGATCTTGGTATATGCATCTTCCACGTCATAGTCGTCGATGGTCAGTATTCAAATTTCGTCTTCAAGATCGCTATTCTTTCAAGTATCGATACATTCCACTGGCACCTTAGAAATTTTCAAGCCCGAAAGAAAAGGATGATACTATAGAACTGATAAGTGAGATGCACAACATTCTTTTTCAAGCATACGAACTTAAGCCAAAGCCAACGATAAAGGTTGATCCAAATCCCGAGGCAAAGTGTGCGCTTGAATTTGGATTGAAACTTGAGCCCAAATTGGAGCATGAGCCCGAATTGGAGCTTGAGCCCGAATTGGAATCCGAGCTTGAAGTAAAGTATGACAATGACTTGAAATCTGAGCCAATATTGGGACCATAGCGAAAGCCTGAGCTTGAACCTGAGCTAGAGCCTGAATCAGAGATTGATCATGCATCACAGTCAGAATTAGAACCAGAGTTTGATCTTGTGTCGCATTTTGAACCTGAGTCAGAGCTTTATACAGAGCCATCAGTTGAGCATGCGTCAAACCGTCGAAAGAAGAACCGCTGATTTTGATCGAGCATATATAGTTTGTTATCCCAGATCCTCCTAACCTGACCAACAAACATGTGCTGAATGTTTTTCTATCTTTCGTGAGTTAGGAGAAATTTTTAGAAGACGTTCATCGGCAAGTTTATATCATGCTATACTTTAGAATTCGTGGACGAGTCTTTTCCAATTGTAGAGGACTATTAATTTTGGCCCAGTTATGCTACTTCTGCCTACTTTCACTAGGAGGTGAAGTTCTCAACTAGGGGAGAATGATATGGATATGATCAGGATTATATTTGTATTTTAGTCTTTAGTTCATTTTGAGTTTTTAGGAGTAAGTCTTTTGGGTAAGTTTAGTTCCACATCGAATAGGTTAGGAGAAGTGTTAGTTTGTAAGCCTATATAAAGGTTCTAGAGTCGTATATTTGGAGGCAATTGACGAATGACTGAAAAAATGAGAATTTTTTCCAAAACCTATGAAAGGTTTTCCAACATGTGAAAGGTCCACTCTTCCTTTGTGCAAAGCCTTGGAATCCTTGGTGTGAAACCAAGAACCATATGTTATCACCTTCTTTCCCAAATCATCCACCGAACCCCTAAAATTCTCCACCAAATCCCTAGATCCCACCATGTCTCGTATTAATAATGTTTGCTCATCATCAAAATATGTATTGTAGGATCCAATACCCAACATTTTCCACGTTTTTGACGATGACAAACATATTAATCAAAATCAAAAACTTAATTAAATTTAAACAAATTTGAATTCTTACTCCCATTGACTATGTGCATACTCTCCCTGAGTTGATACAGTATCTTTGATTTTGAGAATTCCCCTTTGAATTTCTTCCCTCCCTTTGGCATCACCAAAAAGTGGGAGTGCAAGTGATAATGGCATCTCTCTCACTTTCATTCTTAGGAATTGTATCAAAACATGCATGCTCTCCATATAAAATAGAATACTTGAAAAACAAGCATTTAAGGAACTTGGTATCCCTATCATTTCGGATCCGTGGGGTTAGTCAATGGAGTTAAACAATTCAAATGTTATGAGCTCAAAAAGAATATAATTTTATCCGAGATAAACAAATTAAATTCTAATCTAAATTCTATTTAATTAAATTTGACTATCTTCTAAAATAAGCATTAAGAATGGATAGTCAAGTATTGAGTTCAAAAATATGACCACTTCATAGGAATATAAATCCATTTTGGACTTGCTTTTCTAGAATGCACATACATGTAAATTTTAGAATGATACACATTATTCACAAAATTTCTAGTTCCAGTATTTTATCTACATTACATGCATTCTTTGGATCATATAATTTTTAGCATGGTGCACTTTATGTGGTTTCTCACATCATGCAAAACATTGGTTTTAACATTCTTTATGCATGCAAATTTTTTATACATAAAAGCATGGGCTTTCTTTTTTTGCATGCAAAACAACATGTTTCTTTTCATTGTTATGTCCTAATTTATTTTTTTGAAACACGGTGACATGAAGACATTGTGCTAACTTCTTTTTGCTCTTATTTAGTTTATCAAGTTCTTCATGTTTAAATTTGCTTGATGAAATATCATTGTCAAGCTATTCTATTCTAACATTCATCTACTGGCCATCATATTTAAGTAATGAATTTTCTTCTTTTGGTTTGGTATTTTCTAAACATAATTTTTCGTTTTCAAAACTTAATTTTTCCTTATATAAAATCACATTATTTAAATAAGACAAAACAATACTATGTTCATTTTTCAAATTTTCATGAGCATGATTTTTAAGTACTGAATTTTCTTCTTTTGGTTTGGTATTTTCTAAACATAATTTTTCGTTTTCAAAACTTAATTTTTCTTTATATAAAATCACATCATTTAAATTAAACAAAACAATAGTATGTTCATTTTTCAAATTTTCATGAGCATGAATCAATGCATTATGATCATTCTAAAAGATTTATGTTCATGCTATAATGATTTATATTTACATTTTAACAATTTATTAGCTTTAACTAAATCATTTAAGACATCTAATAAACTTGTATCTTTAGAATCCAAGACTGATGTTACCTATTCGTTGTCAAGAGCTATAAAAATGCATTAGTCCTTTCTCCTTGTTACTCTTTCTCTGCCTTTTAGAGTTGAGGCATTGGAGGTAGCCTTTTCAAAATCTTCAATCTTGTGTCATAATTGATTTATTTGAAGACATTGTTATTTAATGAAGAAAATAAAATATTGTAACGTAAGACATTGTTATTTAATGAAGAAAATAAAATATTCATTATCTTGGCATTCATTTCTTTATTTGAGGTGGGTGTTGATGGTTTGTAATTGGACATCTCTACAAAGACTCCAATAATTGTAGTCGATGGATTTGAGAAATATCATCATTCGACTTCTCCAATATTGATAGTTGAAGCCATCGAACTTTGGAGGTCTTGTTGGATCTTGTCCTTTGAGGAATGTGAAGTTTGTTGGCGCCTTCTGTTAACCCGCTCTAATATCAATTATAGAGTCCTTGAGAGTGGGATACTTAACATTGAATAGTTACAATTAGCGTTAAGTTCTCAACTATAATAATTCTCTTAAACAAGGATTTACACAGCCGAAATATAAAACTATGAGAATTTAAAAACAACACAAGGAGAGTAAGAGCTATCGCAAACACCAATACTTATCTTAGTTCGGTCAACTCCTGTAACTTATGTGCAACCCCAGGTCCCATCTGAGCTTTTCACTGTCTTCAAGAATAGTACAATATGACACTAGACGAACAAGCCTCACCAATAGCTACTTGACCTCACAAATCGAGATTGTCAACCTCTCGCACCAAGAGCAAGAACACCACCTCTTCATTTGAGGCAAACTCCTGACACAAGGTATAACTTATTGAGCAAATGATACAACTTCCCTAAGATGAAGCATGATATAATTGTAGTGTGGCTAGGTATTTAGGTTTCTATTTATATGATGGATCTCTTGGAAGAATAGAGACGAGGCTCTAAGAGAGTGGAGAATGAGAACAGAGATTTAAGGCAAATGATGGATTTTCTTTTCTTTCTCCTTTTCTTTTTCATTTATTTTCATCATAAATCATGCCAATTAATCTGAGATCTCTTTTTATAGATGTGAAAAACTTCATGAGAAAATCCCAAAATACCTTTCACAATCGCTAGAAAATAACTAGTGGCGAGAAAACAATTTTCTGCAACAGTTTGTTGCGAGTCGACTAGTATTCATGAGCTAGTTGACTAATCTCAGCTAGTTGATTAGTCAGAATACTCTAGTCGACTAGGCCATTCATTCTAGAGCAACAATTTTCGGCCTATTGGGTTAGTCGACTAGAGTTCATTAGCCAGTCAATTAATTTATGAATTAGCCGACTAGTCTAAATACTCTGGTCAACTAATTCTTTCAGCCAAACATGGTTAAAACATGTATCACTATTAATTGACTAGGTATCATATTGGTTGACTAATACATGCAAAAATGCGTTGTTTGGCTATGAAGCATAAGTTGTTATGCATCAATTAATTCTCTATTAATTCTATTTATTTACATAAGGTTTCATGTGAGTGTAAGTGACATCTTCAAGGCCATAACAATTAATCTAAGACGAAATAAAACATTACATCAGAATATAAATGTTTTTCCATCCTTGTTGATGTAGACTTTGAATCCATTTTCTTGTCATAGATATCATCATGCTATTTGCCTTGGAGTCACACTGCCATCCAATGTTTGTTAAGCTTGAATTGATCTTGCTTTGTTCTCCTCCATGCTTGAAGAAACGATGCTTTGTCTAATTTGTCCTATCACACTCAAGCAAATTCAATGTTTACTCAGCATCAAAGCATCTATTGGAGGATCCTATAACCAACAAGAAAGAGGGAGGGAGGTTTGTTCATACCCCCTTTAATTTTTTTAACTTCAAAATGATTGAACTCTATGCATCTACGGACATCTTATCCTATCAACTTTTCTAAGTAGTTTATATTTGATGTTAGAAACTCCTCATGTTCTAATTGACACTCAAATGATTTTACCCCAAGAAGGTTTGGTGGTAAATGGTTAGTAGCAAAACTAAAAGAAGTAAGTACCACATGCGTCCCTCCTGCCTGTCCCTCCCTCTCCGGGTCAGGCAAAACAAAAGTGAAAACACAAAATGAAAAACCACATTAGTAGAAAATTGAATACCATTAATCGTCAAATGTTAGTTTTAGATCAAAAAACACTAAAACGAGTGAAATGTTGAAGTCCCTATGTCCCTATGGAAAAGTACTTAAAAATGTGAAAGATTGATAAATGGCTAGAAGCCATAAAATTGGACACATAATAAATAAACTTTACGAACATCCTTCAAATATCGATGTTCAAATATCCTGCAAAGTAGAAAATATGAATTGAAGAAATGCTAAAATAACGTACAATCAATTCAACTACTGAGCAAAAATATATCATTGACAAACATCTCGTGGGCGATATGGTAAAGTGACAAATTATGTACACTATTTAATGATTAGCAGTTCCAGTCAACAAAAAATTACAACTAATGGCTGCATACACGAACAAGTTAACAAAATACTATATGACTGCACAGATTAAATATAAATCTATATTAAAATTATACTAACGTGAAACTTGATGTATATTTTACAAACCAGGAAATTGAACAATCAACTCTCAAGGTATAAATAAATGAAATCGTAGCTGCCTATTTCATCATACAATATTTATCCAAACTTCAACATGAAGAGTTGAAACCGATACTGTATCTGTTATAGAAACATACAGTACATGACATTGCTAACTGTTTTTATTGTTTTTTTATCTTCATTTATTATATTATTTAAGTTGTTGATGAGAATAAACTGATAGTTAGGATTCTATGCTTAAAAGAGATCTCTGTTACATGTGCCGTTATTGGAACTTATAGTCTTGAATGGAATATATAAAGCTTTCCCTCAAATATTTTCTGTGTTCTTTCTCTTAATTTTGTTCTGCTTCTATAAAAATCGATTTGGCAGGATGCAACGTCGAAAAGGGCAATTTGCTGGGAGAGCAGACCCCCAGGAAGGGGCATTGGCCTCTAGTGGCGAACCTGTTCAGAGCCTGAACCAAGATGAGCCTCCTCGAGAAAACAAGTGAGTCTTTGTCTTTGTTTTCTTTTTAAACTTTTGGGTTCTTGTTCAGATTCAGAGATAATATTTTCCAGTTAATATTTGGGGAGTTTATGTTCAGGTCTAGTTTCTTTCTAGATCCCTTGTAAATTGTCTTCTGATTTTGAAATTGTTTTTCTAGATGTCAAAACTGTGGCATTAGTGAAAAGTTAACACCAGCTATGCGGCGGGGACCAGCCGGACCCAGATCTCTTTGTAATGCCTGTGGATTAATGTGGGCAAACAAGGTCTATACTTGTCCTTTTCTTTTTTGGTCTTGGTTAACATGATATGAAAATGTTTGTCATTCATCTTTCCTGAATACCTGTTTTCTTATATTTTCCTTGATATATTCAATATATTTTAATTACGGTTGTAATAGTCAACAATTTAATGATTGTTTGCTGGGCATGAAATTTGCATATCCCAATAATGATCTTTATCGATGCTTTCCTTGTGTTTGCGTCAATCTACTTCTTGCCTTAGCATGCCCTCCTTTCTCTCCTACCTTCTACCTATTCCTCTTCCCGATCCCCCAACCAATCTTATCCTCACTCTGTCATCCTCCGTCAGCTTCCTCTTGTCATGAACCCATCCTCCAGACGAGCTCATCAAGTTTTATTTTCCATCTGCAAGATCTCTCTTATCATCTCTTTATCTCACGGCATCTTAAATCTCCAGTTCTTAGAGTTCACTCTGATCAATGCGTCAGGAAGGGAGTCAAGGGACAGATTAGGAAAAGGTCTCCTGGTGAATCTAAAACCTTTTGAAAATTCCTTAAAACCTTTTGAAAATTCCTTATCGTCTTAGGATTTAGTCCTACAGAAGTGGGAAGGTGACAACCCCTTGACTTTCTTTGTGCTAGATGGGATTTGTGGCAGGTCAGATGAGCTTACATGTGTTGACTCGTTCCTTGTATATGGTCAATGAATTCAGCTCCATGTTTTTCGTGCATAAACAGAATGGAATTGCCATCTGTTGCTTGTAAAAACATTTTTAAATTGGCCCAGACTTGGTGCTATGGAAGTTTAAGTCATGTTGCAAATCAGCCATTGAAAATTGGTCGATTTTTTATTAACAATTGCTCAATTCTTTTTTTTTTTTTTTGGGGGGGGGGGGGGGGGGTGGGGGGGGGGGGTCTTGGTTGGGGACCCTTGAGTGTCTATAAGACATGTCTCATTGGGACAAATCTGAGTCAAATGTTGGGACATGTCCTAAGACTTATGCCAAGACCCAAGATGATTCTAGGACATTTTTGAGACATCTTGGAGACGTTGTTATATGCCATTGTGGCTTTCCGAGATATTATATTGCAAATATAATATAAATCCTTAGTTTAATTAATTCCTATTTAACTAGAAGTATCATTGATTATATCATAAAGACTAATTATAATAAGAAATATTTTATTAAACAAATAATATGCATGATATTGTAAAGCATGCAAATAATGCAAATTTAACATATATATTGTTTGGTTTACCATCAAAACATGTCCAAGTGTTAATTATACAAGATAAAATGCCTTGTGAGATGGGGTTCAGTCGTTTCACATGGCCTCTGCAATAGAATCTTTACAGGCTCCTGTTGCTTCCCCTTCTGTTTGATGACTCTGTAGGTAATGTTTTTCATCAGAATCAACTTGAGCATCAGGAGCAATATTGTGTGGCACTTCAGGGGGATGATCGGAAATGTCAAAGTCATTATTTGAGTCATCTAACTTCAAAAGGTTGAGTAGACACCCATGCCTATACCATTTTATTCTGCATATCATTTGAAAAACCAGGACCTAGGTTTTTAAAATAGTAAATCGTGATTTGAAAACACCAAAGATCCACTCAATGCAGTTCCTGAGAGATGAGTGGCAATGCTTGAACATCTCACGTGGATTTCATGACCGATGGTGAATGTGACCAAATTCCTGAATGTGATATATCCTACCCTGATGGGAAGCTAAAATTGATTCCTATCAGAATATCCACAGCCTTCAAGATAGAATTAATTTGCAATAACCAACATTTGAGATGACTATGAAAACCACTGCAAACAATCTAAGTATTTGGGACCAATCTGAAAGTAAATTCTAGAAGGAATTGAAAGGATAATTACTTTATGGAACAGGCAATTCATAGGTTATGCTCATTGCGTCTTTCCACACCCTTGCATCAGTTGCCAACCCTTCCCATCCAGCCAACTGCTAGGATTAGGATCTAACAATGATGGAATTTTTATTGGGGCCCAGGCCCATCACCAACACAAATGGATCTAAGGCCAAATGTGCATGCTGCCAACAAAGTTTGAGAGAGATCACCATGGCAGTTGTGATGAAGAGTTTGATCCTCATCATGCACCATACAGGGAGTGTAATCCTGAATTGAATTTAACACAATCAATTTGATAACTATAATAAATTATGATTTTTTTTTCAGAAACCCATTTTAAATTAAGAATAAGTATTACCCTTTTAAAAAGGCCAAACCTGACTGTTAGATGTGACCTCAATTAAATCTTCGTTATATGGTAAAGCTATCAACGAAGGCCATAAATCTACAGTGCCATTAATGCTTTGTTGAAATCGATAGTGATAGCGAATCGGGACCATTCGAATTCTCTCACACGAATACTATAACGCTTTGACTAAGAAGAGAGACGACAACAATCTATTTTACACAAATATAGCGTGTCGTGAATGTGCCCTCTCTCTTGTAATACCTTACAAAGCTTTTTGAAGCGGCTGGGGTACATGTGATATACCGTACTAAACTCTGCACGATTTTGCATCAGTCTTCTTAACAAATATTGGCAACAAAGATCGGTAATGCTTCATTGAACGTTTAAGGATGTTCCTCCATCTTCAAATTTGGTAGGAGATATGTGATTTTTGAGGCTCACATACCATTTGAACAACTCCACTAATTATTTGGATTAAGAAGAAATCATCCGTGTCATTATGGAAATTTATAGTAAAGTCACTACTACAATTGATATCCATTCTGTAAAGTAAAAAATAAAAGAATCATTTTATTGTGTAGTGTGATATTGGGTGTGTGTGTGTAAAGAAAGTGTTGAGTTAATATAAATAGAAGTGATAGCCTCTCCTTGGAGGCTAATCACCATTTTCCCCAAAATACAATATGGTATCAGAGCCTAAGCCCTAAACCACCCGCAAGCCCTAAAATCCCGCCTCCACCTGCGCCTTCCCCCGCCGGTATCACCCTAGCCCCTCACCCGCCTGCCCTCTCCCGCAGCAAGACCCCCCCGCCTGCCCTCTCCCGCAGCAGGACCCCCCCGCCGCCTGCGCCTGCGCCTGCGCCTGCGCTAGCCGCCGCCGCCGCCGCGCGCCGCCGGCTGCTGCTGCGCCGCCGCGCGCCGCCGGCTGCTATTGCGCCGCCGCCGCATCCTGCTGCCTCTCCTCGCCTCGTGATCCCCTCTCTTCCAAGTCTTCTTCTAGCCCTACAAAACCCTAACTAGCCACAAAGAAAACCTACAAAACCCTAACCCTAGATCTATGGTAGAGTCATGAGAAGGACTCCATAGATGTACGGTTAGGGTATGCACTAGAAGAAGAAGAGGAGAAGTAGATCTGCGGATCTGAGGAGGAAGAGAGGAGAGATCTGCGGATCTGAGGAGGAAGAGAGGAGAGATGTGGGACAATCTTACCTCCGCTGACATGAAGGCCTTCATCGGAGAGATAACGAAGCTGCTTGCTTCAAAGGAGTTGGGCTCCTCGAGTGGATCGACGCCTTCCCGTCCCGTGCAGAAGCTGGAATTGATGCCCAATGATGTGAAATTGGAAGGGACGAAGAATTACCTCAGTTGGTCCAGGAGGGTGCTTCTCATTCTGAGGTCGAAGGGGTTAGAAGGCGTCGATCTGGGTTCATGCAAGGAACCGCTGGACAAGGATGGAGATGATTGGAAAATCTGGAGCACCACCAACTCACTGGTGGCTGCTTGGTTGATGACATCGATGGTTCCACCCATCGCTGGGATGGTGGAGGCCATAGAGAGTGCTGCGGGGATATGGAGTATGGTGGAGAAAATGTACTCTGGAGCAGGGAATGTGATGCTCATGATGGAGGTTCAGGGCAAGGTGGACACCTTGAAGCAGGGGGAGATGACCATTCTAGCCTACTCTGCGGAGTTGAAAAGGCTTTGGTCAGAGTTAGATCACTATGACCCTATTGATCTGCCTGATCCTAGGAGCGCTGCGATACACAGGAAGTGGGTGGAGCGTAGGCGTGTGACACACTTTCTGAGGAACCTGAATGGAGACTTTGAGGTCAGGAGGGCGAGTATGTGCCACCTATCCTCCATCCCATCCCTGGAGGAGGCCATAGCTGCAATGGCACAGGAGGAGACCAGACTGAGGGTTATGAAGGATGAGGGTACTCAGGTCACTCGGGCTGCACTGGCTGTACCGGCAGTGGCAGTAGTGAGCGAGGATCGAGAGTGCTACACATGTGGGGTGAAGGGACACCTGAGCTTCAACTGCCCACAGAAGGGCAGTGGACGAGGACGTGGCACAGGAGGCAGAGGAGGAGGTCGTTGGGGCCGTGGAGGCCGTGGACGAGGTCGCGGTGGCCCACGGGCCAACTTTGCCACAGCTGACGGACGACAGGAGACAGTGATGATCGAGGCCACGCCAGCTGAGGCGTCAGATCTAGAGCAGCGGAGACAGTCCAGGTCTACTGTCCAGGTCTACTGCTGAGAGCTCGGAGAGTCATGCAGACCAGACTGGGGATATTGCCTCGCCATTCGGTAACTTTGCCCACTTCGCTCACACAGACTCAGGTAACCGATTAGCCCTTTCATGTAGAGATCATATAGAGTGGATTATTGACTCAGGTGCATCTAGTCATGTGTCAGGAGCATATAGACAATTTTCCACATATAAACCACATACCATTCATGAAACCGTTCAGACAGCTGATGGCACATCCCAACCCATTAGAGGGATTGGTACTATTCAGTGCACTCCCTCCATACGCCTCTCTTCAGTCCTTCACGTCCCATCATTTCCAGTCAACCTCTTATCTGTTGGCTCTATTGTTGATGATCTCGACTGTATCATTACTTTTGACTCTACTCATTGTGTGTTGCAGGAAAGGAAGACTGGGAGGAGGCTTGGGACTGGCGTCAGGCGTGATGGACTGTGGTATCTTGATAGAGCTAGTGGGGATGCTGCACTGGCTGTCGTTTATGGAGAGAAGGAAAGGGATGTACTTTTGTTGCATTGTCAGTTGGGGCACTTGCCTTTTGATATTTTGAGTAAAATGTATCCCGATATTTTGAATGGAGTGAATGAAATGAATTTGACATGCGATGCATGTGAATTTGGGAAACACACTAGGACGTCATATCCTAGTGTAGGGATGAGGAGTGTAGAGAAATTTCATCTTATTCACTCAGATGTTTGGGGGCCCTGCCCAGTGACTTCAGTGAGTGGGTTCAGGTGGTTTATCACCTTCATAGATTGTCATTCTCGAATGACATGGCTTTATATGATGAAAAACAAGGGTGAAGCGTTGAAGTGTTTTCAGGATTTCCATAGAAGTGTCAGGAATATGTATGAGGCCAAGATCCGTGTCTTGAGAACGGATAATGGGACAGAGTATGTAAACATGGAGTTTGCATCTTACCTATCTGAGAGTGGGATAACTCATCAGACCACTTGCCCCAACACCCCCCAACAGAATGGAGTCGCTGAAAGAAAAAATAGACACTTGTTGGAGGTAACTAGGTCACTCATGCTCACCATGAATGTACCTAAGATATTGTGGAGTGAAGCAGTGATGACAGCCACATATCTTATCAACAGGATGCCTTCACGGATCCTTGGAATGAAGTCTCCATGTGAGATTCTTATGGGAAAGAACACTTTTGTAGTTCCACCAAAAGTGTTCGGATGCACATGCTTTGTGAGGGATCATAGACCTTCTGTGGGGAAGCTGGATGCTCGGGCAATTAAATGCATATTTGTTGGGTATCCTTCAAATCAGAAAGGTTATAGGTGTTGGAGTCCCTCAGAAAGAAGGCTGTTTGTGAGCATGGATGTGACGTTCAGGGAGACTGAACCTTTTTATGGAGGACTGACAGATTCGACATCAGTATTTGATACTGGGGCCTCTCCAAGCACAGGAGGAGCTGGTCGAGAGGGGGAGACTGATGACAGGAGGGTAGTGGTTGGACTTATACCGTGTCCTGTCAGGCCTACTGATACTGGTCCTGATAGTAGGGAGGAAGAAAGGACCTTGGTGGAAGAGGAGGAAGACAGGTTGTACGGCAGGAAATATAGCAGGAGACAGAAGGATAGTCATGCAGATGGAGAACAACAAGAAGACATCTTCTCCACTGAAGAACCACTAGCTTCACTGCCCCATGTTGAGATTGATCAGTCCATCACGCCTGCTCGAGTTCCGACTTCCTCACTGCCTTCCTCTCCTACCACGGATGGTAACCTTTCTTCACCTTCCTCTAGTTTAGATCTTCCACTTGCATCTCGTAGGGAGCCTCGTATTAATGCCGGCAGGCCTCCTGTACGGTATGGATATGAGGCTGATATTGCTAATCATGTCTCCTATGCCTCTCTTACACCTGCATATAGGGCTATCATTGCATCCTTACAGTCTATCCCTATACCAAGTGATTGGCGAGTGGCAAAGCAACATCCCCAGTGGAAGAAAGCAATGCTCGAAGAACTTGAGGCACTGGAGAAGAACAAGACATGGAGACTTGTCTCACTTCCAGCAGTGAAGAAGGCTGTGGGCTGCAAGTGGGTATTCACAGTAAAGCAAACTGCAGAAGGGAAGGTGGACAGGTACAAGGCGAGGCTGGTTGCCAAGGGCTACAGCCAGACTTATGGGATTGATTATGATGAGACATTTGCCCCAGTGGCAAAGATGAGTACTGTGAGAGTACTGATATCCTGTGCAGCGAATTTTGGATGGAAATTGCATCAGTTGGATGTAAAGAATGCCTGCTTGCACGGAGACTTACAGGAGGAGGTATACATGGAGGTTCCACTGGCTTTGGCACACAACAGACGGTGGGAAAGGTGTGTAGACTGGACAAGTCCTTGTATGGGCTGAAGCAATCTCCAAGGGCATGGTTCGACAGGTTCAGGCGTGCAGTCATCATCATGGGCTACAAGCAGAGTAATGGTGATCATACTGTATTCTATAGACATTCAGGGCAACGGATCACTCTTTTGGCTGTGTATGTTGATGATATCATTATCACTGGAGATGATGAAGAGGGAATCTCTCACTTGAAGAAGAGGTTGGCGAGAGAATTTGAGGTCAAGGACCTTGGACAGTTGGGATACTTCCTTGGACTGGAGATTGCCAGGTCCAGGAAGGGTATAGTTCTCTCACAGAGAAAGTATGCCCTGGATTTACTGGCTGAGACTGGTATGTTGGGGTGTCGTCCAGCAGTTTCTCCTATTGATCAGAATCATAGGTTGCATTCACAATCAGGGGAGCCGGTGGACAAAGAGAGGTACCAGAGACTTGTTGGACGCCTCATCTACTTATGCCATACCAGACATGACATTGCCTATGCTATCAGTGTGGTAAGTAGGTACATGCATGATCCTAGGACTGGACATATGGAGGCAGTCTTCAGGATATTGAGGTATCTGAAGAATAGTCCAGGAAAAGGCATATTATTTGGTAGTCATGGTCACATGAATGTGACAGGCTACTGTGATGCAGATTGGGCCAGTTGCTTGGATGATAGGAGATCGACCTCGGGCTACTGTGTGTTTGTTGGGGGCAACTTGGTCTCTTGGCGCAGCAAGAAGCAGGATTTGGTGGCTCGTTCCACTGCAGAGGCAGAGTATCGTGCTATGGTGCTTAGTACCTGTGAGATGATCTGGTTGAGATCACTTCTACATGAGCTACGCCTGCTGAGAGAAGAACCATTGCGGTTGTTGTGTGATAACAAGTCTGCAATTAATATTGCCAACAACCCAGTGCAACATGATAGAACGAAGCACATAGAGATCGACAGGTTCTTCATTAAAGAGAGACTGGACAAGAAGCAGTTGGAGATCTCCTACATTACCTCTGGACAGCAACTAGCAGACTGCCTTACGAAGGGGTTGAACTCTAAAGGAGTGGAGGATGCTTGTAACAAGATGGGCATGATAAATATCTTTTGCTCATCTTGAGGGGGAGTATTGTGTAGTGTGATATTGGGGGTGTGTGTGTAAAGAAAGTGTTGAGTTAATATAAATAGAAGTGATAGCCTCTCCTTGGAGGCTAATCACCATTTTCCCCAAAATACAATACATTTCAACATAACCGCATATAATCCACATGAAAATCCCAACATAACTTTGTATAATATGCACAACTCTTTACTACACAATCACAACACAACTTAACCACGAATAATCTACAGTTCTTTGCTACACAACCGCAACAACATAGCAATGTATGATCCACACATCTTCAATACACAATCATAACATCATAATCACATATAAGCTACACACTTTTTATGGAACAATCACAACAATATAACCATATATAATCCGAGCACCTCTTTGCTATACAATCACGACATAACCACAACCATAACAATAATATGATGCGTTTCGCTACCTCTAGGGCCGGCTCAACCCCCTTTAAATAGAAAACTCCCCTATTTGTTATTTTACTCAAATGCCCCTCCTTTTAATTACTAACCGCATCACTACTCTGTCCCTGAAAAAATCACCTTATCCTCAAGGTGGTGCGTGAAGTGTATGGTCAGCTACTCCATGTGCAGGTGCTCCTGATCATCGTCCTCGCCGGCTTCCAGCATTACCACACTCTCTCCTCCCTCTTCTTCGTCATTCACTATCAGGATCTGAAGAGTATGATTCCCGCACCGATGCCCAGGAGTAAACTTCTCGTCACATTTGAAACACAGGTTCTTGGTCCGCTTGTCCCGAATCTTTGCCTCGGTCATTCTTCGTGTATGTCCTCCAGGCCGTGGTTCCATCCACTTCTCCTTGGTAGCCGCTGTCCTGTCAGTGGACGTTGCCCCTCATGCAGCCGCCTTCTGTCCCCATCCAGGATCCAGCCCTCGAAAAGTGGAGCCTCCCCACGTCCCGCGAGCCCTCCTCTCTGTATCCTGATGGTCTTCCACCTTCCTAGCCAATGTCATCATCCCACGCAGACCAACTGGCTCAAACTGCCTCAGTCCTGATCTCACCGTAGGCTTCAGCCCCTTCATAAAGCAGCCCTCCAAAGATTCCTCGGATACTCCCCGAACCCGGTGGCAGAGCGACTCAAACTTCCTGATATAATCCCCTACGCTTCCCTCCTGCTTCAGTGAATAGAGTCTCTCAAATACCCATCCAAACTGCCCTGCACCAAATCGCTCCATCAATAGCGACATAAACTCCTCCCAAGTCCGAAATGGCTGCTGCTGATCAGTCCACCGAAATCAGCCTAAAGCCTCCCCTCCAAACAAACACCTATCGTCCGAAGCCACTCCTCTCCTGGAACTGCAGACACCTCAATGTACTGCTCCACCCGGAACAGCCAGTCATCAGGATCTCCCCCCTCAAAAATGGGCACCTCGAGCTTCCTCAGACGTCTCTCCCCAGCGAATCCACCTCTCTCATGCTGATGGAATCCTCCCCTCTGCTGGTACCCCTGTCGTCAGTCTGGAAAATATGCCTCGGCTCGATCTCGGACTCCTCCCTCTGCTCCATATCTCTGCCAGTCACCCTGTGGATGTCCATGCTCTATCTGGTGGCCTCCTGGTGTGCCCCGGTATGCTCTCCAATCACCCGTCACTCTCCCGAAGTGTGGGAGCTGGGTCGACAGGCCACCCGTGAACTGGTGGTGCCATCCAGGCTGCTGAAATCCTTCGCCGGGTCCCACAAGTGGCTGAAAACCTTGAAATTGTGCTCCTCGGACGTCGCCCTGGGCCCTCGGAAGCCCGGATCTGCTCGAAAATGTCTACCGGACATCCTGGAAGGCTGGCGGGCCCCCGTGGGTCTGCCGGTGCTCGGAGGCCACCCCTGGGGTCGGCTGAAGCCCCCCAGGGGTTCGCCGGGGGCGGCCGGCCCTGATCCGCCTGGGTTCGCCGACCCCATAGGGAGGGGCGGCGGGTGCGGTCGCCCCTCCTGGGGGCCTGGCGGGCCCCCCCGTGGTTCTCTGGGGGTTCGCCGCCCCCAAGAGAACTGTGGGGGTGCGGCGGCCAGCCACCGTCCCACCGGAGGGGCGGGAACCCCCCTTCAGTGTGTCCTTCTCCGTGCGGCGGCGTGGGATCACGATACCCCTCCCACTCCTT
Organism: Scilla litardierei; assembly: GCA_030789695.1. Taxonomy (NCBI): domain Eukaryota; kingdom Viridiplantae; phylum Streptophyta; class Magnoliopsida; order Asparagales; family Asparagaceae; genus Scilla; species Scilla litardierei. The sequence goes on from CM061141.1 coordinate 23,126,824, forward strand.
GTCACGTGAATCGAAGCCGCCGTCTTCACCTCGTTCCTGACCGCCTTCGAAAAAATCCGTCTTTTTACCCTTGTCCTTCGCCAAAGGTGGCTCCTTTTTGCTTGGATCCACCTTCGGCGCGAGATGTGCGGTCAACGCCGCTATAGCCTCCGTTATTTCCGCCAATTTCGCCTCCGTTCTCTCTTGGTTCGCATTCATCTCTCCTCGGATCTCCGCGGTCATCTCGGCGTCTTTCTTCCTCACATCGATGAACCCTTTGCTGATTTGAGTTTCCATCCGTTCAATCTTCTCCTCCAACGCATTGATCCGCTCCATAGATCGTGTGCTCGCCATGGATCGACCTCGCTCTGATACCAATTGACGCGTTTTGCTAGGGTTTTGATGGTAAAAAGAAGATTTTATTGGAAACTCAAATCTAAAATTAAAGGAAATCCTACTACAATTCAATTACTCGCTAAATAACGATTAGAAAACAATTATTAACCTAGGGGGAAAGCCAAATCCTAATACAATTAATCTAAGGGAATAAAAGAAATAACTCTCACAATTTTCGCATACCCTCTAGGGCCGGCTCAATCCCCTTTAAATAGAAAACTCCCCTATTTGTTATTTTACTCAAATGCCCCTCCTAATTACTAGCCGCATCATAATCCTAACAACATAACGGCAACATAACCGTGTACAATCCAAACACTTCTTTTATACACAATCACTACATAAACAAAAATAATTAAGCCATAACAATAATCTCCCAAAGCATTAAGAAAACAAGCATACATGTCCACAAAATATCACGAATCTTATTCTAGAAGTCAATAAAATATCACAACCCACCCAACTAGCCTATTATCTCTCCACCATCAAAATATCACAATACCTCACCATCCTTCATAGAAAAGGATGATAACACCTTACATGTCGTGTCTCTACATCCAACCCAACTTCTTATCAAAGCCGTTCGGTAAGCCTTCAGGTCATGAATGCACGATGATCCAGCTTATCATCTTAACAAATGCATCATTCATGTCTGTACTTATGGCTAAATTTACTGTAACTGCCAAATACGTTGGTGTTTTTTGCTATAACACATAAACCTTTAAAAATTGAAGTTAACTATTAAACCTTTTCAGCTATAGATCATTTATGGTAGCTTTTATAAACTTTTTAAAAGTATAGTTTTAATAATATAATGTAGTATCAATAAAACTTTTTAAACTTTTTCATAGTTTTCTTAAACAAAAAAGTTTTTGTTAGTTAACTTTAATTTTCAAAGGTTAGGATGTTTTAACAGAAAATACCAAAGCAATTGGTAGTTTTGGTAAATTTAGCACTATACTTATACTGATATCATTGAGTATATTCCACTTTGAACATTGAGGAACATTGTTGTAGAGTTTACTGCATCAACCTAGTTTGAGGTCCTACTGTGCATCTTGTTTACAACTTTCACCAAATTGGAAGGATCATGTACATTACCGAACTCATTGTCTATCTTGTCCAGCACCACAACTTGTCCCTCTCCAGCCCTAGTTGGCCTATGACCCTTCCGTCCGGTGCTAGACATAGAAGAAACCATCTCAGTCACCTGAGGTGGTGGAATAGTGCTAGTAGGAGGTGGCACATCTCTGGGAATATGACCAGGATATATAGTAGCATCTTCAGCCAACTAGTCTGAGATCCTACTGTGCATCTTGTTTACTACTGTCACCAAATTGGAATGCTCACTTACATCACTGAACTCATTGTCTATCTTGTCCAGCACCACCGCTTGTCCATTTCCAGCTTTAGTTGGCCTACGACCTTTTAGTCCAGTGATAGACATAGAAGAAACCATCTCACTCACAGTAGGTGGTGCAATAGTGCTATTGGGAGGTGGCATATCTCTGGGAATATGACCAGGATCTATTGGAGCATCTTCAGTCAAATAGTTTGCAACAAAATCATCTCCAAGAACCTGCTTTCTCATGCATCCTCAACTCCATCATGTCCTAATCCATTAGCACGCTTATCCGATGCTCCACGGCCACTAGCAACCATCATATACTCATCAAATCTCAAATATACCTCGTCTCTAAGATCCGTTGGCTTTGGATGAGCCTAACATAATTAACACATTCACGACCAAATTAGATAGCTATTACAAAGAATTATCCATATAATTCAGTAAATGACATGTATGAAACAAACTAACCATCATATACTCATCAAATCTCAAATATACCTCGTCTCTAAGATCCGTTGGCTTTGGATGAGCCTAACATAATTAACACATTCACGACCAAATTAGATAGCTATTACAAAGAATTATCCATATAATTCAGTAAATGACATGTATGAAACAAACTAACCGTCAGAATTACTTGCCCCGAGTATCCTCTAGGCAAGTAAATCCATGGGTACTGGAATCCCAACCAAATCCTGAATTATTTTCATTACCGTTTCAGCACTTGCAAGTTCTCTTCAACATCCTCATTTTTTTCTTAATACTTTCATTTGTCAACTCCTTTCCAAATTTTGCCTGAAGAACTGGAATAACATTCTGCTAAACAATTCTTCTCAAACTTCCATTATCCAACCTATTACTGTATTTTACTTCTTCGACTAGAAGCCGATGCAACTCATTTGCCATTTCATCTGACCATTTGACATAGTCCAATTTTGCCTTTTTGGCTCTCATCGTACACATTTTTAGAGCCTAATTCATTCTCCATCCTAAAAATGATTTCAACGTGCATGTCACTGATTTTGAAACAATCATCATACACATCACAAACTACTTTTATATCATTAATATGTATATCATTGGGATTTCCATCAGAAACATTATTCACATAATCAAGTAATGATCTAAACATGTGAACACTCATATCCAAAGTAAGCTGATTACTACTTACCAATCACAAATATTATTCACATACCAATTAAGGAATTTCACATGCCATCCATATGTGATAGTTTACTCTTCATGTTTCATAAGCTTACAGCACTAGGAACGGTTCAAAAGTTGCCAATTAAGTGAAGTCGATGGGGTTGTGATCTATTGTTAAACACCTGGTCATTTTTCTCAACTTCTAAGTTGTGCTCTATAGCTAATCAAAATTTGAACTATGAATCTCAAATGATAATCCTAACAATGTTGACCTACTCTCATTTAAAGCCTTCCAAAGACCAAGCAGTAGCAAATAACCATAACCAAGGCGTTACAAACTATAAAAAGGATCAGCTAATGAATATTCATGTGTTCCGTTTCTATTATGAAAAAAAAAACTAGTGACATGCAAACTAATTTCTTCAACACAACTCTCAAAATTGCAAAAATTATAGTCAACTTTCTTATTAACCCTTCTAATTCTATGTTTCTTTAATCTCTCTAATCTTTAAACATAGAACCCAACAAACCTAACCCCCATATTATTCAGTCCTTTGTAGATTAATGTTGGCAATTGAAAAAAGGAATTTTTTTTCAAAGAAAATCAAAAGAACACATGAATCTTCAAGCATTTAAATCATTCAAAAGTCAAAATCTAAGATCTACAACGTCCAAACAACAAAATCCAGCTAAAGGAGCATATTTTCATCTGTAAAAAACTAGATTTCTTATGCAATTTTTTTAAAGAAACTGCAATCTACTGCTTCAAAATCAGATTTTTAGGCGAATCTACTGTTGTGTTCTCAACCTCAAAGTGTATTCAACCCATTTTAACAGAAAAATGAACATTTTCCAAACCATTATTAGACATGGGGTCTCAATTTTAATTCCTTTAAACCCAATCTAACACAAAAAATACTTGCGGTGGATGATACAGTGACCCAGAAGAGCTGACACTGGCAGTTGCTGGCCGGAGGTGGATGCTGATGGAGGAGGGTCGGGGAAGAGCTGTTCGTGGGTGAATTAAAGGTTGGGGGAGACAGAGAGTCTTGGGACACAACTTTTGTCCTGCGAAAAAGAAAACTGGGGAAATTTTTGGGGTTGGAACACCCTCATCTATATATACTAGAACAAATAGTTAAGACATTTTAACATATGTCCCAGTTTTCGTCCTAGCAACCCATAACACCAAAAAGTAACTGTCTCAAAAGATGTTTCAAACCAATAACACAAGGTGAATGTCCCAAAAAATGTCCCATGGATTCTCAAATGTCCCAAACCAATCCCTCCTTGTAGAGTTCTTTCAAGTTGTTTGTGGTTTGAACTCCATATCATTGGGAGAGGCAGTAATATAACAATGGTGTCACAATTATTAAGTTCTAAATGGAGTTATAGCTACTCGGACCACGTGAACAGCTTCGTGACAATTAGCAGTTGTCATCAATGCAGACTTCCCTAATACAACATGTTTCAATATTTTTGAAGTGAATATTAATATTCCTACCATTTCACATATTTTATAATGCTAGAATGGTTCAGTTGCTGGAAATCTATAAGCTAACCGAAAGCTCCACTAGTAGGTCAACAGGACACCACTTATTAAACTTAGGACTCATGGCATCAGCTGTATGACTGGAAATAACGAATCTGCCATTTCTCTTAATTTAGGAAACCTCAAATGAGTCATTTACTAAGACAAATATATATCATTCAGAAGTTATACTAATATGACCTAGTAGCACCCGAGCCAATTGGCTTAGTGGTATTCGCCCTCCCTCCTTTGTGAGAGGTCAAGGGTTCGATTCCTGCTTTCCGATGTATCAAAAAAAATATGACCTGTGAGGTTAACAGTTCTTGCATTTTGAATTTGGCTATTGACCATGACTGATGAAATGAAAATCTATGACTTTAATTTCAAACTAAACTATCGTATTGAGCATGTTGTGAAATTTTGAATCAACCTAATATAAAGCCTAAATTTGGATAATTTTCCCCTCAACTTTACCCTATCATCCCGACACGTGTTCTATTCACAATCCTCCTGGTGAGGTGAGGCTGATCTTCTTAATTTGCTGCACAGAATATTGTATGATAATTTATAGGCCGGCGATGGAGCGTGTTATGGCTGGCTCAAATCCAAGCTGGATTTAACCAGAGTAATCTGGGATTGGAATCGCCTGGTTCATATTCATATAAAATGATCAGACCCCATTAAATTCTCCTCGTTATTTTTGCATCCATACGTACTATTAGGTTTAGTTTAAAAACTAAACTCAAGTCCAACACCATCTACCTTTTAGCTGAAGTCTTTTTTGAATAGAGTATATAGCCCAGCAAAAAGGTATTAAACCCCAAAATCGTAATTTCATAACCAAAGAACACAACTGGTTTATGTCCAGCTCGTATATCTAGTTTCTTAATCCTTAATTGCTATAGAGCTCTCTAACTCCAAAATTTAAGTTGTTAATCTTAAGTCTTCGTAATAAAGGCTATTAGTCCCACAAAGAAACACCAAGAGACCTATTTGTTTCCAAGTAGTAGCCATTTTCTCTCGTTTGATACTGACATCTTGTTCTGTCATTTTTCGTTCTTAACCAATTGATGGAGTTGCCAGGTCTACATGGGATTAACGTTCCAACTCGTGGAAAGGATCCAAAAATTTAACTTGAAGAAAATCTATTGGCAAAAGTTAAATTAAATGGAGCCTTGGGGCTGACCTGTTTCTCAGCTAGTAAATCAATCCGAATGTGGATGATATCTTTTTGAATATTTTGGATTTTAGCTGGATCCGGAGCTCTGACTTGCATAAATGAATCTAGGTATGGATATATGGTGTTCCGGCACGAACTTGACCCTTTTATAGCCCTCGGTATTTGTAACCATGTTTCTATTTGATGGTCACCCACATGCTGAAAAATCAAGTGTTTCAAGGTAGTTCTATATACTAGAGTTAATATAGACTTTGTTTCTGTCTGTTTTTGCTCTTTGTTACTGTTTCGAAGTATGCATTGCAAGTCTATGCCCTGCTTATTCAAATATTGCCACTTCATGTCCCAACTGATTAGAATTACTTCAGTTAAAAGTTATAAATATGCCTGCATGTCCCATTGAAATAACCATGATGCTCTAGTATCCTTTATTTCAACTCTCAGATAACCTGCTTGGGGCCTAAGTGACACCTGCTTGGGGCCTAAGTGACTCGTCGAGAATGCGCTTTGTATTTTTAAAAGAAGAAAAAAAATCCCTTTTATGTAAACTTTTAACATATGTTTGTTGCATTGCCAAACTTTTGTCACATGTGTAAGATTTTTGAATCGGATACAACTGGAAATTCATGAAATTATGTCCACTTTTACTTGGGAATTTGCAGGGTACTTTGAGATGTCCTTCTAAGGTCTCCAAATACAGTCTCCCGGATCCTGCCAATCCTAACGAGCATGTATGTTTTTCTTATAAAGCATTGTCTTATAAGTTCGGCAGCATCCATCATGTTTGGGTTTATCTGATGCCTGTTAACTATTTTGACTACATTTTGCCCAGGTCGAATCCATTAACTCGGAGGTGGGAGGTGATGACAAGGCACATCTTAATAACTCAAATAATCAGGACCCTGTGGTGACCCCTACTGAAATGTGAGTGAAAAATGTTGAAAGAATCTTTCACGCAGCTTTGATGTTATGCGAAATTTTATGTAGTCTGTTTTCCCTGCTATTTGTCAGGATGGCAGAGAGTATACCGTCAGATGTGCCGCAGGAGATGGATGAAGACCTCAAGGCTGAAGTGTAGAAACTGTTGTTCACTGATACAAAAGTTGTGAGAGGATAGGTTTAACCCGTGAAAGCCAACAGCACATAGGAGAGAAGTTTAACTCGTGAAAGCCAACAACAACGTTGTAGATGACTTGAATCCAGTCTTGAGCTTCCGTACAGATTAGATCATTTTACGTGTTTGGTGTCACTGTTTCATGATGGCAAATGGCTGAGCATTCTGTATCTGTTCACCTTTCTTTCCATCTAACCTGTAGATTTTTCATATTTGTGGTCTTGATTTCAGCAGTGAATTATGTCTTAGAGATGGGTTCAAGCCAATGATTTATTCTAAAGTGAGTTAATGTATAATTTATGGCTGCTAGAACTTACATTGTTGGTTAAAAAATATTGTTGCTTCCTTGGGGTTCTGTAAATTGTAGATGCTGATAAATTCATATTTGCATCAATGCCATTTCGAGTTGCAGAAGACAAATATACTTGCTTTTCCGGCAGATTTACGTTAGCAAAAGCCACTTTATATGCACTTCTGCAATTCATCATCTTAAGACGCACACATAATGCTAAATGCTAAGCCATGTTGTTAGCAGGATGGTGCTTATTATCGAAGTCATCTATATGGGTAGCGTCATCCATTGGATTTGCTGGAACAAAGTCTGCTCATTACCCGCAAGCTGAGGTATGAATCTTAGAAAAATCTGTGACTGCACAATTACTTATTGCTGCTATTTCCAACCAATAAACTCTCTGGCTTACACTTTGTTTGCTGCAATGAAAATGCTGGCTGGTAAGTTTCTATACTTGTTTGACATGCCTCTAAAAACTATTTGTTGCATCAATTATGTTTGTGTTTAATAAAGATACGGGGTAATGCTTCAAACTCCTTGGTGTTTTTCACCTTAACATTTTTTATACATAATGGTAAATTTTTTTTATATCATTTAATATTCTTAATCAGTCAATTTTTTCAAAAATGATCAAAATGATGGTCACTCTTCTTTTTCTTTCTTCTCTTTGCGGCCATTATTGACCCATCTCTTCTTTGAGCTTCGTCTTCTCCTTCGTCTTCTACTTCTTTCTTTTCCATTACTTCACTTCTCTTATTGTTGTTGTTGATTTTCTTTTGTTGCTTTTTTGCTTCACCGGCTTCCGTAGGGTGTGTTTGGTTAGTGGGAAAAGGAAAGAAAAGGAAAGAAATTAAGAAGAAAAATGATTTTCCATTACTTGGCTTAAAAGAAAAGTGAAAAGAAAAGGAAAATGAGTGAAAAGAGTGGAAAATAAATAGTAAAACTTTTCTTCCAAGTTTTCATCCTCTTGATCCAATAAAAATGAGGGAAAAGAAAGCAAAATTAACTATTCTCACATTCATGCATTTGTGTTTTTTAACAAATATAATTAGTTGCTATTTTTAATGAATTCATGAATAATTCATGAAGTTTTTCAAAAAATTATGAATGAATTTTTCAAATAATCACGAATCATTATCAAAATTTTACACATGAATTATTTAAAATTCGTGAATTTATTTAAAATTCGCGAATTTCTCCTGAATTTTTCAAAATAGTATGTGAATAATCCGGAAATTCTCTTTTGAAAATCATGAATATTTAATATATTTTTATTCATAAGCTTGTTCGAAAAATCAGCGAATAATTCGTGAATTTTTGAAAAATTCGTGTAATTTTTGCGTTTTGCTTGTAAAAATCGCGCATTATGCACGAATTTTTCTAATAGCTTGCAAATTATTTCCAACGTTTTCATATAATTTGTAAATTATTTATGTACTATTTAATATCAAATTATTTATGAATCGTTATATTTGTAGGATTAGAGAATTATTCGTTACAATTCGTAAATTATTTGCTAACTTTCTGAATTATTCAGAACAACTAACAAATTTTTAATTATTATGAGACTAAAGTACCTCCTAAATTTTTTAAGCAAATTATTCATAAAGTTAGCAAATACACCTCTTAAATTATTTAGCAAAAACGCCTCTTAATTTTTTTTTTCATTTTGAATTAATAACATAATGGAAGAAATTTCCTTATTTTCCTTTCAACTTTCTTCAAAATTTTCTTTGGTAACCAAACAAGAGAAAGAATCACATTTCATTTTCATTTTCATTTTCTTTCTTTTTCTTTTTCTTTTTACTTTTCTTTCGTACATTTTCTCTCAGTCCAAACACACACTTATTGCATTCCTTTTAAAAACATTGTAGGAAAAAAAATTGTGCCGAAAAAAGAGAAGATATACGTAGAACAAACCCCAAAAAATTTCATATATCGAAAAAGAGATGATATACGTAGAACATATCGCAAAAAATTTTACACACACAAAGGAAAATGCTAAAATGAGAATGTGAGAAGGTAAGACGCGATATGTATTGGATATTGAGCACCCCAAATGATGCGAAAACCGCCAGGGATGATGAGATCCGACAACAAAGAGGAACCCAAGATCGTTCTACAATCAGAATTTGGATGGAGACCTTGACTCGCTGTTACAACAAAAGCAAGAACCTCAGTATAAATGACCTCAACCCATTGCTTATTGTGTAACAAGAACCTCGGTATAAGGAAGACGCCACAAACGGTGGTGGAAATCCGTTTGATAAGTCGATGGTGAATGCCACGGGAAAGTCCCGATAAGTTCGAATAGTTCTTCAAAGAACCAAAGAGAAATTCTCTCAGAATATTGTTACCGAATAATCAACTCCCCTTTTCCATTACTTAGATGCCTTTTAATTGGCTGAAAATAACAAGGAAAATCCCTAAATTTTAGGCTAAAATTATGGCTAAAAATTAGGCCATTGATTGGCTGATAACATAGCAGAAAATAAATTAGGAAAGTAATTAGCTAGGCATGCAAGCCTTCAAAAAATAGAAGATGAAAGTAATTAGCTAGGCATGCTTCAAAAAATAGAAAATGAAAGTAATTAGCTAGGCATGCAAGCCTTCCAAATAGAGTATCTTGTCATGCAAACCTTTCAAAAAAATTATTCCTAAACATGCCAATTTACTTGCTGAATTTATGCTAACCGTAGTCGGATTCTTCTAGAACTTGAATCATGTTGATCCATCTTTGTTGAACACGTAGCTCATGATCAATGGGCCTCCATGAATTTGCTTGAGCCCAAATCTCTTGAATCAATCCGTTGAGTGCATCTTTTAACTTCTTTGCTCGCGATCACATAACTGGTCCAATTGGAGCTTGAAGTAGATCATTTGAAGTTGTGATATGATTTACATCACCTAATGATGTTTTGATGATGATCAACAAATGATTAGTACTAATCTCTTTCATCAAGTGTGTATGAATTACAAAACCAAAGAAAATGAAGCTTTATATCAAAGTCAACAAAAGCCAAGAATCTTAGCCAAATAAAGAAATTGGAGTTAAAAGCTGTGAAGAGAGGTGTGCTAGCTCAAACCAAGGCCAAAGAATCAAGTTGGAGTTAAGACATGAAGAGGAATACATGCAAAGCATTAAGAAGCCAAAACTGGGTATTTTTGATGTATTTATTGTTCATGTTCTTAGATCTTTTGTAAGCCTTAGGATTGCAGCCACACACAAGTTTTCTTAAAACGAAATGATTTAGAAATTTTTTAAAATTAATTTGATATAATTTCATGAAGTTTTATGGCCCAAAAACCCATGTATCAGTATAAGGGTCGACTACTTTTTGATAATAGTCGACTATTTTGAATGGGTGAGAAGCTGTGCTCAATATACCCCAATGGAGTCGACCGCAGTTCAACTAGGAGTCGACCATAGTACAATGGGGAGTCGACTACCAGCTGAACGGCGGTCGACTAATTTGAGCTTCCAGACAGACTTTCAGATTTTACGAGATTTTGTTTTTTTAACCGTATGAAGGGCATTTCTGGGATTATTTTTCAACTGAAAAATGGTCTATAAATATTGAGAGAATACTGGAGTTATTAGGGTGACGAATGAACAAATTTTCAAGTCTTTTACAAGCATTCAAAGCATTTTCCAATCTCTCTCTTTCAATTTCTAAAGCCAAATTCATTTTCAGATTTACAAGCTTTTAAGCATTGATTTCTTGGCTTAATTTGATTTGATTTCCCAATATTTGATCTTCATTTTTAGATAAAAAAATCAAAATTCTTTCTTTGATTCTCTTGTGATTTTACTTCAACTCAATAATCAAAGAAGAAAAGTTTTCCATAGCCACACTTTACTTCAAGTTCGTGAGCAACACCATCATTCATTAGGAGGTTTGTAAACCCACTAAGAAAGTCGTGGTAAGTGCATTGGTGAGTTGATTCACTTGTTGTATTTGTTGTATTGGAAAACGCCTATTAAAGGTCCTTTTGGAGAGAGGTGATTGTTGTAAGTAGAAAGACCTAGTAAGTGAAACTAGGCAAGTGTGTTGTAAGCCCTCATTGGAGGCATTTGCTCTCTTGTTGAAGAGAGTTGGATAATGGAAATCACAACAAGAGGTTGGAGACTGGAGTAGACCACTGTGGGTGAACCGGTATAAATTTCATGTGTGTTTCCATTCTTCTTTCTATTGCTTGCAATTTGCAATTATTATTCCGCTGCATCTAACTCTATTTCATTGCAAGTTTTTTATTGTGTTGGTTAAGCTCTTGAGTAGGTAAATCTATCAAGTAGCTTATGCTAATTAGAGGGATTAATCTTAATCAGTGCATTGGATTTTGAAACACTAATCACCCCGTCTAGTGTTTAGCTTGTCATCTACAAGATCCTACAATATGTATATCGTTAGCTAGCCAAATCAATTTTTCAAATCAATAATTGGAACCGTTCATCTTGTTCTATCTATCAAGTGATCTTTATCTATGAAATGTTTTGTTATTTAGAGATTTCTATCAAATCCATCAAATTTCACAAGATAGACGGCTTACAAGATGCCTGCGAATGTTACAAATTTGGAACAGGTTGATCCATATGATTTTGGGTTTTATAATCTTTAATTTTTTAGGATATAGATCTATCAACTTGTTCTTCAAGATGAACGGTACCGATCATTGATTGGTGTTACCGATTGTTCCTTCTCTCGATAAGAATCTCTTCTCACCTTCTTACAATAGCATTACTTTATATATATGGATAAATGTATGTATGTTCCTGTGTTTTTAGCACATATTCATTATTCACTACATGTATGTATGCATGTATATGTAGGTGTTGGGGGGCTGTGAATGGATAAGCTGGATATGTGCTTCATGCATCGTCGACACCAACAACCCAAAAAAATATGTTAATGTACACATTCTAAAACCGCAAATACGGGTGAACCTTAGTGGTATTTAACCCTCAATCCACTCGTTGTACAAATTTTTTTATGTTCTGAAACCGTCGAATTTGCAATAGTTAGATTGAGTGTCAAATAACGTTGGATTCACTTGATTCTTAGAATGGTGATCATACATGATATATAGAACAAATCCCAAATTCTTTTTAAAAAATAAAATTAACCAGGTATATGTGCGTCATCGCGAGAAATTTTCCAGTGCTGACAGCACATATACATTATTCAGACATGCACACATACATATAATTGGGCAACCTAAATGGTCTATTTTGAGGGTCAGCTCTTTCAAAACTCTTACGATATAGAATACTATCATACATATGTCATGCACACATATATGTGGGTAACTTGAATGGTCTATTCTTGAAGGTTAACTCTTTCAAAACATGTGCGCTATAAAATACTAGCATACATAGGTCATATTGCTAATGGGATATTTTTCTTGGTTGGACATTTACGGGGTCGATATATTAATTAGGGTAATAGTGTGCCTTTATATATGCAAGTAAACTCATTTAACTCTTAATTAGCGTAGTAACATGGTTTTATGGATATCGGTCCCCCTATTTACGTCTAATTTCTAAAAATTACCTCAAATCATCTGATTTGCAATTTACTCCACGGATAACTCGAAAATAGCCACATAGTTAACGTGTACTTAAAATGGACCACCCCCCCGAAAAAAAAATCCATAAAACCGTTGCCTCTGTTGTGAATGGATAATACCGAGTTGGTCAGGATCACGGCTTATCTTATAGATAAGCCAGTATCTATTGTATCTTCTCTATGTACGCTCCTCTAATGCTATAAATAAAGAGCTGGGGGTTCCTCACCCAGATGATGATTTATAACACGTTATCAGCACGAGATTCTAAATAAAATTTCCACACAAAATCGATCGTTGCGAAAGCGATGGAAGGCGGGAGATCCACGCGCGCGGCGTCAGCTACATCAAACGAGCATCGTCATTCGCGTAGGCTTTGTTCTACCGTCGCTATATATGGAGGACAGATATAGAGGTAAATCCTGCTAAAAATTTCATTTTTATCATACGTACGATAGATTTATCCGTAGATCTCGCAAGATCGGAGTGGAAATAGGGCTAATCGTCCAAATAGACGATTTTTATCGTCTGAAAATCATGTTTTTAACTTGATTCTATATGAAATTCATGATAATACTTGTTGCCCTCCCATCACGCCCGAAGCGTGAGATGGGGCCTGCCCCGCTCGCCCCCCCCCCCCCGCCTGATCGGTGGGGCTGCTTGCCGTTCGTCCCCGCACCCCCCTCGCTATTGCGAGGGGGCTGTCGTTCGACCCCGCACTCCCTCGTTATGGCGAGGGGGCTCCCTCCTCCCCCCCGCCTCGTAGCGGGGGGGGGGGGGGGGGGCTGCCCATCGACCCCCCCCCCACGGCAGCGGGGGGCGAAAGGAAAGTACCACAGTACGTCGGTGCACCCCACTCCTTCGGGGCATAGGGGAGGCGACGGCAAACCTTAGCCGCCGCCCCCCTCCCTCAATGTTAGTTGGGCCAGCAGCCTAACAGAGGAAAAAAAACTGAATATCCGCGGGCCATAGGCCCGCATGACACAAATTTTTTCCAACAAAAAAACAGTTTATTTTTAAAATGGGGGTCTTTTGGGGCTAAAAATAAGTTTTAAAAGGTTTTATAGGACCTAAAAATTCATGAAAAAATATGATAAAATATGGGACATTTATGGGACATTTATGGGACATTAAGGGGACTTTCAGGGATCATTTAGGGATTAACTTAAAAGGAAAACTTCTTCATTTCATGAAGAAAATGTCATTATTTGGGCTCTTTTCATTTTTTTTTTGAATAATACCAACCAGCACAACCTTTGCATTATATGATACCTTTGTAGGATCATAATTATATGTTATGCATCATTTTTAATGGCTTATTCTGTGGATAAACTGATATTTGGTTGTGCAATATTAAACTTAATAATTAGGAAGATCCTGCGGTCGCTATGCCGTTAGTCACCTAACCTAACGGTGTATGACGTTGTCCAATGGTCCAATAATTATTAAGTAATTAAATTTTTTATCCTTCTGTGAATATAAATGCATGTGATGCCTGTGATGAAAATGTCTGTTGAAAATGTTTGATGAGCACAAATTTTTGCATGGATGGCTAATTGCGGTTTTGGATCGGATGTTTAAGTCCCACGTTTTATTTCCCGCATTATTTACTTTTTGAGAGAAATTGTAGTGAGGAATTTATGTAATGTCCAAGATGGAAGACTACTTTCCATGAAGACGGAGGCCACACTTGAAGTTGGAGATCTTATATGGACCCACGGGGTTTCCAAAGTTGTAATTTCTTTTTAAAGCTTTCATTTGTGTAATATGGACTGTAATGGGACTTTGGACTTTTTATTTATGTGGGACTGGCCGTTCCACGCAATTATCTCTTCATTTAAAAATTGCATCCGCATGAAAATGTTTATTGTATAAATTATTAATTCATGCAAATTTGTGCTCTGCTAGATAAAATGGCTAAAATCACAAGTGTTGATTTCGAAGTGCTGGATGCATCAGGAAGAAACTATCTGAGCTGGCAGCTCAATGTGAAGTTTCATCTGCGGGCTAAGTCCCTCATTTCTGCTGTGACTAAGAATGAAAATGTAAGCGATATAGAAAAGGCGCACGCCATTATCTATATTCGCCGCCATGTGGACAAGACCCTAAAGGCTGAATACCTTACGATCGAAGATCTACTTGAGATGTGGACTGCCCTTAAGGATAGATATAAACATCAGAAAGCTGTTATATTATCAAGGGCACGATATGAGTGGGAGAACCTGAGACTATGGGACTTGAAGTCCATTATTGAGTACAACTCAGCTCTCTTTAGCATCACCTTACGCCTGAAGTTGTGTGATGAAAAAGTCTCAGAAGATCGCATGCTGGAAAAGACGTACACGTCTTTCCATGAGAAAGATGCGATACTAATGCAGCAATACCATGAACAAAAGTTCACCAAGTATTCTGATCTACTGTCATGTTTACTCATGGCTAAACAAAACATAGAGCTTCTCCACTCCACTCACAACAGGCGCTCCCTGGCACTGACCCCCTCCCAGAAGCTCACAATGCATCTTCTTCTAGAAAGAAGAGAGACAACAAAAGAAAAGAAAGACCACAGAAAGTGGGACAGAACAAAAGGGCTAGGGGCCAAGTCCAGCAGCGAAGAAACGAGGGGAAGCGTAAGTTCACCTAGCGCAGAAATGACAACAAGAAGAATGATGCACCCCCACCCAAGAGGGATTGGGAAGACCAGTGCCATAGCTGTGGCATGAAAGGTCACTGGTCCAAAGTGTGCCAAACTCTACAGCATCTTCAGGATCTGTACAAAGAAAATAAGAAAAAGAAAGCTGAAACAAACCTGGTGACTGCTAATGCTCCAGTCAAGTTTACAGTTGACGACTTCGAAACTGATGACCTGCTTGATTAGCTTTCTATTTTTATCTTAGCAATTTGTTTTGAGAACATTTTATGTTATGAGAGCTTTTGAATTATATAATTTGATTTTGAATCAAAAATTTATGTTCCTGAAATGCAAATGTTTTATTCATCTTTTATAGATGGATGGCTCTCATGACTGCTTAGTAGACAGTGCTTCAACACATACGATCTTTCAGTATAAATGATATTTTCATAGCATTATACCATACAAAAGCCCAGTAAATACAATTTCAGGGCCATCGAATATAATTGAAGGTTGTGGAAATGCAACCTTGTTGCTCACAAATAGAACAGAAATTAAAATAAAAAGATGCATTATTCTCTCGGAATTCCAACCGAAACTGATGAAGTTTCAAGGATATCCGTTTAAACGGATTCCATTTGGAAACATCAAATGTAAATGAAAAAGAATTACTGTATGTAATGTCTCAAGAAAAGGAGTAAAATCCATACTCGAACGTTTTGAGAGCCTTTTATTGGGCCTCTATCGCTGTAGAATAGATCCCTCTTGGGGTGGTCAGATCCACCCCAAGTTGGCATAGATCGGGCTAGGTTCTGGCTCTCTCAGAGCCTAGCTAAATTGTTTAGCTAGCTTAGTTTTGATTTTCCGCTGCGCTTTATGCCTCTGTGGTCCGTCTGACTTAGGACGGACACAGATCCGAGCTCTGAGGGTCCGCCAAACCCCAACAGTAACGATCTATGTAGCAGAAACTTTAACACTTTTGTGATCTTTTGGGACTTGTTTAGCCTAGGACTAGACAAGTGGGTCTTGACAAGTGGGTCTTGTCAAGTGGGTCTTGTCAAGATAGAGCATTTACTAGGTTGATAGTGTACTGCAATCAGGGAGTGTGGCACGTTCTAGGTGGGGGGAAGGGAGCTCAGGACCCATTGTAGTTGTACAAAAGGAACATACTAATGCTAGTATGTGCTTGGGGGCTAGAATAGGTCGTGGGACGACCGGACCAGGGTATATCTGTACGTACTATGTGATTGCATACTTTTTGCACTGCCTGTGATTATAAACTGCATGTGATTTCTCGTAGGTTGCGCGAGAATTTTTTATAAGCCTAGTCACCCCCCTCTAAACACCTTGAAACAAGGTAGACATGGAAAATCACCCTTCTGAAGAATCTTCATGTTCTTCAGATTATGTCTAAAAGATTGGGTGATGATGCGGTGCATCATTGCCGATCCAGGGTGACTAAGTCTGTTATGCCAGAGTTTGAATCCTGGCGATGAAAGGCACTTCTGGTGTACAGTCAAATTAGCTTCTATAGGTTGAATATGAGTATGATAGAGACCCGACGGGAGTCCCTTAAATCGTTCTAAGACAGTTTTAAACCGTCTTTTTGACGAGTAACGTACAGATATTTATCCTCATTTATATCTTTAGTTTCTAAGTGATATCCGTTTAAACAAATATCCTTGAAACTTAACAGATTCCTATTTGATTTAGGAGAGAAAAGTGAATCTTTTATTATTAGTCTCGTGTTATTTTGGAGCAAAATCATTGCTTCACCAGATCCTTCAATTATGTTTGACAGTCCTGAAATAGTAATGACAGGACCATCATAATCATTTAAGCTAATAAAATAGCTTTTTCGCGAAGGATTGTGTGCGTCGAGGCAATGTCTACTAGGCACTCACACTTCATTTATAGAACATGAATTCAATACTTTAATAAAAGGAAAGACATTCATTATTGAAAAGGAAAGATATAACATGATTTAAACAAACTATAGATGAAGTACTGGTAACAAATAAAGTAAATGCATAACAGTTAAATATGACATCAGTCTAGGAGGTCGTCATTCTCGAAGTCGTCCATTGTGAACTTGGTTGACGGCTGGTTTTCCACCATATTTGTTTCAACGGTAGACTTCAGGCTCACCTGATACAGATCTTGAAGGTTTCGTGGAGTACAACAGTTTTTGGACCAATGTCCAGTCATGCCACATCTGTGGCATTTGTCCTCCCAATATTTCTTGGTAATAGACAGCTGTTCAGTGTTCTTTTTCTTCCACTGGAGCATCTTCTTTCCCTCATTGTTGTTGATCTGGGGAGGGTTGTTGTTCTGGGAGGACCTCTGGCCTGCCTCTTAGGGGCTTTCCCTTTGTTGAGTTTCCCCTTCTGTTTGTTCTTCTGCTTTTGGGAAGAAACATTGTGAGCCTCAGGGAGAGAAGCTGAGCCTATAGGACGTAGGTTACGTGTGGCCAGTAGCAAGTATCTGTTCTGCTTTGCCATGAGAAGGCAGGAGTGCAGGTCAGATTACTTGGTGAACTTGCGTTCACGGTACTGTTGCATAAGGATTGCATCCTTCTCACGGAAGGATGTGTAAGTCTTTTCCAGCATGTGTTCTTCCGTGACTCCTTCACTACACAACTTCAGGCATGAGGTGATATTGTGAAGTGCCGAGTTATACTCAGCAACGGATTTGAAGTCCTGAAGTCGGAGATTTTCCACTCATAACGTGCACGTGGAAGGATCACATCTTTCTGATGCTTGTACATGTTCTCCAGTGCAGTCCACAACTCTAGTGGATCTTCTACAGTGAGATATTCGGTCTTCAGGGTCCGATCAATATGTCGTCTGCTATAAATGGCTTTCGCCTTATATACATCAGAGACTATTGGTGTAGAAGCTGCCTCAGCAGTGCCCGTTGCAGTTGCCGTGGCCGTAGGCTCAGGAGTAGAGATTGTGGCCATAAGGCCCTATGCGCGCAAATGGAACTTCAGGTCCACATGTCAGCTCAGATAATTCTTTCCAGCCGCATCGAGAACTTCAAAGTCGATGCTCGCTATTTTTGGCATATTATCTATGCATTTAAAATAAAATGAATTAATAATAAAGCATATTAAAAATTCATGTAAAATTAATAAATTAATTGCGTGGATCGGCCAGTCACCACATAATAAAGTCCAAAGTCCATAAGATATACAGTCCAGAGAATACAAAAGATAAAAATGGAAACGTACAACTTGAAAACCCGTTGGGGTCCCATCAAATTTGCAATTTTAACTCCATCTTCAAAGAAAGATACTATGGTCTTTGACTTATACAAATATATCCTCACTACGATTTAATTTCTCTCAAAAAAGAAAAGAAAATGCGAGGAATATAAAATGGTGACAAACTGGCCGATCCAAAACCATAACGTAATTTATTAAACATCCACGCAATTTGGCATAAATCATTGTGCAACATCACATCCAAGTAATTATATGGAAAAATTAAAATATTTAATAATTACTTAGACCACGAGAAGACATATCATGCACCGTTAGGTTAGAACTAACGACAGAGCGATTTCAGGACCTTTCATAATTACTAAACATAAAAATACTTATTAATCCAATATAATAATTATGCAAATAATGATGTTATTAATATTATATGGACCAAAAACAATATTTTATTAACATAAATTCTCCAAAAATTTAAATTTACTACCAATAAATGATTTATGATTTATCCTTATTTTTTTAGAATTTTCTAGAATTTTTCTGGATTTTTCTGATTATTTTAAGGATTTTTAATAGAAAATCTGATTTAAAACAGATTTTACTATTTAGAAAACACCTTTATATGTAATAAGAGACATTTGGGCCAGCTAAGAGCATTAGGCCCAGTAGCCAGATATAAATTTATTTATTAAAACAGGTTGAGAATCAAAATACAACTCCCATAAATTTCAGCTTGGCTGGAAATTACATAACAGTCGGGTTTAACAGCAAATTCCTCCATATTTTTGTACATAATGTGACAATTTAATTTAAATGAAAGTTGTACATATAGGTGTCCTGGGTTCACATATCATTTTTTATGAAGTTTAGATGAGTATTCTATTTTCTACAGAATTTACGCCAAAGTATACTTGTGTTGGAATTGAAAACAAAAACTGCATTGACTTCATGACTTAATTACTCCTAATTGCAGTTTAATTCAACAACAGTGGAAAACCATAACGTTGTAGATCTTGAAGTTATCTTTCAAACGAGACCAAGAACACTAAATTTCATTGAGTATTGAGGGACTGATCACTGTTTTCGTGAAAGGTGTCCAGACTTGATAAAATCAGACATGTTGGAAAGATTAAATTCTTACTCCTATTTACAGTCCGAATTAGACAAAGTTCACAACATGAAGGTTGTAGAAAATATGCCAAACCTTTAGCCATAAAATTTTCAGAACAATGTCAGTTCTAGATTAAGAGGAATAAACAAAATAATGAGTATGTAAATCTGTCCTGATTTCTTGCAACATATTCCGGGCAAGCGATCGCTTCGGGCGATAGCCAGAAAATCCTATGGCATGCCGCTTCAGGCGGGTTGGTCGTCAACAAAGATGAAGACAATAATGGAGATATTTTTTTGTAATAAAATAATTTTTATTTGTATTTTGATTTGATTATTACAAGCAACATACATATGTAATAAAAAAATTTATGGTCCATAATCTATATCTATGGGAAAAGAAGTATACCTCTAGATCAATGAGCTAGGGAAGAACCAAAAAAATTCGTAGGTAGAAAAAAATCCTCGCCCCCGCAATGCCTTGCAAATAATCGATCGTTCATCGTCGCAAAAACTTTGCCGCAACAAATAATTCCTTCGCAAGAGGGAAAAATATGTGGGGAATATGGAATAAAATTTTGTGGCTCAAAAAAAAATTTCTTGAGCTTCGTACTAATAACGTGTTTGGAGAAAGAGCAAACATGGCAATAGTCCATGGTATCCTTTTATTCATTCATAGTTTATGAGGTTGACCTAGTAGCTCAAGTGTTCACCCTACTACATGGTAGTTGGGTGTTATGGTGGATAATGAGGGAGGGGAGACCATAAGTCTCCCTCACTCATAACAAAGGAGTACCTTTTCAACTAGATTAATAAATTTTGAATGTCCAAATCACAAATATTTTTGAATGAAAAACAGTAAGGAGTACATTTTTCCAACTAGATTAATAACTTTTGAATGACCAAATCACAAATAACATGATATAAAAGACTATTCTGAAATTAAACATAGACAACGCAATCGATAGCCGATAAAATCATTTAAAAACAAAAAAAACATATGTATGAGGACTAATTTGGTGGAACGGAAAGAAGGTAAAAAAAATGGGAGTTGCTACGTGCACCGGCTGTTTTACTCGCAAGTAAAATGGTCGGTGCTCGTAGCGATCTTAAGTCGTCTGTTTGCGTTGAGAGTTGCTTCACGCACACAACAACTAATTTACAAGTTTTACATTACTCTTGTGCACATACATACCTCCTCCTCTTCATCCGACCTCCACTGCCCCCATCTCCATCTTCGCCCATCCCCTCCCATATCGTCCGCTCCGTCCTCCGCTCTACCCATCCCCACCACCCACTCATTTGACCACCCCAGCACCACCTTCCCGTCATCCGTCCTCCCTCGCCCCCTCCATGCCCCCCCCCCCCCCCCCGCGCAGCTACCCTCATCAACAGCATGGAGACAGGGCAAGGGTGGTCAGATAAGGGGGGCATGGGGAGATCCTGATGAGATTGGATGGCCGCAAAGATAATTGGACGACACAGTTTTTTCCGATGAAACCCCGATGAGCCATGTTCGATGTTGGCTTTTTTGGAAATTTGGTAATTGGTCTGTGCATAGGAGTAATTTCAGTTGTAAATAAGTGGTAGGTGTGCGGGTGTAACGACTGCTTTTCATGTATCTGGATTTAATATAATATAATATATGTTTTGGTGGATTTTCTCCTCTTGTGTGGTTTTCGTCTCCGTAGCTTTCATTTTCGATCGATTCGTCGTATTTTCTCGTTTCTTCCTTAGGATTGTCGATTTCGAAGTATGTCATCCGTGACGGACTTCATAACGGTCGTATCTTACTATTAGATCAAGCCTAGGAGTCTTAGGAATCGATCCCGGGGCCCCGCGCTCCGTATCGGAACTTTTTGTGCTCATTAGCCGGTATAAGAAGGGGCACCGACCGACTAGATGACGATCCAGTCGGTCGGCAATCCTTCTTGGACCGACTAGTTGGCTTTCTAAATTTCTCAGGAGTTACTGTTTATCGTTAGTCGGTCTAAGAACGTTGGTTGACCGACTAGGTTGCAAACTAGTCGGTCAGCAATGCTTCTTTAACCGACTAACACATCATCCTAATTTTAGTTGAGTTACTGTTTACTCTTAGTCGGTCTAAGAACGTTCATCGACCGACTAGATGCTAAACTAGTCGGTAAGTATTTGTTCATGGACCGACTAACTCTAAAATCCTATTTTCGTTCAGAAGTTACTGTTTGCACTTAGTCGGTCTGCGTTGGTCGACCGACCGACTAGTTACCAAACTAGTCGGTCAGTGGTTGCTCTTTGACCGACTAACCAGTGTTGAAACCCTAATTTCTGGGCAGCCGCCAGCCCAACCTATTTATACCCAACCCAAACGATTTCATCTTCCCCAACACGACCCAAAACCCTAAAATCTTCCCCCTTGAGCCCCCATCTTCCTCCAAGCTTCAATCCTTCATTCCAAGCCCTAAATCCATCATCCAAACCATCCATCCACTCTATCTACCTCTCATCTTCCCCAAAATCTCACCAAACCCATCAAAATCCCCAAATCCCCCAAAACCATAGTTTCCCCAAACTTCTCCAATCTTTTCCAGATCTGATCCTAGGGTTCCCCGGAGTGTTTCTTCCGCCTTCTCTCGGTAAGAAATCGATCTACCGTTGTTTTCATAACCTATTTATATTTTTATGAAACCCTAATAAAATTTCATGATGTTGTTGTTTGTTTCCCCATAACAGCGATTTCCTCGTAGATTGGCACCCGTGTGACGAAGTGGTCGTCATCCCCGGTGCTAGGCAAGTGAAACTTGCCACTTAGGGTTTAGGCCATGTTTTAGGCCATTTGCTTGTTGTAGGCGTAAAAGAGGCTAGGCGACGAAATGATACTCGCCTAGGCGCAAATTGGGGAACTAGCTTGACAACGAAGCTAGTTCCGACATTTAGCATGTTGCACAATTACCATGTCATGTTTACTTTCCATTAACGGTACGCAAATTAATTGTCATGTCATTGCATTCTTAAGTGTTTCTGTGATTGCGTAGCTTTGCTACAAATGCTTGTGTTCCTGGCTCGTGTTCCAGAAGCGGGCCATGTGTTGGTTGATAGCCAATGCCCGAATTGCGTGTTTCCGGCTAGGTGCACCCCTACGCCAAGTGTTTAAGAATGCGAGCTCATGTGCGGGGCAACCCCAGGCTCACTAGCTGAGTTCATTGTGCGGGGACCCTGGCTCCATTACGTGTGGGTATTGGGGGTAAGAGTTAAGCGACCAATCAACTGGGAGTCTGCCCGATCAGCAACTGCAGTGGTAAGGCGTAAACTCTGGGTTTTGGGGTAGATGTTAAGCGGCCAATCAGCGAATGTGAAACCATTCAGCTGTAAGGCGTAAACATCTACAAAACAACGTGAATAGTGAATTGATTGAGATTGATAGTAGCGTGGCTACTCTTGTCTTGTCTTGTCTTGTCTTGTCCCGATGATTGTTCTCTTGTACAAATTGTCTTGCCATGTCTTGATTGTGCACTCATGTTATAACTGCCATGTCATGCATACTAAACTGCTAGGTTGCTAGTTGCCTTACTTCAGTTTCCTTGCCCAAGTCTTTTAGACTTGCTGACATGTGCCCCTTTACTCTTTTGGGTGACACATGTTAGATCCCGAGCCTGAGTACCTTGTTGAGGACGAGGTGTTTGCTGACGCCGAGCCCGAGCTTGTGTTTGACGGGGAGTACGTGGACACTGGGGACCAGTCCTAGTGTCTTCGTTGTGTTTTACTTTTGTTAGACATTTGTTTTGTTATCGGTGCGTAGCACCCATACTTTGTTATGTCGTTTCTTTTGTTGGCCTTGTTCTGGGCCTTTAGACTCTTTTCTTTTAGCCTGGTGGCTTTTCTGGATGTTGGACTTATTTTCTTGTTGGACAATTTATGAGATGTGAGATTTTATTTCAGTCTCTGCTTGTGTTATTATTGTTATTCCGTTGTGGTTACAGGGACCTGCTTATGTATTTTTGACGCTTATCGGGTTTGGGGCTTCACAGCTCCACTCTCGTGCGGACCTTCTCACGCCTCGCCTCCATTTTAGGGAGGCGGGTCGTGACAGGTTTTGTTGGTGGCACATGCAAGTCCTTCTGTAACTGCGATGTTTGGAATGACGATAATAATATTAGAATGCCCAATAAACTAAGTTCGACGTCCGATGTCATAAGCTATGAGTCTAATCTGATTCGTTTTCTGTGTCACTAGATGGCAGGAAGATGTTTCACCCGTGGTGGGGGTAGTGGCGTGATCCCTCATGATGAGGAGCCTGAGCAGGAACCCACCAGCGGTGAGATGATGCGGATGATGCTCCAGATGATGCAAGTGCAGCAGGGCGTGCTTCTGCAAGTCCAGAATGCTCCACTTGCTCGAGCTGCCCGGGCTCTTCCGGATGCCCCTCGCTCTGAGCCAGGAGCGAAGCAATTTCGGGAGCTGGGTCCCGCGTATTTTGATGGGTCTGAGGGTCCTCTGGCTGCCGATGAGTGGATTCGGAACATCGAGGACAATCTGAAGATGGCCAAGATCACCCCGGCTGGATGGGTTGATTTGGCGAAGAGGCAACTCAAGGATAATGCTCGGAATTGGTGGGATGCAGAAGAAAAGATGTTGGTGGAGCCGATAGCTTGGGCTACCTTCAAGGCCAGATTTGAGGGTGAGTTCTTCCCGAAAGCTGCCAGGGAGGAGATGCTGCAGCGTTTTATCGATTTGAAGCAAGGGAGCTCGTCGGTGGACATGTATCACCAAGAGTTCTTGAGGCTGAGTCGGTTTGCACCAAAGATGGTGCAGGACACTGAGGAGAAGGCTCATAGGTTCCTGCAGGGACTTGCTTCGGAGCTCCAGAGTTTTGTGACCTCTTCTGACCGGGAATCTTATCAGAAGGTTCTAGTAGCGGCTAAGAGGCAGGAGCTGCTCGTGAACCAGAGGAGGGGGTCTGTTGTTGGTGCTGGGAAGAGGCCTGTGGAGCAGGCGAGAGCTGTGGTTAGACCTGGATTAAGGCCTAATCAGTCTGCTCAGTTTAAGAGGCCAGGAGGGCCTATTCTGAAGTTTTGCCATTTCTGCGGCAAGCCTGGCCATATCAAGGATCAGTGTCGGAAGTTTTTGGGCCAGTGTCTGGTTTGCGGTGATGCTTCTCATGCTGTGAAGGATTGTCGGCATGCGAATCAGCTGCGGAGGGCTCCTGTTGCAGCTCAGCCGTTGCAGCAGCGAGCGTCTGTTCCTGCTGGACGTGGAGCAGCTCTTGTTCCGCAGGGGCAGGCTTTTCGGCAGGCTGTTCCGCCGAGGAGGCAGGCTTTTCTGATGACCGCTGTGGAGAGCGAGGCTGTGGATGAGGTTATCGCAGGTAATCCTCAATCTAGCTGATACTATCCTAGCTGGTTTTGATTGTTAGATTATGTTGTTTGCTTGAACATGGTTGTTTGCTAGACTAGGGTTTGATTGTTAATTGCTTGATTAGGTGTGGTTTTGGTTTGCACATTTCCTGCACGAGTCCTCTTTGACTCTGGTGCATCGATGTGCATTATTTCTCGGAGCTTCGTGGAGAGGCATTCCTTGTCGACGTCCCCTCTTCCCAAGAGTTGGAATATCGTTACAGGGAATGGTGTGGTCTCGGTGCATCGTGGTTGCAATTCTTGCTCGTTGGTGGTCTGTGGACATGAGCTTTTCGCTGATTTCATTGTCCACGACATCATCAACTATGATGCAGTTCTTGGGATGGACTGGCTTGCGAGCTTCTATGCTACGATCGACTGTCGGAGGAAGAAGGTGGTGTTCGAGATTCCCGGACATCCAGTGTTTGAGTTCAGTCGTGGTAGCAGTTCGCTTGGCCCTGTCAGATTTCGGGCCAGGCCGGTGGAGGCTGTGGCTATGCAGATGGAGCTGGAGTGGCCAGCTGTGGTGCGTGATTTCGGCGACGTCTTCCCCGAGGAGATGTCTGGTTTGCCGCCTGATCGGGCTTTGGAATTTTCTATCGATCTCGTTCCAGGTGCGCAGCCAATTTCGAAGGCGCCGTATCGTATGGCACCTGCAGAATTGGAAGAGTTGCGGAAGCAGTTGGATGAGCTTTTGCAGAAGGGCTATATTAATCCTAGCGTGTCCCCGTGGGGAGCACCGGTGTTGCTGGTGAAGAAGAAGGATGGTTCGCGTCGCATGTGCGTGGACTATCGAGAGTTGAATGCGGTGACCATTAAGAATAAATACCCGTTGCCTCGCATCGATGATATTTTTGATCAGCTTGGAGGTTCGAGGGTGTTTTCTAAATTGGATTTGAGGAGTGGTTACCATCAGTTGAAAGTGAAGAAGGGAGATGTTCCGAAGACAGCGTTCAGGACGAAGTATGGACACTATGAGTTCGTGGTTATGCCTTTCGGCGTAACTAACGCGCCCGCAGTTTTCATGAATCTGATGAACCTGATTTTCTACGACTTTTTGGATAAGTTTGTCGTTATCTTTATTGACAACATTCTGATCTATTCGAAGTCGGAGGAAGAGCATGCCTCGCACTTAAGGACGGTGTTGGAGATTTTGAGGAAGCATCGTTTGTATGCTAAGTTTTCGAAGTGCGAGTTTTGGCTGGATAGAGTTGCTTTTCTCAGGCATGTGGTGACTGGAGATGGTATTTCAGTGGATCCCGAGAAGATTCGGGCCATCAGGGAGTGGCCTGTTCCGTCGTCTGCGTCTGAGATTCGGAGTTTCCTTGGACTTGCTGGTTATTATCGGCGATTCATTAAGGACTTTTCTCGTATTGCTGAGCCGATGACCAGGTTGACGCGGAAGGATGTTGCTTTTGTTTGGTCGGGTGATTGTGAGAGTGCTTTTGGTGTCCTGAAGGAAAGGTTGACGACTGCCCCTATTCTTGTTGTGCCTGATCGCAGCGGTGGATTTGAGATCTTTTGCGATGCTTCTGGCAAGGGTCTCGGTTGTGTGTTGCATCAGCACAGGCACGTTGTGGCGTATGCGTCTCGTCAGCTTAAGGTTCATGAGAAGAATTACCCGACGCATGATTTGGAGTTGGCTGCCGTTGTGTTTGCTCTTAAGATTTGGAGGCACTTCCTGCTGAGTGAGAAAGTGAAGATTTTCACCGATCACAAAAGCTTGAAGTATATTTTCACTCAGAAGGAGCTCAACATGCGACAGCGTCGATGGTTGGAGCTTATGGCGGATTATGAGATTGATTTGCAGTTTCACCCTGGCAAGGTGAATGTGGTTCCGGATGCTCTGAGTAAGCTTCCGGCGGTGATGATTTTGACCTCGCAATGGAGATTGCAGCAGGATTTTTACGAGTCTGGCGTGGAGATTGTTCTTCCTGGGGCGGCTTCGTCGTTGATGTACATGCAGGTACAGTCGACGATCGTGGATCGGATTAAGGCTGGCCAGGCCGAGGATCCGAAGCTGGTGAAGATTCGGGAGCAGGTGGAAGCCGGTCTGCGGACTGACTTTTTGATTCATGAGGATGGCTCGCTGAGGTTCGGAGCCAGGTTGTGTGTGCCGGCTGGGGATATCAGAGAGGAGTTGATGGTGGAGGCACACAGTTCGCTGTATTCTGTGCATCCTGGTGGCACCAAGATGTACCAGGATCTTCGTCTGTATTATTGGTGGCATGGTATGAAGAGGAGTGTGGCTCGGAGTGTAGCCAAGTGCTTGGTTTGCCAGCAAGTGAAGGCGGAGCATCAGCGTACGGCCGGGTTGCTACAACCGCTTCCGATTCCGGAGTGGAAGTGGCAACACATCACTATGGATTTCGTGACTGGACTACCTCGGAGTCCGAAGCAGAATGACGCGATTTGGGTGATCGTAGATCGATTGACCAAATCTGTGCACTTTATTCCGTTCCGAGTGGGACAGTCCACTGAGGCGCTAGCAAGGAGATATATGGAGGTAAAATTCTTTTACTCTCCATTTTTATTTCCTTTTCCCTAGTGTGGATAGTGATGTAACATGAATCGCGCAGGAGGTTGTGCGACTTCATGGAGTCCCCGTGAGTATCGTGTCTGACAAAGACACGAGGTTCACATCTCAGTTCTGGCAGAGTTTGCAGAAGAGCTTGGGTACGCGTCTGAGTTTCAGCACGGCGTACCATCCGCAGACGGATGGCCAGTCCGAGAGGACGATTCAGATTTTGGAAGACATGCTGAGGGCGTGCATGTTGGATTTCAAGGGTTCGTGGGAGGACCATCTACATTTGGTGGAGTTCTCTTACAACAACAGCTTCCAGGCGAGTATTTGCATGGCGCCTCTCGCCGCTCTTTATGGGAGGAAATGTCGATCGCAATTGAGTTGGGATGACGTTGGTGATCGGGAGTTGTTGGGACCTGAGATGATCGTGGAGGCTGTGGATATCGTCAGGAATATTCGGGAGAGGTTGAGGATTGCTCAGGACCGTTTTAAGCATTGGGCGGATGCTAAACGTCGTCCTTTGGAGTTTCAGCCGAGCGACCATGTGTTCTTGAAGATTTCCCCGAATCGTGGTGTGATTCGTTTCGGGAAGCGTGGAAAGTTGAGCCCGTGATACATTGGACCGTTTGACATTTTGGAGAGGGTTGGCGAGGTAGCTTATCTCTTGGCCTTGCCGCCATCTTTGGAAGGAGTTCACAATGTTTTCCATGTGTCGCAGCTTCGTCGATACATTAGCGATCCGTCTCATGCGGTAGATTTTTCGGAGATTACCGTTCGCCCCGATATGACGTATGACCAGCATCCAGTGCAGATTCTGGACAGGCGTCAGAAATCGCTTCGGAACAAGATTGTCAATCTTGTGAGGGTGATGTGACGACACGGTTCACCTGGAGAGTCTACTTGGGAGAATGAGGATGAGATGCGAGAGCGTTTCCCACTTTTGTTTTCGGACTCGTGAGTATTTGGAAATTCCGAGGAAGGAATTTTTCTTAAGTTGGGGAAGATGTAACGACTGCTTTTCATGTATCTGGATTTAATATAATATAATATATGTTTTGGTGGATTTTCTCCTCTTGTGTGGTTTTCGTCTCCGTAGCTTTCATTTTCGATCGATTCGTCGTATTTTCTCGTTTCTTCCTTAGGATTGTCGATTTCGAAGTATGTCATCCGTGACGGACTTCATAACGGTCGTATCTTACTATTAGATCAAGCCTAGGAGTCTTAGGAATCGATCCCGGGGCCCCGCGCTCCGTATCGGAACTTTTTGTGCTCATTAGCCGGTATAAGAAGGGGCACCGACCGACTAGATGACGATCCAGTCGGTCGGCAATCCTTCTTGGACCGACTAGTTGGCTTTCTAAATTTCTCAGGAGTTACTGTTTATCGTTAGTCGGTCTAAGAACGTTGGTTGACCGACTAGGTTGCAAACTAGTCGGTCAGCAATGCTTCTTTAACCGACTAACACATCATCCTAATTTTAGTTGAGTTACTGTTTACTCTTAGTCGGTCTAAGAACGTTCATCGACCGACTAGATGCTAAACTAGTCGGTAAGTATTTGTTCATGGACCGACTAACTCTAAAATCCTATTTTCGTTCAGAAGTTACTGTTTGCACTTAGTCGGTCTGCGTTGGTCGACCGACCGACTAGTTACCAAACTAGTCGGTCAGTGGTTGCTCTTTGACCGACTAACCAGTGTTGAAACCCTAATTTCTGGGCAGCCGCCAGCCCAACCTATTTATACCCAACCCAAACGATTTCATCTTCCCCAACACGACCCAAAACCCTAAAATCTTCCCCCTTGAGCCCCCATCTTCCTCCAAGCTTCAATCCTTCATTCCAAGCCCTAAATCCATCATCCAAACCATCCATCCACTCTATCTACCTCTCATCTTCCCCAAAATCTCACCAAACCCATCAAAATCCCCAAATCCCCCAAAACCCTAGTTTCCCCAAACTTCTCCAATCTTTTCCAGATCTGATCCTAGGGTTCCCCGGAGTGTTTCTTCCGCCTTCTCTCGGTAAGAAATCGATCTACCGTTGTTTTCATAACCTATTTATATTTTTATGAAACCCTAATAAAATTTCATGATGTTGTTGTTTGTTTCCCCATAACAGCGATTTCCTCGTAGATTGGCACCCGTGTGACGAAGTGGTCGT
This sequence comes from Scilla litardierei, assembly GCA_030789695.1. Taxonomy (NCBI): domain Eukaryota; kingdom Viridiplantae; phylum Streptophyta; class Magnoliopsida; order Asparagales; family Asparagaceae; genus Scilla; species Scilla litardierei. Next base: position 23,156,386 of record CM061141.1, read on the forward strand.
CATCCCCGGTGCTAGGCAAGTGAAACTTGCCACTTAGGGTTTAGGCCATGTTTTAGGCCATTTGCTTGTTGTAGGCGTAAAAGAGGCTAGGCGACGAAATGATACTCGCCTAGGCGCAAATTGGGGAACTAGCTTGACAACGAAGCTAGTTCCGACATTTAGCATGTTGCACAATTACCATGTCATGTTTACTTTCCATTAACGGTACGCAAATTAATTGTCATGTCATTGCATTCTTAAGTGTTTCTGTGATTGCGTAGCTTTGCTACAAATGCTTGTGTTCCTGGCTCGTGTTCCAGAAGCGGGCCATGTGTTGGTTGATAGCCAATGCCCGAATTGCGTGTTTCCGGATAGGTGCACCCCTACGCCAAGTGTTTAAGAATGCGAGCTCATGTGCGGGGCAACCCCAGGCTCACTAGCTGAGTTCATTGTGCGGGGACCCTGGCTCCATTACGTGTGGGTATTGGGGGTAAGAGTTAAGCGACCAATCAACTGGGAGTCTGCCCGATCAGCAACTGCAGTGGTAAGGCGTAAACTCTGGGTTTTGGGGTAGATGTTAAGCGGCCAATCAGCGAATGTGAAACCATTCAGCTGTAAGGCGTAAACATCTACAAAACAACGTGAATAGTGAATTGATTGAGATTGATAGTAGCGTGGCTACTCTTGTCTTGTCTTGTCTTGTCTTGTCCCGATGATTGTTCTCTTGTACAAATTGTCTTGCCATGTCTTGATTGTGCACTCATGTTATAACTGCCATGTCATGCATACTAAACTGCTAGGTTGCTAGTTGCCTTATTTCAGTTTCCTTGCCCAAGTCTTTTTGACTTGCTGACATGTGCCCCTTTACTCTTTTGGGTGACACATGTTAGATCCCGAGCCTGAGTACCTTGTTGAGGACGAGGTGTTTGCTGACGCCGAGCCCGAGCTTGTGTTTGACGGGGAGTACGTGGACACTGGGGACCAGTCCTAGTGTCTTCGTTGTGTTTTACTTTTGTTAGACATTTGTTTTGTTATCGGTGCGTAGCACCCATACTTTGTTATGTCGTTTCTTTTGTTGGCCTTGTTCTGGGCCTTTAGACTCTTTTCTTTTAGCCTGGTGGCTTTTCTGGATGTTGGACTTATTTTCTTGTTGGACAATTTATGAGATGTGAGATTTTATTTCAGTCTCTGCTTGTGTTATTATTGTTATTCCGTTGTGGTTACAGGGACCTGCTTATGTATTTTTGACGCTTATCGGGTTTGGGGCTTCACAGCTCCACTCTCGTGCGGACCTTCTTACGCCTCGCCTCCATTTTAGGGAGGCGGGTCGTGACAGCGGGATAAATGACAAACTTGTAAATAAGTGGTATGTACGCGGAGTAAAATGATAGGCGTGCAAATCAATTCTCTAACGACCCGCTCTCGGGGGCCAGTTACCTATTTGGTTTATTTGCAGGTTCCGCAGTTTACCAGTGAAATCAGCATAGTCACAACGCAGAGATGTACCAACAACACTCAAACCAGCGTACGACGTTATTACAGTTCAAATAAGAATACAAACCAGCAGCTGCACTCTCTCACACAAAATACATGAAAGGAAAAGTACGGAAAGGAAATACAGAATAGAAATACATCTCACAACACACACACCAACACAGATAACTAAAACTCCATAGCTTCTGGGTCGTACGCAGGCTCCTCGTACTCTGGGGCAACCTCCTCGATCAGGTCGTCGTCTGCCGGTGCCACAAGTGGAACCGAAGGTAAGTCACAACGGATCTAAATAAAGAAAAGGAGTACTGTGCGAGTATGACAAGCAAAAGTAAAGTAAAGTACGGTGTAGTGTCTGTACAAGTGTAGAAAGTAAGGTGCATGACTGTAAAGAAGTAACCGTGCAAGCTCCACTATAACTACGTGACTCAAGTCAGAGAGTACAATATGTGACCGTTCAGTTCGTCTCTTGCCTGGGTGCTACCCAGACGAATGCCGGAACCCAGGCAGCAGGATGGTTTGCTGAAACGCAGGCAGCTAGACAGGATGCCGAAACACAGGCAGCTTGACAGGTAGATCAAACTCTAGTCACTCCCGTACTCTCATAACTGTGAGTTACCCCGAAACCCCGGTGACGTGTCGAGTACAAGTTCTTTACATGATTGTTCCACGGGACGTTCCAAGTGGACTGTACCAAGTACAAAGGATAAAGACAAGTCCAACACAAGAAGGTGTCGTATGCTTCCGTGCTTCGAGCACGTAGTAGTGCGGTGTTACAAGTTCGTAAAGCAGAGCGGACTAGATTTCTAAATTTAGAACCTGTCGTGACTTACCAAAATCAACACCGTCGTAGTAAGCTGGAAGAGGATCTAGGGCTTCCTCAGAAGTTGGTACACCAGAGTCTGTACCTGCAACACAAAATACTTAGTTTAGAAAACACGACTTTTTCCTATTTAATAATTAGGTCAATTTGATATTCAAACTTGTTAAAACGGTGTCGGAAAATATTTAAATTTTTTTATATAAACCTAAAATAATTATTTTGATTTTACTGCAAGAGGGGAGAATTTTCTGAATCTTCTGTATTTTTTTATAATTTTTAGAAACTTAAAAATAGCTTTAAACCCCTAAAATACCTAAGTGACGTGTATTTTCCGTAATTTCTTACGGGAGAAATACAAGTCGGAATTACATGAATGAATAGTCGAAACGACCGTCTCGAAGTCTATTATCACATATAATTTTATCACATATTTTTGTAAGCGAAAAACAGCGGCTACGAATTTTAGAATGATTTATATGTATTTAATTTTAAGGTTTGAAAAATTATTCTGGAAAAAGTAGGCATCTGATCATAGTGAGACTAGCGCCATTAGATCCGAAATATCGTTTCTGATTTTCCAAAGCTAGCCTCATATTTTTCTGGCCCCTATATAATTAGTTATGGATTAAAAACCCTAAAATCCTATTATTAATCAATTAAAATTATTAAAATACGAACTAAATACGTATTTACAAGTTTGCCCCTGAGGCAAACTCACGCACCCGCCGTTCTCCTCACGTCGACGGTGGTGGCTGAGGGCGTCAGCGGCGAGGCGGGGCGGCAGCTCCGGCAGCGGTCGGCGGCGGCTCCTGCAGCGGATGGCGACGGCGACGGCGACGCCTCCCACGACGGTCGGAGGAGGGCAAGGCGACGGTCGGGGCTTCGGGCTTCTGTCGTCGTCGGCTGGCGCTCGGAGGCGGGGGGCTTCGCCGGAGTGTGCTGGGGCGAGGGGGCGGCGGCGGTTGAAGCCGCCGGAGGGGGAGAGGTAAGGGGAGAGAATGTGGGTTGAGGGAGGGAGAGAAAAATGAGCGGGGTTTTCGAACGGGGCCTTGCGTGAATGAATCTGAGGTAGGGGGGTTAACGGGGTTTAGTGGGTATTTATAGGGCTAATATCTTACTATTAGTATTTAATGGGGGGTTAGGGGTTGTTGACTAATCCCAACAATTTTAATACAGTAGGTTAGTCTTTTTGACTAACTTTGGAAATTTTGGTAAGTGTCTAAACGTGTTTATCATGGGGGGTTAAAGTAATTGGTAATTAGGTTATAGTAATTAACTAGGGTAATTGGTGACGGTAAAATTTGTAACGAAATTACAAAATTACCCCTACTAGCAAACGTGTCCGAAAAATTACGAAAACATACCCACGAGATCGTATCGTCACGAGGATCGCGAATACGAGATCCATTTTGGGGTTTGAGCTACGGAAATACGTGTTTTAGGCCAAAATGTTTTGGAAGCGGGTTTGCGGGTTCTATATCGATTTGGCTTCAAAAAATTACGAAATTAATGTGGGGAGCCCTAAATGATTATAGAATGATATCATAGAAGTTTGAAAACGATTTGATGATGTTTGTATAGAAAATAAATTCATTAAGCCAAAACGGTAATAATTGAAAATGAATTTTTATCAGACCATTTAGAGGTATTGGATGGAACTTACTGAAATACTTCATAACTAGCTTGATACTTTAAAATATTTTTATAAGAAATTTTTGAAATCGTAAAACTCCTGATCAACCATTACAAAATATATTAAATACGTAATTAAATGTTTTGAAAAATTCCGAGTCGTTACATCCTACCCTCCTTAAAATAATTCCGTCCTCGAAATTTCTCGAACTTTCTAAAACAAATAACTTTTGTTATGAAGAAGCTCAAGCAAATAAATGATAATAATGGTCTAATAAATCAGGTTGTAAATAACATGAAATTAATGTGATATCACAGCATCAAGAAAACAAGAGATGATGTTTATGAATACTTACTATTAACATCACCATAGCTTTTGTAACTAGTCTCGTAACTAGTAGGATTATCTGACTCGGTAAATAGGTACGGGTAGCGTTCTCGCATCTCGTCTTCTCGCTCCCAGGTAGATTCTCCAGGTGAGTCGTGACGCCACATTATCCTGACAAGGTTGATTACTCGATTCTTGAGGGTCTTTTGCCGTCGGTCCAGGATTTTGACTGGTTGTTGTTCGTAAGATAGATCCGGACGAACTGCAATCTCGGAGTAATCCACAACATGACTAGGATCACTCACATAGCGTCGAAGCTGTGAGACATGAAAAACTTCATGTACTCCTTCCAATGCAGGTGGCAAGGCAAGGCGATAGGCCACCTCACCTACTCGCTCTAAGACATCAAATGGACCAATGTATCGAGGACTGAGCTTCCCTCTTCGTCCAAAACGAATCATCCCACCATTCGGAGAGATCTTCAGAAATACATGATCGCCAGGCTGGAATTCCAAATGACGGCGCTTTGCATCTGCCCAATGCTTGTATCGATCTAGAGCCAACTGTAGCTTCTCTCTGATGGTCCGGACTACTTCCACTGCTTCAACAATCAAGTCTGGACCAATGAGCTCTCGATCACCAACGTCATCCCAACTCAAAGGAGAACGACACTGCCGGCCATATAGCGCTGCAAAAGGCGCCATACCAGTGCTGGCCTGATAACTGTTGTTGTAAGCAAACTCCACGAGATGAAGATGGTCTTCCCAAGATCCCTTGAAATCCAGCATACACTCACGTAACATGTCTTCCAGAATCTGAATGGTGCGTTCCGATTGGCCATCTGTCTGAGGATGATAAGCTGTACTGAAGCTTAAGTGGGTCCCCAGACACTCCTGTAAGCTCTTCCAAAAGTGGGACGTGAATCGAGTGTCTCTGTCTGAGACAATACTGACAGGGACACCATGCAACTTCACTATCTCCTCCATGTACTTCTTGGCAAGCACCTCAGTCGACTGGCCCACTCTTAAAGGAATGAAGTGTGCTGACTTGGTCAATCGATCAACGATCACCCAGACAGCATCGTTATGCTTCGTACTCTTGGGCAGTCCTGTCACAAAATCCATCGTAATGTGTTGACATTTCCACTCTGGAATGGGCAAAGGTTGTAACAAACCGGCAGACCGGTGATGTTCAGCCTTCACCTGTTGGCATACTATGCACTTCGCAACACTCCGTGCAATGCTTCTCTTCATATCATGACACCAGTAGTGTTGTCGCAAGTCTTGATACATCTTCGTACCTCCTGGATGAATGGAATATGGAGAACTGTGAGCTTCCTCCAATAGAGCTTCTCTGACGTCTCCAGATGGTACGCAGATGCGGTTGCCGAATCTCAAAGATCCGTCCTCATGGATCTTGAATTCAGGCCGCTGACCTGCTATCACCATGTCTCTGATCCTTTGCAGCTTCTCATCTCCTGCTTGGGCAGCTTTGATCTTGTTTACCAAATCTGACTGGATCTAGAGGTTGAGCAATGAAGACGTTTCTCCAGGCAATATGACATCCATCTCCATGGCTCGTATCTCATGTCGCAGCCTCCATTGTGATGTGAGAGTCATTACTGCAGGGAGACGACTCAATGCATCTGGTCGACATTGACCTTCCCAGGATGGTACTGAAGGTCAATATCATAATCCGCCATCAGTTCGATCCATCGTCGTTGATGCATGTTGAGCTCCTTCTGGGTGAACAGGTACTTGAGACTTTTATGATCGGAAAATATCTTTACATGCTCACCCAGTTTAACGACCCGCTCTCGGGGGCCCGTTACTTATTTGGTTTATTCGCAGGTTCCGCAGTTTACCAGTGAAATCAACATAGTCACAACGTAGAGATGTACCAATAACACTCAAACCAGCGTACAACGTTATTACAGTTCAAATAAGAATACAAACCAGTAGCTGCACTCTCTCACACGAATACATTAAAGGAAAAGTACGGAAAGGAAATACAGAATAGAAATACATCTCACAACACACACACCAGCACGGATAACTAAAACTCCGTAGCTTCTGGGTCATACGCAGGCTCCTCGTACTCTGGGGGCAACCTCCTCGATCAGGTCGTCGTCTGCCGGTGCCACAAGTGGAACCGAAGGTAAGTCACAATGATTCTAAACAAAGAAAAGGAGTACTATACAAGTATGACAAGCGGAAGTAAAGTACGGTGTAGTGTCTGTACAAGTGCAGAAAGTAAAGTGCATGACTGTAAAGAAGTAACCGTGCAAGCTCCACTAGAACTACGTGACTCAAGTCGGAGAGTACAATATGTGACCGTTCAGTTCGTCTCTTGCCTGGGTGCTACCCAGACGAATGCCAGAACCCAGGCAGCAGTATGGTTTGCCTAAACGCAGGCAGCAGGACAGGGCACCGAAACACAGGCGACAGGACAGGAAGATCGAACTCTAGTCACTCCCGTACTCTCGCAAACTATGAGTTACCCCAGTACCCCAGTGATGTGTCAATTACAAGTCCTTTACATGATTGTTCCACGGGACGTTCCAAGTGGATGGTGCCAAGTACAAAGGATAAGTACAAGTCCAACACAAGAAGCTGTTGTATGGTTCCATGCTTCGAGCACGCAGTAGGATGGTGCTACAAGTTCGTACGAGCACAGTGGCTAGATTTCTAAATTTAAAACCTGTTGTGACTTACTGAAATCAACACCGTCGTAGCAAGCTGGAAGAGGATCTAGTGCTTCCCCTGAAGTCGGTACACCAGAGTCTGTACCTGCAGCACAAAGTACTTAGTTAGAAAACACAACTTTTCCTATTCAATAATTAGGTCGGTTTGATTTTCAAACTTGTTAAAACGGTGTCGGAAAATATTTAAAATTTTTATATAAGCCTAAAATAATTATTTTGATTTTACTGCAAGAGGGGAGAATTTTCAGAAGCTTCTGTATTTTTTTATAATTTTTAGAAACTTAGAAATAGCTTAAAACCCCCAAAAACCTAAGTGACGTGTATCTTCCGTAATTTCTTACGGGAGCAATACAAGTCGGAATTACATGAGTGAGTAGTCAAAATGACCGTCTCGATGTCTATTGTCACATATAATTTTATCACAGATTATTGTATGCGAAAACAGAGAGTTATGATTTTTTAGAATGATTTATGCTTATTTAATTTTAAGGTTTGAAAAATTATTCTGGAAAAAGTAGGCGTCCGATCATAGTGAGACTAGCGCCATTGGATCCGAAATATCGTTTCTGATTTTTCAGAGCTAGCCTCATATTTTTTTGGTCCCTGTATAATTAGTTATGGATTTATAACCCTTAAACCATATTAATAATTAATAAAAAAATTAAAATACGAAATAAATACGTATTTACATGTTTGCCCTTGAGGCAAACTCACGCAGCCGATGCTTACTCGTCGGAGGGGGCCGTTCCTCCGGCGATCGGCGAGCGAGGGGGCGAGGCGTGCTCGGCGGGGACGATGGCGACGAAGGCGAAGGCGGGGAGCTGGGGCGGCGGCGGCGGATGGCGGAGCTCGGCGTCGGGGCTCGGGGGCTGCTGTCGGCGTTCGGGCGTTGCTCGGAGGGCACGGCGGTGGATGGCGGTGGCGGCACGGGGCGGAGGAAGCGGCGGCGGGCCGGGGATGCTTTGGTGGCGGCGGTCGGAGCAGCCGGAGGGCGAGGCTGAGGAAGGGAGTGAAAGAGAGAGACACGGGAGAGATTTTAAACGCCTGGGCTTCGAAAATTATAGGGGAAGTTTACTGTGTGAAGATTAATTGATGGGGGGGATTTATATAGGATTAGGGAATGGCAATTTTGTAATTAGAGGGGGGAGACAAGATTATTAAGTAGGAGGGTGAGATCCAACATTTTTAATATTACCAGCTAGGGGAGGCTGGTTAAGGGTGTTGGTTGGGGGTTTAGGATCGAAGTAAGAAGGTAAAATAGCTTAGTAATAGTAGAAAAGTAATTAGTGGCGGTAATTAGTGAAAAGCGGAGGAATAAAAGCCCGTTTTTTACAAACGACTCCGAAAAATTACGAAAACATACCCACGGGATCATGTCGATGCGAGAATCGTGAATACAAGATCCGTTCTGGGATTTGAGCTACGAAAATACTAGTTTTAGGCCAAAACGTTTAGAAAGCGGGTTTGCGGGTTCTAGGCTGAAACGATATCAGAAAATTACGAAATTAATGTGGGAAGTCCTAAATGATCATAGGATGCTACTGTAGAAGTTTGAAAACGTTTTGAAAATGTTTGAATAGGAAATAAATTCGTTGACCCAAAACGGTAATTTTTGGATATGAATTTTAACAGAAATGTTTTGGGCATTTGAGAAAATCTGAAATTGCTGAAATAATATATGATAAGTCTAGTGCTTAAAATATTTTTATAAGAATTTTTTTGAAATCAGTTTTTTTATAAAATCTTTACGAACATTTATAAAGTAAAATTAATTTTTAAAATACGTAAAAATAGGTAAATTGAAGTGATGAAATTTCAGGTCGTTACACCCAGTAAGAAGTGTCTCCATATCTTCAGGGCAAAGATAACTGCCACCAACTCAAGGTCATGAGTGGGGTAGTTCTTTTCATGGGTCTTCAGTTGTCTGGATGCATAGGCAACGACTCGACCATGCTGATGCAGCACACACCCAAGTCTTTTACCAGATGCGTCGCAGAATACTTCAAACCCTCCGGTCCTGTCTGGGATGACCAGAAACGGGGGCCGAAGTCAATCTTTTCTTCAGTTCCTGGAATGCATCTTCACAAGCCTTTGACCAGATAAATGCCACGTCCTTTCTCGTCAATCGTGTCATAGCTCCCGCGATCTTCGAGAAGTCTTGGATGAATCGTCTGTAGTAACCAGCCAGTCCCAAGAAACTTCGAATCTCTGTCAGAGTCTTAGGGACTGGCCAGTTCTGAACAGCAGCTACCTTCTCAGGTCGACGGATATCCCTTCTCCAGATATGACGTGGCCCATGAAAGCCACCTTGTCGAGCCAAAACTCACACTTACTGTACTTGGCATACAGTTGGTGTTGTCTTAGCGTCTCCAAGACCTTCCTCAGGTGAACTTTGTGCTCTTCGGCGTCCTTCGAGTAGATGAGGATGTCGTCGATGTAGACGACTACAAACTTGTCCAGATGGTTGTAAAGGACCTGGTTCATGAGACTCATGAATACAGCAGGTGCATTAGTCACACCAAATGGCATCACTAGGAATTCGTAGGGTCCATATCTTGTCTGAAATGCAGTCTTGTGGACATCCTCCTTCTTCACCTTCACTTGATGATATCCGGTCTTTAGGTCCAGCTTCGAAAACACGCTCGATCCTCCAAGCTGGTCGAACAGGTCGTCGATGCGGGGCAACGGATACTTGTTCTTCACCGTCATCTTGTTCAGCTCTCGGTAGTCGATGCACATGCATTGCGATCCGTCCTTCTTCTTCACGAGCAGCACTAGGGCACCCCATGCGGATACACTGGGTCGTATCATCCTTTTTGTATAAGGTCATCTAGTTGAGCTCGAATCTCTTCAAGCTCAGGTGGTGCCATGCGGTCGGGTCCCTTGGACATTGGTTGTGCACCTGGCATAAGATCAATGGTAAATTCGAGGCCGCGATCCGGAGGCAAACCTGAGAGGTCGTCTGGAAATATGTCCAATAATTCTCGCACTACCTCAGGCTTCTCTTGTTCATCTTCTGCTGCAGTTGCCATCGCTTCTGAAAGTCTGGCTCGGTACTTCACGGGTCCTTCTGATCGGCTTCCGCTGAGCAACTCGAACTTTGGATGGTTAGGTATCTCGAATTCTACCCTCCTTTGACGACAATCAATGGTGGCATGAAATGTCCCCAACCAGTCCATCCCAAGAACAGCATCGAAAGTTGGCAACTCTATCACCATGAAGTCGGCGTAGAGGTCTCGTCCACAAATCACAACAGAGCATTGGAGGCATCCGCTGGTTACCGGTAGGGAACCACCAGCGGTCTCGACCTTCCAACGGGAAGTCAGAGGTTCAATAGAGACGTCGTGTGTTTGGACGAATCGACTCGCCATGAAGCAAAGTGTAGCTCCTGAGTCGAACAGTGTGAGGGCAGGCTTATCGGCTACTAAGACGGTACTTACGGTGATGAGAGTCACGTCTAAGCTCACGATCCCTAAACAGTATAGTGTGTAGCTTAGTGAACGGAAAACTCATACCTGTGATCACCTGTTCTGTGGCCTCGGCATCCTCTACATTCAATCTTATAATGGCCTAACAACCATTTTTAGTAGGGTTTTTCTCATATTAGTCCCTTAAATTATGTGTATTTTGATATTAGTCCCTTAAATCTTTGTAATTTGAATTTAGTCCCTTAAATGTTTAACGTTAATCTAAATAGTCCCTTTTGTTAACCTAAATAGTCCCTTTTGTTAACCTAAAATCTTATAATGGCCTAACAACCATTTTTAGTAATGTAAGAGCAAGCAAAAGAAACTGTGTATATGAATTTGTGATCAGAAAATTGTTCCTCTAACAGCCTCCTCCTCTCCCCCCTCAACTGCTCCTCCAACAGCCTCTGCCACCTGTACGTCAACTCTACGACGACAGCCGAGCGCCTCTCCCTGCATGCAGATCCCGATCTGCTGTACTTTCCGCGCCGGCGGGTCGTCCACCAGCTACGCTGTGCGGGCCAGCGGGGTCGGGTGCAGCGCTTATCGGAGCTTTGTGAATTTGGATCCGACGACCGGGGTGGGGAGCTGGGCGAGCCGGGAGGGGGTTCAGCTGCAGTGGGCGTCGCCCAGGGAGCCCGTCTGCCGGTCGCAGGGGGACTGTGAGGACGGTGCGAGTGCCACGCGTAGGGCGGATGCTGCCAGTGGGAACGGGATCAAGCGGTGTTTTTGTAACCAGGGGCTGAAGTGGAACCCCATCACCGGCACGTGTGCCAGAGGTCAGTGTTTTTTTTTTGTTTTTGGGATTTTTTTTTGGGAAGAAATTTGAATGTTTGTTTGATTGTGATTTGTGTTTTTTTGCCCCTCAAAAGAGTGCGAGGTGGATGGCAGCTGTGGGTCAACGAATGATGCGCCGTTGATTGCAGGTCAGATTTGGGTTCTAATTGATTATAATGATAGTCTAATTTTGTCGGCGTTGACTTTTCACTATTGTGGAGATTAATGATTTGTTTGAACACAGGTCTAGTGGCCGGAGTAGTGGCAGCAATCCTAGTCGGCACCGCCGGATTTTTCGTCTACCGGCGGCAGCGCTGCATCCGCGAGGCCAGGAAACGACTCGCGAAGGAGCGTCAAGAGATCCTCAACCTCAACAACTCCGGCGACCGCTCCGCCAAGAACTTCACCGGCCGGGAGGTCAAGCGCGCCACCAATAACTTCTCCGGCGACAACCTACTCGGCGTAGGAGGCTTCGGCGAGGTCTACAAGGGCACCCTCGACGACGGCACCCTCGTCGCCGTCAAATGCGCCAAGCTCGGCAACACCAAGTCCTCAACGAGGTCCGGATCCTGTCCCAAGTCAACCACCGGAGCCTGGTTCGCCTGTTGGGATGCTGCGTCGATCTCGAGCAGCCGCTTATGGTGTACGAGTTCATCCCCAATGGCACGCTGTTCGATCACCTGCACGGCAGCCTGCGATCGCCTTTCTTGACTTGGAGGCGACGGCTGACGATCGCCTACCAGACGGCGGAGGGGCTGGCGTACCTGCACTCGTCGGCGGTGCCGCCCATCTATCATAGAGACGTGAAGTCGAGCAACATTTTGTTGGACGACAAGCTCAGCGCGAAGGTGGGGGACTTCGGGCTGTCGAGGCTGGCCGAGCCGGGGATTTCCCACGTGTCGACGTGCGCGCAGGGGACGTTGGGGTACTTGGATCCAGAGTACTATCGGAACTATCAGCTGACGGACAAGAGCGACGTTTACAGCTACGGGGTGGTGCTGCTGGAGCTGCTGACGTCAAAGAAGGCGATAGATTTCAACAGGGGGCCGGACGACGTGAATCTGGCGGTGTACGTGAGGAGGACGGTGGACGAGGAGAGGCTGATGGACATGGTCGACGCGGGGCTTAAGGAGGGGGCGAGCCAGGTGGAGTTGGATACGATGAAGGCGATAGGGTTCCTGGCGGTCGGGTGCTTGGAGGAGAAGCGGCAGAGCCGGCCGTCGATGAAGGAGGTGGGGGAGGAGATTGAGTATATTATGAGCGTGGAGGTTGGCGCTGCGGATAATCGGAGCAAAGGCGTGTAGAGTTTTTGAGCAAGATGTGTGGAGAGTGTGCTTGCGTTTGAATTATAGCAGGTAGTGAGAGATGTGAGGCGATTGTGTGGCTGCTGTTTTCTCGAGTAGGGACTATGTTTTTTTCCTCCTTGATTGTAATAACTGAAATTGAAAGTTGAGCTTTTTGTTCCCATGATATTATGTCACTAAAAGAGAGCTAACAAAGACGATTCCAAAAGCCTAAGAACAGCAACAGACGAGTCTTCAAATAGTAACTTCTTTTCATAAGACGATTCTGATAAAGACATTGCCAAGCATCGCAAGCTATTACAGAAGTGCACCAAAATATAAGCAAATATCATTTTAAGTCTTGAATGACAACAGAGCATCCACATAATCTGAAAAAACGAAAGTACCATATACCAGCAGCAGAGCAAAAATCCAACTCAATTCAAGCTCCTTACAACTAATTTACCTTATGTCGCCATATTATAAAGGCAGTCGCTGGTTATCTAACCTGCAACAAACCAGTGACTTGTCTCCCACAGCTCTTAGGATCAGTTGGGCCTTGGTGTAGCCCACTCAACTCTGAGGATAAGGTTATCATAACCATAGCCGTTGAGCTTGTTAATAGCTCTCTCAGCATCTTCCTTGTTGACAAAGTTGACGAAACCAAAGCCTCGGCTTACACCAGTCTTCTGATCAATGGCAACATAGACACGGGTCACCGGACCAAACGTGCGGAAGAGCTCGAGAAGGTCAGGCTCGCGGGTGTCTTCCGAAAGGTTTGTGACCCGGACCGAGTTCTCATCATTTCTGCGCCTCATCTCAGTTCCAGTCCTCTCCGCGCCTGCTCTCATGCCTGGGGGAACATAAGTATTCTTGCCAGGACCGGAGGAAGCTGTGGCGTCCGAGGTCGGGGGCTTGTCGATGAAGCTGTCAACCTGTGTAGCAAGATCCTTGTAAGGGCATTTGGACGTCCAGTGGTCACCCTTCTTCCCGCATGTCCTGCAAACCATCAGGACAGCACCGGTTTTTCCAGCAGCCGCCAGAGGGTCTCCCGCAAGTTTAGGTTCTTCTGCTTTGCTGCCTGCAGTGTTGGAAAGCATATAATGAAACCTCTGCACTTAATGACGTGATATGTCCAGGGAAAATGATGCAACAAGTATTAAATAACACAAGAATACAGAAGAATACATGACACATAAGTATAACATCATTTCTGTCAAATATCTTTTGGACACTGTGCTACAAGTAAACTGATAGACATGGGACCTTGGTAAACCTTAAAGAGACTATATCTATGGTTCTGCACAATTCAAATGATAGAATCACTACATAAACAAACACAAGTCAGTAAATTGTTGAACATTAATAGTTTCCGGGTTCAGAAAAATTCAAGTGTCCCATAAAGAAATCGTTCTCAGAATGCAAAAGTAATGAAAAATTTTACTTAGGTGACAATTGATGCACAATTATCCCATAGACAGCTATGGGTAGTGACACCGCTACTGAACTTTCAACAGATTATCAACCAATTCAAGTAACAAATCAACATTGACAGCAAAGATGTGGTCTGATTAAAGACAACTCGAAGACAACCCATGAGAAAATGGACTCAGTACCAAGGAACTCAAAGATATCATCAAATAAACTAAGTACACACCTATAGTGATGCGACTCGCCCAGATATCTCTAGCGAAGATGGCATTGAAGTGAGAATTAGTTAGTATGTATATTATAAAAATGATTGTTTAAACACAAAATGTTTAAGGATCAGTTGAAATATCTACGATTCCATTTCATCCTATAACACATGCAATGGTAATACTAGGTGAAGGAAAATTTGTTAAAAAGAGACAAACCCTACAATGTGCTTAGAATTTAAAAAATGTTGGATTTTCCAACCATCTATGTAGCCATTTTTTCTCCTACCAATATATTATAATACTGGTATATTGTTTATTTCCCCTTTCAACATTCAATCTCACACAATTACCGAAAAAACATTCAATCTCACACAGTCAAAACAACCAACCATAGCAGTACTAATAGAAAGCAAAAGAAAATGTGAACTGGAATTTTCCCTCTCAACATTCAATCTTATAATGGCCTAACAACCATTTTTAGTAATGTAAGAGCAAGCAAAAGAAACTGTGTATATGAATTTGTGATCAGAAAATTGTTCTCTAGTCTACTCTACGGACCAGTGAAGAGACGTATACAATCCTACTCAACTGCTATAGATAAAGACATAACACGAAATTTTGGTTTCATTTGGCTCCTTTATGGAAGATCAATGTATTTCTGGAGAGAGAAAATTAGACCTGTAACATCTATGTCGGCTTTTCTTGTTGAATGCATCCAAAGCTACTCGCTTTCTAGATGAACCCTTCTAGAGTAGGTGGATTATATCAAATTTGCCTAATCTGGCTAATTTGTTCCCTATTTCCACTAGAAGAATCCTGAGGAAAAGAATTTAGTTTCCACCGAGCTAAAACAATATGCTGATGGTTCTAGATAAGAAATAAAAGGGGGGGATAAAAAAGAAGAACCAGCCATGAGAGAGGACCAATAGTAGAGCACAAAAGGTTTTTGGAATTCAACATGTTTGTAGATCTCACTGTTCAATCATCTCCACCCCTCCAGATAGTGGCCTTCATGCAAGAGCTTATGCTGGCACCAAGCTCCCCTCATAGGCTATGTATCTTAATAAAAATCGATTTAACTAAACAACCCATTATCTAATTAGGATGTAATTAAAAACAAAGATATTCTTAACACTTGAAAAGGCTGGCAGTAGTTGTTCCAGATAAGTGTCATGTATCTGCCACAATTACATCAATCTTATTGTTTCTTTTTCTTATTTCTTAGGATTAACTCCAACGCTAATCAAAACATCTCCATACTCTATCCTCACCATTACAAGCACGAGTTACAAGTGGCATCAACTTTCATTAAATAGCCTTTGCTCTTGCATGCTTGAAAATAATCACCTAGTCACTCAAGGGATATACAAGGCATATGTTTAAACTCGAATGCTAATCATGTTATAATTGTCAAGCTAGTAAAAATAGAACAATTTTGACTATATAATATCTGCCAACTTCAAAGGTACTGCATAAACATCATCCAGAAATTGGAATCTTCCCAGGTGAAGTATGAGCTCATAAGACAGCCTGCAGAAAGTATGCATCTGTGCAGCAGATACGCAGGCTCCATACTCCTAAAACTGTCTAATCAACACAGATATCACTAAGATAATCGTTTATAAGGCTGTAAGTTAAATAAAGAGAAAAGCCTAAACTCACGAACAATTGGTTCACAAGAGATACAATAAAACTTCCCGAACCTACCCCTGCTATATCAAATCAGAAATGCTTATCAACATCCAAGACTTTCCCGCCAAAAGAAAGTTGCACTAGGGAAAGATTTTAAAAAAGTTTACAATCTTCCAACTAAGAGCCAAATTCCTATCCTGAAAAACTATGGAAAAAGCTGTGCTTAATGCAATCAAAGACAACAGGCTACCACTACAAATTGACACTATAAAAGAATAAAGCTTCAGACATTTGGAACCACAACAAGCCTACTATACTTTATTTTTCACTGCAGCTCGTAGAAAAGAAATGCCTACCACACATAAAATTTCGTCCGGAAGCACAATTTGCACCCGATATATCACCAGCACACAACCTCACCACGTGTTAGAGAATAGATAAGCCCCAATTGTGTTATGATTCCAATTAGTCACACATCGGAAAGAACATGAGAAAAAAAGAAATGTTCAAGTATTAGAGGGCATCTCCACCTAATACCAATTGGTTTTGGGTTGGATGATAGCTAATGCTTAACAATTGGGGAGTAAGCCCAGTTTTAGAGGCCTAGTATGGGAGGGGTCCTTAGCAAGGCATAGTGTTAGAGGCCTAGTATGTGATGGGTCTCTAACAATTGGGCTAGTGTTAGAAGTCTAGTATGTGATGGGTCTCTAACAAATTGATATCTAATAACACTGTGCAAAAAACATCTGATACTGAAAGACTCGCTAAACATAAACCAGAATGGAACCGCAGGCAATCAAAAAACTATAATGGTTAAATCATTGATTGGCACTCCAGTATCATTTGAATCATCATCATCCAGTAGAAAGTTCTATTTATCTATCAGAGCCAAAAAAATTGATTATAGGCTTTGTCACAACCAGTATTGTGTATCTGCCAATAGTACTCAATAACCCTAGTAGCTATCATGTTACAGAAAATGATGATGTAGGTAGTAACAAAACAATTCTAAAGATATCAATCCAGATGGCAGTGTGATCATTGATCTGTTTTTTCTAATTTAAAACTCCAAGCTCCATTACATCAACCTTAAAGGACAGTATTTGTAATTTCAATACGATGTGAAACATGGGTCTATCAGTTCCTTGATGGAGAACATTCAGATGAAGCTCAATCGATGCTATTTTTACTTCCTTTCATACGGCTAGAAAATTCCACCGCAAAGAATACACAGGTTATCCTGGACTTCAGTGCAAGTGTTCAGGAGTGATGATGCTCATATCATACCATCATTAGGCACTGTTACAACAACTTGATAAAAGAGGTGGAAGGAGAAAGCTGCGTGAAACAATCAAAGGAAATGGATTGGCTATTATGACTTGTTATGAGTCTGAAAGAGTGTTCCCGAAGTATTTAAAACAAAAAAAAAGTTAGAGGCGAATATGGAATCATGGTAAGCATCCCTAATAAAAAAATTCTTCCGACTTGGATCAGATAGAGTACATGAAAAGGCCTTGGAAAATTTTGGATGAAAACTAGAGTTTGATGTTTTGCCACTTCCAAGACAATTATGTTTCTCGCTTACCGTATTTAAATCATAGAAAAGGCATGGCAAGGTTGTTCATGGGAACTGGCTGATGAGACTCCGGCCTTAGAAGGGTGCTGCGAAATTTTGGATCAACTAAGGGGAGGATTTTTTTTTACAATCTAGGTGTATGTGCTTGCTAGAGCTTCTGACTGAGATTTTTGAAAAGGATACATTATACTTCCATCACGGAAGTCTCAAGTAAACATATAAGAAATGAACATTTATACTCAACTTGGGCGGAGTAAGCTTCCACAATGTTGTGGAAAGCGGGTGCATAAAAAGTTGGCATCTTCCAGCTTAAAACATGGCTTAAGCGGCAAATAGCGAAAACCCCCAATAAAAAAGAGGAACAAAAATCATGACAATAGATAAACAAAGGAGAAAAGCAAGAAGTGAAGGAAAATTATACCGATATATTTAAAAATTAATTTTATTTACTTATAAAATTGATATCAATAATTCAACATAAGGCGATGATTCATAAAATTAAGTTCAAAATCTTGAAGCTGGTCTAAATCGCTCCAAAAAGCACAAAAGCGAGAGCAAAGGCTTAAGTGTTGCTTTATTGAGCTTTTACTACAACAAGCTTTCCCGTGCTTGTATGAAGTAAAATCATATTCTTAAAATGTGGGCAGTTGTTGAAAAGGAGTCTCACCAGTTTTTCCAACAATTTGAATACAGAAACAAACTATGTATACAGATAAGAAATGAATTGGATGTCAACTACTTGCATAAGCTACATTACTAAGAACTTTTGGATAATTAAGGAAGGTTTAACTACTAAATAATTCGATTATTCATTTATTATTAATAAAGGAACAAGTAAAATTTATCATCTTGGCCAAAACCAGGAGGACAACAATAAATGTCCCCTAGCACATATGAGACACGGTTTGATGCTTCTGGCATAAATGTTGATGTGTGTGCAACCTTGGAAAGGGAAGGAGAAGTACTTACACGATCTATTTCTCATCTTATAGCATAACAATTCAATAGACAAGTAGACAAAGACAAATAATTCAAAAAATAAAAAAATTTAACATTCTACTAGAAAGAGAAACAAAAATATGATCAGCCAGAAACTTACATTATTACAAAAGCAAAAAGTCTAGTGATAAACATCATGAAACATTTAATCTTAAGATTTCAAACTAAAACAAAAAATGATGAATATTATAATATTGTTATCAAAATATGGATCTTTTCCCGTCGTGGCGTATAATTAGGGATATTTTAGATCACTAATAAATACAAATCTACAATTCAATAGTATAATATTCAACCAATAACCAAAATGTGTGGTATCAAATGATGAATATTGCAACAAGGAACGTTGATCTCTTCCATAAAAGTTTGGACAAAGAAGACAAGTTATATAGCATTAAAAGGTGGCTCTCCACTTTCATCAATATAACATTAAAAGATGGAATGAGATGGTCCTTCATAAATCATAATCCATCTATATACCAGTTTAATTTCAGTTCAACATGGACTCACGCGATAAAAGGACTGCAACTCTAATATTATTCCATTTTCATAAACCAAGTAGCTTCAGTGTAAACAGCATCACCTAAACATAACCAATCATATAGAAGACAAACTCTCCAATTTGACTGACATGTGTACAAAAGACGTGCAAAATTTTCTAAATTTTCAAAAGCGCAGCAATCCTGAGCTAAATGAGAATACTTGTAAAAGAAAATTCTAGTTAAGTAAATAGTGTCATGGGTCCTAAGCAAATGATCCATTCTGAGCATACCTACATCGCATACCTAAATAACAAAGCCTGAACTCCTCTTTAAGGTTTACTTCTATTAGACTCGCAAATTAGCTTCATGCTAAGTTTTGATAGAACAAACTCATTGAGAAAACCAGACATGTTCATGCTTACCTAAGACAAACACTAGATAAGGTTTTGCAACAAGATCATATCTCCATAACAAGACCAAATTTGTAAAGAAATGCCTGCCACGCATCAAATTTTTTACGGAAGCACAATTTGCACCAGATGTATCACCGGCACCCAACTTCACCACATGTTATGAAAATAGATAAGCACCAATTGATATCTAATAACAATGTGCAAAGAATATCTGGTACCGAAAGGGTGGCTATACATAAATCCCTATGGAACTGCAGGCAATCAAGAACCTATAATGTTAAAATCATTGATTGACGCTCTAGTATCATTGAATCATCACCATCCATTATAAAGTTTGTCTATTTATCTATCAGAGCCAAAAATTTAGTTATAGGCTTATACCACAACCAGTTGGATACGAAGGACATATTGTGTATATGTCAATAATAATCAAGAACCCTTGTAGCTACCATGTTACAGAAAATGATGGTGTAGATAGTAACAAAACAATTCTAAAGATGTCAATCCAGATGGCGGTGTGATCGTTGATCTCTTTTCTCTAATTTAAAACTCCAAGATCCGCTACATCAACCTTAAATGACAATATTTGTAATTTCAATACAATGTGAAACATGTGTCTATCACTTCCTTGATGGGGAACAATCAGATGAAGCTCAAACGATGCTATTTTTAGTTCCATATGGCTAAGAATACACAAGTGATCCTGAATTTCAGGGGAAGTGTTCAGGAGTGATGATGCCCATGTCATACCATCATGAGGTACTTTTACAACAACTTGATAAAAGAGACAGAAGGAGGAAGTTGAGTGAAACAATCAAAGGAAATGGACTGGTTATTTTCACTTGTTATGTGTCTGAAAGAGCGTTCCTGATGTATTTAAAACAAAGGTAAAGTTAGAAGCGGCTATGGAAGCATAGTAGCCGTCGCTAATAAAAACATTCTTCCAAAGTGGAACAGATAGGCTACATGAAAAGGCCTTGGACAAAAATTAGATGAAAACTAGAGCGTATAATGTTTTTCCACTTCCAAGAAAATTATGTTTCTCGCTTACAATATTTAAATCGTGGAAAAGGCATGTCAAGGTTGTTCATGGGTACAGGTTGAGGAGGCCATGTCCTTAAAAGGTGCTGCAAAATTCGGATCAACTAAGGGGATGATTTTTTTAACAGTCCAGGTGTATGTGCTTGATGGATCTTCTGATCGAGCTTTTAAAAAAGGATATCTTATACTTCCATAGAGGAAGTCTCAAGGAAACTGATGTGTCCATATTTTCTATCTTTTCATAGCATCATTTCATTGCATTTCATGTCATATCCGCATCCAAATCCCGCATTTTCTTACGATACTGTACTTCTAACGCCATATTCGAGTTTCGTAGAGCTTTGTGGATTTTCAGGGATCTTGGAGCGATTTGGAGCCATTTTGGGATATGCACACATCCAGTATTTCCATGAGTCCGTTGGCGAGGCTCTACAGGAGTTTGCCGAGGTTCGGAAGCATATGGGAGAAGAAGAGGAGAAGCCAGCGAGAGAAAGGAGTCAGAGCCCCAAACATATGGATCTTTCCCAGGGGACTCGACCGAGTAGCACAAGCTGCTCGATCGAGCTGATACACGAGCAGGACATACTCGACCAAGCCAGCAGACGAGTCGACTGAGCAAGGCCTACTCTGGCCGAGTAGGCAGAGCGACACTTTTGAAGGAGAGCTCCGATCTACTGATAGCTCGACTGAGTAGGCGGGCAACTCGACCGAGCAGCCCGGACCCCTTCAGCCAGCCAAGAGCAACTAAGGCTCCTGCTCGACCGAGTCGGCGACTCAGTCGGTGACATGTGGGCCCCCAAACTTCGAATTTTGAGATTTTTCGTGGGGCCCCACTTCGTCGTATAAGAGTTATTTTTGACTGACGTTTATGGGAGATTCACGATGTTTTTTGGAATTAGGCTTAGGCGTGAGATCTAAAGATTTGTATTCTAGATCTAGGTTTTGGAATTGAGCCATTTTTGGCCAAAGATCAGATTTTTATTATCTCATCTCTTGCATCTTGGAATCTGCAGAAATTCTTTGGATCTCTATTGGCTATCGTTCTTTCTCGTTTTCGGTACGTAAGATATTTATTTCTCGCTCGATTCAATTGCTACGATGTTTTCTATGGTAAAAACTGCATTTTTATTTGTCATAATTGATATGTGTGAGTAGTATTCCTTAGGGCTGATGGGTTAGCCCTAAGACTCTAGGAAGGAGATGTGATCTGGATTTCTAGGTTGTGTTGGGAATAAAGAGGGAGTATTTCGGGTCGATCCTTCCAAATCACTAGGAGAACTTTTACTGAGATCATGCCCACAGTCCATGGAATTGATGAGCTTAAGTAGTATCTTTGGAGTTTAAATAAGGAGTTAGTGGATCCAACCAAGTCTCGTGACCATACCCGGCTCATGCCTTGAGGAGATCCACAGACGAACTATATCACCACAGTGACGGCTACTGATATTGCGTTAATGAGAGACCCCGGAATACCTCGAAGCTCTAACCCACGAGAGTGGTATGAGCTGAGAGATCAAACCCCTAAATCCAATGCAACGTAAGAATCTTGATGCGGTCGTCTACAAGAGGAGGCAAGCGGGCACGGGTACGGGCCGGAATTAGAGCTACCCACCTTATCTTACTTAGTTGGTTTGTTTTTGCTTTGTAAACATCTTAGTCATTGCTTAAGTCACGGTGTGTGCGCTTAGCAATAACTAGATGAATCCTATAAATACCCCAAAAACCCTAGTTGTTCATTATCGAAGAATTGAGATTAATTGCCGTGACGGCTAGGGTTAGTGGGGATTAGACTTGATCCTTTAGATTCAAGTTAGGGAGTGATCTCTCCAGAAAAAGATCAAATCTATCTTATTGTTCTTCGTATTTCAATAGAAATTCCTCTCTTTTCCATTTTTCCTCTTTTAAATTCAGCCCTAAATACGATTTGACCCCCAAATCGTATCATTTTGGTATCAGAGCACTCGGTCCTATGGCGAGCACACGGGCGACGGCGACAAAAACTCTGGAGGAGCGATTGGATGCGGAAATCACGGGGTTGCGAAAGGAGATGACGGATATGAGGGAAGAACTCAAGGCGGGTTTGAGCGCAACCATGGATGAGAAGTTGAATCGGGTCTCGGAGCGCCATTCGCGCGAGATGAAGGATGGGTTTGCCGAGGTGGCGAGGATGCTTCAACAACCCCAGTTTCTGCAGCGAGATCCAGATCCGCAGTCGTCGGGTTCATTAGATCTGGTCTCACGGACAAATCATGGAAACGGCGACGAAGGAGTAGCTTCTCCCCCACGGGAGAGCGACCCGAGGCAACCGGAAGATGGGCGGGGCCGGCAAAGGGGCCCGGATGGTCGGCCGCCCCCAACTAGGGGCGGCGAAGGCGGGCGGCCCCGAAACGGGGCCGCCGGAGGGTTTCCGCCCCCTACGGGGGGCGGCGAACAGCAGCGGGCCCATCTGGGGCCCGCTGGGGTGTTTCCGCCCCCCTGGGGGGGCGAAGGGTGGCGCCCCCAGGCGGGGGGCGCGGGGGGGTTTCCGCCCCCAGGCGGGGGCGGAATGATTGGGCGGACCCTCCTGGGGCCCGCCGATGGAGACCCGCCCCAGGTTGGGGGCGGGGGAGGTTGGCCGGCCCACCTTGGGCCCGCGGGAGGTTTTCCCCCTCCTTTTGGGGGCGTCGACGCAGGTTGGCTACGTGGAGGACCCCGGAGGGAGCATGTGGACGAGTGGGACGATGTGGGAGCACTCGCCAATGGGAGGGCCAGGGGAGGTGTAGGACAGTGGAGGGCCGAGGATCATACTTACCAGAGGCGGCAGGCAGACAGGGGGGACCACTTCGAGGAGATACACCCCCGGATATGCGGAAGCTGAAGGCACCACTGTTCGATGGGAAGGACCCCGATGGCTGGATCTATCAGGTAGAGAGATATTTTGAGGTCATGGGCTTCGCTGAAGCAGAGAGGCTGAGGGCGGTGGCACTAAATTTCGAAGGGGAAGCCCTGGCGTGGTACCGGTGGACCCAGAAGCAGAGACCGATACGGACTTGGAGGGAGCTGACAGAGTGCCTGATGGAGAGGTTCCAGGAGACCCACGGGGGCGGGCTTTTTGAGCAGTTGTATGCCTTGAAACAGGAGGGGACCGTGCGTGACTACATCTCGAGGTTCGAGACCCTCTCGAGCCGGGTAGAGGGGGTGTCAGCGGAATCGATGGAGGGAAATTTCTTGAAGGGGTTGAAACCATCCGTGAGAGCAGAGATAGGAGTGCATGACCCTCAGGGGTTGGCAGCTATGATGCGATTAGCCAGGAGGGTGGAGGACAGGCAGACTCAGGAGAGGAGGTCTAGAGGAGTGTGGGGCGGGGTTGCGGCACGTAACCCAGTTCCGCCAGCAGTACCTAGAGTTACGACCGGGACCCCGGCCGCGGAGACCAGACCTGGAGGGCAGACCCGTCAGATGACCGAGGCAGAGATGAGGGAGCGCAGGGCCAAGGGGCTGTGCTTCAAGTGCGATGAGCGGTTCACTCCGGGGCATCGGTGCGCAGGGCGAGCCATGCAGTTGGAGGTGGCGGCTGAGGAGGAAGAAGAGGGAGATATTACTATTATACTCGATGGGGAGGAGGCTATGGCGGAACAACACCAGCATTTAGACGTCGTGGAGGTTTCTCTTAGCTCCGTGGTGGGATTTACTCCTTATCACACCATGAAGCTGGTGGGCAGGTTGGCAGACCAGGAGGTGACGGTATTGATAGACAGTGGGGCGACCCACAACTTCATCTCCAGGAAGTTGGTGGAGCAGGTGGGGCTAGAAGTGAGTGAGACAGCCACCTTTGGGGTGATTTTGGGCACCGGCCAGAGGGAGGAGAGCAGGGGTGTCTGCAGGGCTGTGATTCTGGCAGTACAGGGAGCTCAGGTGGTGGTAGACTGTTACCCCTTGGAGCTGGGGAAGGTTGACTTGGTATTGTGAATGCAATGGTTGCAGACATTAGGCGACACCAAGTTCAACTGGAAGCTGCTGAGGATGGAATATCAGGAGAACGGAAGGACGGTGATTTTGCTAGGGGACCCCAGTCTGTGTTGCCGCGCAGCGTCCTTGAAGTCTTTGGCTCGGGCAGTATCGATAGGAGGGGAGGCATATTTTGTGTCCTACCAAGAGTTTGGGGCAGAGGCAGAGGAGCAGAGGGCACCGCCGGAGGTGGAGGAGTTGTTGGACAGCTATGGGCACATTTTTCAGATGCCACAGGGACTTCCACCGCAGAGAGACCACGAGCACGCCATCATGCTGCGGGAGGGGGTAGCGCCCATCAGTGTCCGACCATACAGGTACCCCGCATGTCCAGAAGGATGAGATCGAGCGATTGATCAAGGAGATGCTACAGGTGGGGGTGATTAGGCCGAGTGTTAGTCCATTCTCTAGCCCGGTGCTCTTGGTGAAGAAAAAGGACGGTAGCTGGAGGTTTTGTGTAGACTACCGTGCCCTCAACAAGGAGACGGTGGCAGACCGTTTTCCCATACCGGTGATAGATGAGTTGCTAGACGAGTTACATGGGGCGTCGATCTTTTCGAAGATTGACCTGAAGTCGGGTTATCATCAGATCCAGATGAAGGCAGAAGATGTACAGAAGACTGCTTTCAGGACTCATGAGGGGCACTATGAGTTCCTCGTCATGCCCTTTGGGCTAACGAATGCACCTGCTACATTTCAGTCGTTGATGAACAAGATATTCCAGCCTTACCTCCGGCAGTTTGTCTTGGTGTTCTTCGACGACATCTTGGTGTACAGCCGGACAGTGGAGTAGCACGTGCGGGACTTAGAGACAGTGTTACAGGAGCTACAGGCCCACCAGCTGTATGCCAATAAGAAGAAGTGCACGTTCGCCCAGGCGAAGGTGGAATACTTGGGGCATGTGGTCTCAGCAGCAGGGGTGGCGGCGGATAGGAGCAAGATAGAGGCCATGCTAGATTGGCCGCGGCCAACTACACTGAGGGCGTTGCGGGGATTTTTGGGCTTGACGGGGTACTACCGCAAGTTCGTGCAGGGCTATAGTACCATTGCCTGGCCTCTGACTGAGCAATTGAAGAAGGATGGGTTTCAGTGGACCGAGGAGGCGACTGCGGCGTTTGAGGCCCTGAAGGGGGCGATGACGACCGTCCCGGTACTGGCTCTTCCTGATTTTAGCAGACCCTTTGTGGTTGAGACAGATGCTTCGGGGTACGGGTTGGGGGCAGTACTGATGCAAGATCAGCGGCCCGTGGCTTACTTCAGTCAGGTTTTGTCTTCACGGGCGAGGCAGAAGTCCGTGTATGAGAGGGAGCTGATGGCGATCGCTTTGTCGATTCAGAAGTGGCGTCCGTACCTGCTGGGGCGGCCATTTATTGTACGCACGGATCAGAGGTCCCTGAAATACTTACTGGAGCAGAGATTGGTGGCGGCGGACTATCAGAAGTGGTTATCTAAGCTTGTGGACTACAAGTTTGAGATACACTATCGGCCTGGGTTGGAAAACAAGGCTGCGGACGCGCTATCACGGCGGGAGGAGGGTACGTCCTTAGCAGCCTTATCAGTACCACTGCTAGCAGATTGGGAGCCATTATGGAGGGAGGTGGAGGCCGACGAGGAGTTGTCTAGAGTCCGCGAGGATTTGGTTCACGGGGTGACTGAGCACCCAGGCTATTCAGTGGAGGGACGACGGTTGTTGTATCGGGGAAGGTTGGTGATACCACGGGGCTCAGTGCACATCCCTCTGATTTTTCAAGAATTCCATGGGAGCGCAATAGGGGGGGCATTCTGGCGTCCAACAGACATACATGAGGATGGCCAGAGAGCTGTACTGGAGGGGAATGAAGAAGGACATCGCAGAGATGGTAGCCCGTTGTGACGTCTGCCAGCGTCACAAATACTTGGCCATGGCACCAGCAGGGCTGCTGCAACCTTTAGCTCTTCCTGAGCGGGTCTGGGAGGGGATTAGCATGGATTTTGTGGAGGGGCTACCCAAGTCGGAAGGATACTCAGTGATTTTGGTGGTGGTAGACCGACTGAGCAAGTATGGACACTTCGTTGGGCTGAAACGCCCTTATTCTGCAGTGACAGTGGCTACGGCATTTATGCGGGAGGTGGTGCGTCTGCACGGGTTTCCAGAGTCCATAGTATCGGATCGGGACACTGTCTTCATGAGCCAGTTCTGGAGGGAGTTGTTCAGGGTGCAGGGGACCGTTCTGAGGAGGAGCACCGCTTACCACCCCCAGACGGATGGGCAGACGGAGGTCGTCAACAGGAGCGTTGAGACCTACCTTCGATGTTTTGCATCGGATTGTCCTCGGAGTTGGTATCGATGGCTGGCGTGGGCGGAGTATTGGTAGAATACCTCCTTCCATTCGGCCGCACAGACGACGCCGTTTCGAGTGCTATATGGGAGGGATCCACCAGCGCTGGTCCATTATCGTGGTGGGACGACCCCGGTGTCCCAGTTGGACCAGTACCTCGAGGAGCGAGAGGGGATTTTGGAGGAGCTGAAGAAGCATTTGACGAGGGCTCAGAAGCTCATGAAAGCCAAGGCGGACGCACATCGTAGAGAGGTGGAGTTTGCGGTAGGGGATCAGGTCTATCTGAAGCTGAGACCGTATCGACAGAGGTCGCTGGCCCGACGCCGGAACGAGAAGTTGGCCGCGCTGTTTTATGGGCCGTTCCAGATAGAGGCGAGGATTGGACCCGTGGCATATAGACTGATGCTGCCCCCAGGATCTGCCTTACACCCAGTGTTCCACGTCTCTCAGTTACGACGAGCGGTTGGAGCGCAGACACCAGTGGCCACTCTGCCATCCACATTGACAGCCGACTCAGAGGTGATGATGGCGCCCCAGGATATTCTGCAGGTTCGACACACTGAGAGGGGCGGTCGGGAGGTGCTGGTAAGATGGTTGGGGTTGCCTGACCACGAGGCTACTTGGGAGCGGGAGGATACCATCAGGGCTCAGTTCCCAGACTACAACCTTGAGGACAAGGTTCGTTTTTTGGGGGGAGTAATGATGCGGTCGTCTACAAGAGGAGGCAAGCGGGCACGGGCACGGGCCGGAATTAGAGCTACCCACCTTATCTTACTTAGTTGGTTTGTTTTTGCTTTGTAAACATCTTAGTCATTGCTTAAGTCACGGTGTGTGCGCTTAGCAATAACTAGATGAATCCTATAAATACCCCAAAAACCCTAGTTGTTCATTATCGAAGAATTGAGATTAATTGCCGTGACGGCTAGGGTTAGTGGGGATTAGACTTGATCCTTTAGATTCAAGTTAGGGAGTGATCTCTCCAGAAAAAGATCAAATCTATCTTATTGTTCTTCGTATTTCAATAGAAATTCCTCTCTTTTCCATTTTTCCTCTTTTAAATTCAGCCCTAAATACAATTTGACCCCCAAATCGTATCAAATCTCATTCTAACATCAACCTCCGACGGTCTTAGCGAAGATCCCTAAGACCTTAGCTTCTCTTTATATCGAACCAACAATACCATCACAATCAACCTTCCTAAACCGACTGCTATCTCATTCTGAGATATAAAGATAATCTGAGACTCCAATACACTGTCATTGTCCCTGTAGGATTCGACAATCTTATATACTATAATTTGACACCGTCCGCTTACAGATAGAGCCCAGAGTCGACACCTAGGAACCATACTGCGCCTAGCGAATGTGACACCGCTAGATGAATTTAGGTGTAAGTTCGGGGTGCGTCATAAACATATAAGAAATGAACATTTATACTCAATTTGAGCAGAGTAAGCTTTCACAAGGTTGTGGAAAGAGACTACAAAAAAAGTTGTCATCTTCCTACTTAAAAGTTAAAACAGGGCTTGAGCAGCAAAAAGCGGAAAAACACAAATACAAAAGAGGGGGGAAATCATGAAAATAGATAAACCAATGAGAAAAAGTAAGAAATAAAGGAAAATTATACCGATGTCTTTTTAATGATTAATATTATTGACTTATAAAATTGATATAAATTCGGCATAATGAGATGATTCATAAAATACAACACGGTCAAAATCTTGAAGCAGGTCTTAACCCCCCCCCCCCCCCCCCCCCCCCCCCCCCCCCCGAAAAGCGGAAAGCATGAGCAAAGTCTTATACGGGGCTTTATTAGTGGACTTTTACAACAATAAGCTTTCCCGTGCTTGTATGGAGTAAAATGATATTCTTAATCTGTGGGCAGTTGTTGAAAAGGAGGCTCACAAGTTTTTGCAACGATTTAAATACAGAAATAAACTATGTAGACAGATACGAAATGAATTGGATGACAACTACTTGCATAAGCTAAATTACTAAGAACTTTTGGAACTAGGTTTAACTACTACATAATTCTATTATTCATCTATTACTAATAAAGGAACAAGTAAAACTTATCATCTTGGTCATAACCATAAGGACAATGATAAATGTCCCCTAGAACATATGAGACATGGTTTGATGCTTCTGGTGTAAATGGTGATGGGTGTCCAACCACGGAAAAGGAAGGAGAAGTACTTGCACTTTCTATTTCTGATCGTATAGAATAACGATTCAATAGACAAGTAGACGAAGACAAATAATTCAAAAATCAAAAAATTTAACATCCTACTAAAAAAGAAACAAAAATATGATCAGCCAGAAATTTTCACATTATTAAGACAGCAAAAAGTCTAGTGATAAACATCATGAAACATTTCATCTTAAAATTTCAAACTAAAACAAAAAATGATGAATATTATAATATTGTTATCATAATAAGGATCTTTTCCCGGAGTGGCGTATAATAAGGGATATTTTAGCTCACAAATAAAAACAAATCTGCAATTCAATAGTTTAATATTCAACCAATAACCAAAATGAGTTGGATCTAATGATGAATATTGCAACAAACAACATTGATCTCTTCCATAAAAAATTGGACAAAGAAGACAAGTTATACAGCATTAAAAGGTGGCTCTCCACTTTGCCACGTCCATGTCCTAAAGGCTTGATAAAACTAACTGCCAATTACTTTGAAGTTCCAACAAGAAAATGATGTATTTGTGTTCACGAACTTCTCAAATGTGTACAATTCCGTATTGGCTATCAAAGTTAATATCCAAACTAATGCAGCTTAAACTTCAGTCATAGATAACAACAATGTAGTTTGATATTCTATTATCCGATGAAAGTTGCAAACAAAATGGTGGCATGTGTTGGTCCACAAATAAAAAGTATTTGTTTACTCATGGAAGCTGTTTAAATTGAATGAGAATAAAGTCATGTTTCCAAACTTTCAAATATCCGGTACTTGCAATCAGTATTTGATTTCGGCTTATATTGGTCGGTATTAAAAGTGGATAGTCTTCAGGATTAATTGTTGTCTACGCTGAACACTAGTTTGCTAGGAACTGTGTTCAACTTAGTGACATCTTCAAGTTATGTCTTTTTAGAAATTGGTAAATTTCACTTCCCAGATTGCCAGATTGCCAGTTTGTTCTTTGGTGTGATAGTTTTGTTTTGATAATAATGGCTTGTATGCCATGATATGAGTATTTTGACTATATCATATTTGTAGTTGATGGCAACAATGCAAGCAAATCATTGTTGACTATACTGAGTTCTTTCATTATCTGCTTGTAAATGGACTGAAATGCAACTGTTTGAGGGTTATGGAGCACTCTTGTTGGGTGTTTCTGTTTTCAAGTATTGATCAACCTTCGGATCAGCAGGTTGATGGTCATTCTAATATCTTATTAAAGTTTTCTTGCTGACTATAAATTTTCATACTTTGATGTATTTTGTCTTGTGTCAGAAAAAGGAGTTATCATATTTCCTAGAGTAGCTTTAAACTACTGAATTCAACAGTAGTTGCCAGCATGGTCATCCGGTATCATAAGATGTGTTGCTGTCATCATTGTTTGCAAGTTGCTTCATTACAGATTGAGTGATCAGCATTGACCATTTGCAGTTAGAAGCATATATTTACTTTGCCGGTATTAAACAGCATGTTGCCTTTATTGTTGCATCATGTTACCGTCTCCTGGTAAATAACTTTGATCAAATGATTTTCCCGGATTGTGTTAAAAAACAGATTTGCTATTTTTCCTATTGTTATCGCACATTTATTACTGATAACTATATGGTTCTAGTCAGGGTATTTAGTATCAGCATACGTGACATTACCATTGTATAACTCGGAAGCTTATAGTGCGCTCTGGTTTATCATTTCTATTGTTTTCACATGCCTAACTTTCAAGCATATATGATATTGCCATTGTATAACTCGGAAGCTTATAGTGCGCTCTGGTTTATCGTTTCTATTGTTTTCACATGCCTAACGTTTAAGCATTATACCGTGGCATCTACAAATGCTGCAATGCTCTAGTTTCATGCTCATGAGGATTAGTTGTCTTGTTATGGTTCAATGTGCTCTGAGAATTTATTGTTCAGTTTTATTGGATTTTTATTTATTGGATACACAATATGGTGTTAATTTGTACCATGGTAAACCATCTAACCCAGGGTATTTTGATACTCAACTGGAACTTAATTTTGTTGTGGTTGATTATTTTTAATGCACTTTTAATTTATGATGATGAACAACTAATTCCATCAAACTAATGCAGAAAGACAATGAAAGATCAACGGACATCAAAACAGACAAAGGCGAGTGGATGTGATAGTATGAGATGGTCCTTCATGAATCATAATCCAACAACATAACATTTCAAATTTCAGTTCAACATGGACTAACGAGGTAAAAAGATGCATTCCAACTCTAATATAATTCCAGTCTCATCAACCAAGTAGCTACAGTATAGCTAGCTTCATTTATACATGACCAATTTCATTTATACATGACCAATCAGATGGAAGACAATTATCTCCAATCTGACTGATATATGTACAAAAGATGTGCAAAATTTTCTAACTTTTCAAAAGTAAGAGAATTCTAGTAAAGGAAATACTGACATGTGTCCTAAGCAAAGGATCCATTCTTAGAATACCTAGATTACATACCTAAATACCAAATCCTGAACTCCTCTTTCAGTTTTACTTCTATTAGATTAGTAAATTGGCTTCGTGCTAAGTTTTGACAAAACAACCTCAATGAGAAAATCAGACCTGTTCATGCTTACCTAAGCCAAGTGTTTGCAACAAGATCATATATCCATGTCAAGACCAAATTTGTATAAATTGTGATATTAGGATATCATGTATTATTATCTCAAATTAACAAATTAGGAGTTTTTTTATCGGTTCCACTCCTACTTACGAATTATGTTTTCCACAACAAACTCTTTTCTTTACCACAATCCACCAAAAACATCAAAAATAAAAATCGAATTCATTCAAATTTTAAATAAAATTAGCAATTTACTGACATCCATCCACATCCAGATTTCAGAATTAGGGATCCCCCACAGAAGCCAAAATCTGATGACATAAAAATGAGGACAAAAGATCGAACCTGGAGGCCTAGGCCTCTCGAGAACGATCTCCTCCGTCGAGACCATCGTCAGCCTGCTCCCGGCCTCCTCGTGGGCGGCATCCCCAAACTTGGCCCATGACCGGCGCTCGACTGCGCGCTTGCTGAGCCTCGCACGCGCGAGCTTCCGCACACGCGTGACGGTCGTGACCTTCACCTTCTCGCCATTGTCGTTGAACTTGTATTCGATCACTCTCTTCACTCCGTTCTCGTCGGGGCCCTCGACGACACGTGGCGGGAGTAGAAAGTCGAGGTCCTCGCCGTCGTCTTCTTCGAGTTCTCCCCACCGGACCTTGCTCGGCGGCGCACGTGCCACATCCGTTGCCATTGAATATCTTTTGTGCCTTTTCTCTCTCCTAGGGTTTTCGATATAGTCGCGTGAGGGGGACAGAGAGACAGGAGAACGAAAGAGATAGATCCGAAAGAGGTTTCTCTCGTGATGACGCTTGGGTCGGGCAGAGACCGAACTCGGAGTCCTGCCCGACCTGTTTTTATAGTCCGGCCCAATAATTTTAATAAAGGGGGAAAACTTGGTTAGATTAACGGACATAGATGTGAATTCGGGTCGGTTGCGCTCTGCCGAATTTCTACAAAACCAAATCGAACCCGCCAACGTTCACCGCTACGTAAAGGCGCGCGTGGACCTTTGATGAATCCAAATGGAATATGCTCCATATATCCATTGATTAATTAACCAAAAGCAATCTGAGAAAAAAACGAGCGGGTTAGGCGAGCCGAAGTTAGGAAAGCCTAAACGCGTGCGGAAGCGAACCCGGTTCGTTGAACATGAGGAGAAAGAAGGAAAGAACAAAGTTTTGGACGCAAAACAATGGGACTTAAAAGTGTGAAACCCCCAACACAACTCAATAAGAAACCTCTCGAGTCTCGACCCATGGAATCATACTAATTCAAAATGCGCTTTTATAACTAGGGTTTTGGCTCTAAACTATGTTACATTACATGCGTTTTTTTTAGATGTAAATGAAAAAAAAAACCAACAACAGCCTTACGGAATCCTGCGTTCCCTTACAAACCCAACTCCTGCAGCATCGTTCTCCAGCAGCATCAATAAACTTCCTGGGGGAGAACCAAACTCCAGAAATTCTTCTTCTAGCTTGGATCCCAAATGCGCCAAGCCATCAGCCACACTATTGCCTTCCCTAAGAGCATGCTTCAACCCAACCTCCCAATCTCTTCTCCTCATTTCCTTAATATCCAGAATAAGCGCCGCTAGCGGGTGAAATTCGAAGTTTACATCCTCCATCAGTTTAACAGCATTCAAGGAATCTGACTCACAAATCACCTTCCTAAATCCCAATCTCCATGCCCATTTCAGTCCAATAAGAATCGCATGAACCTCTGCTCCCAAAGAAGAGCAAGAGCCTAAGAAAGCAGCAAATCCTTTAATCCACTTACCTCTATGGTCCCTCAAGACTCCACCAGCTCCTGCAGCACCCAATTCAGCTCCCGCATTATCCGACAGCCCCTTCGCTGCTCCATCAACATTCAACTTAATCCATCCCTCAGATGGGGGTTCCCATTTTACTAGCATCCTATCATTCCCCACACCATTCTCAATAGAGGAGGCTAGATCCATTTCCGATGCCAACGCTAAAATACCATTGCATATACTGGAGATCTCCTTCCTCAGTATGCCAGGATTGAAAATTTCCGTTCATCTTTCAATCCAAATTCTCCAAGTTGCTGCAACAAACATATAGTTCCACCTGGGGCAATCCTTCCTCTTCTTCCTCAGTCCATCAATGAACCAATCCTTGAGCCTTAGATCAAAGAATTCCTGCTTGACATTTTCCGGCAACACCATATCCCAAATTGTCTTAGCCCTGGAGCAATCTCTCAACACATGCATAACATCCTCCACCACAGCACCACATATTCTACATTCTTCATTATCAGCCAAACCTCTGCGAAATCTGAGCTGAGCCGTCACTAACCTCTCTTTAGCAGCAAGCCACAGAAAATGGTTCCATCTTGCGGGAATCCTATAACTCCATACCCATGAAAAATTCTCTTCCTCATGCAAATCTAGCATACTCAAGTAAGCTGACTTCGTATCAAATACACCATTAGATGAGTTCCTCCATATGAAAGCATCTTTCATAGTACTACTCTTAGCCAGGGGATAAGCCATAATTCTCAAGGCAATACTATCTGGCAACACATGAAGCAGTTTATCCATGTTACAGCACCCATTAGGAGAGATATACTCACACACCTTCTCCATTATCATCTCCTCATGAGGAACAAAATCCACCATATCCACTAGAGGTTTATCAAACCACGAATCCTTCCAAAAAAGTACTGAACTTCCTGTGCCTATTCTCCTAATCAAGCCCCCAATTAAAAATTTAAAACAAAGCATTGAAGATTTAAACTGATATGAGAAGTTACCTCTTCTACCACCCATATAATTCATCCAGCTGACCAAATCCTCACACATCTTGTACTTGGCTTTAATCAACCTTACCCATAGGGACTCTGGCTCAGCTAAAAACTTTCAAGCCAACCTCTGCAGCAGTACAATGTTATGCAGCCTCATTCTCCTGAGCCCCAGACCCCCCATGCACTTGGGCAAGCACACCTCACTCCATTTCACCAAGTGTAACTTCCTAACATCCTGGCTTCCTCCGCACAAGAATTGTTTATTCAATTTATCAATGCAATTGATAGTAAATTCCGGAATTTTTGCAGACATCATAGCATAAGTAGGAATAGCCGTTGTAACAGCCTGGATTAATGTAGCTCTTCCAGCCAAACTGAGCAGCTTAGTCTTCCAGCCCGTCAGTCTTCTACTAACATTCTCCACAATGTGTCTAAATGTCTCCTTAGAAATTCTTTTGTGCATCAGAGGAACCCCTAAATACATCCCCAAGTCCTCAGTCAGAGAAATACCCATAGCCCTGCCAATCTCCAACATATGTCTTCTGCTTGCACAGGGAGAAATAAAACATTTGGACTTCTCAAAGCTAATACTAGAGCCTGAGGCATTGCAGAACTTCTTCAACACTCTTTTCATCTCCACTGCTTGCTGTAAGGAAGCTCTCCCAAACAGAAACAAATCATCTGCAAACATCAAATGAGAGACACAAGGTCCCCTTTCACTAACCTTTATAGGTTTCCACTTCTTGCTCTGGACCGAATCAAAAATCATTAGGCTGAGTCTCTCCATGCATAGTACAAACAAAAAAGGGCTCAAAGGATCCCCTTGCATTAACCCCCTTTGAGGTCTAAACCAATCAGTCAAACCCCCTTCCCATAGGACTGAAATTTGAGAAGAAGTAACACAAAACATTATCAATCTAATGCTATTCTCAGAAAACCCAAATAACTTCAAGGTCTCCTCCAGGAATCTCCAGGTGATTTTATCATAGGCTTTTTCCAAATCAATCTTAACTGCAAATAGCCCTTCCTTTCTTTCGGATCTCCTAATAGAATGAACCAACTCCTGAGCAATGACAACATTATCCAAGATTTGCCTACCAGGGACAAAACTAGATTGATTTGGGCTAATTAATTTCTTCATCAACCCCCTCATCCTTCCTACCATAACTTTAGCAATAATCTTGTAGGCCACAGGAATAAGACTGATGGGTCTAAACTGTTTTAGCTGCTCAGGAATATTAACTTTTGGAATAAGGACAATAATAGTTCTATTCAGCAACTCATTAAATTTTCCAGTCTCCATAGCCCCTTTGACTAGCTTCACCAAATCCAGCTTAATCTTGGACCAAAAATGCTGAAAAAACACTGCATGTAAACCATCCACCCCAGGAGCCTTCCACTGATTCATATGAAATAATGCCCTCCTGACCTCCTCCTCAGATACAATAGCATCTAACTCAGAACACTCCTCCTCCGAGACCCTTAGGCCCCAAGAATGCTGAAGCTCCAAACTCAAATTATTCTCCTCACTAAATAGCTTCCTAGTATAGCTTTTACATAAAGACAGAATCTCATCAGGCTTGGTCACCCACCTACCATCCTCATCCTTCAGCATCCTCACCGTAAGCCTCCTACGCTTACAAAGAGTGGTTAAATGAAAAAACCTTGTATTTCTGTCCCCCTGCACAAGCCAATTGCATCTAGACTTCTGATACCAAAACATTTCCTCCTGATTCACCATTCTCTCATATCTACATATGAGTTCCTTCTCCAAAGTCCTGAGGTAATGAGAATTAGAACTAATCAACTCCTTTTGAACCCCAGCAATTCTATTCCTCAACCTTCTTTTCTCCTTAAATAAATTTCCAAACACATTCTTATTCCACTCCTTAACTTTGCAAACAAAATCATCAGACTTCCCAGAGAAATCATCATCCCTAACTCCCCAATTCTCCTAAACAAATTTATCAAATCCTTCTTCCTTCAACCACATGGCTTGAAACCTGAATGGCCTAGAAGAAGTGGGGGAGGTAGCAGCTGTTTTACCTTTCAAAAGTATAGGGCAGTGATCAGAATAAATTCTGGGGAGATGACAAACATGAGCATCTGGGAAGTAGGAGCACCAGTCAGCATTAACCACAGCCCTGTCAAGCCTTTCATAAACCCTAGCCACACCTTGCCTTAGGTTACACCAAGTGAACTGTCCTCCATGACAACCAACATCCATCAATCCACAAGAAGAAAGGAAATTGCTGAATCTCCTACACCTAACCAGAGAAGGAGGAGCCCCTCCCAACTTCTCATGAGATCCCACATAATCATTGAAATCCCCAATAAGCAGCCAAGGCAGCCTCATATCAGAGCTTAAATTTTCAAGTTCCTCATACATTCTCCATCTAGACATCCTAAGAGGACTGGCATACACTACAGTGCAAGCAACATCAGTAGATCCCTGCCTCTTGATGATCCCATGAATAAACTGATTTGAAGATATCCTCACTTGAATGTCCAGCACATTCTTGTTCCAACAAAGCCAGATACCTCCAGAAAAGCCAACTGCATCAACCACATGAACACCCTCAAAATTCAACCTCCTAATAACTTTCTTTGCATCCTCCCCTGATATCCTAGGCTCAGCAATAACAAGAATATCAGGCTTGTGCATGCCAATCAACTCTTTTATTTCCACCCTAAAGGACTTCTTTGCTGCCCCCCTACAATTCCAAAATAAAATATCCATTTAACATATCTTCAGTACATAGTAACACTAACCTAGGAAAGGTTAGTTCTGGACAAGGCCAAACCCCCTATCTCCATAGCATTCAGAGCGTTCCCTTCAGATTGAGCACACCCTCCTCTCACAGGACTGACATTCTCTAATGTGATAGAATCTCTGTCATCAGAATTTGATATATCCCCCAGTGGTTTCCTCTTCCCCCCAATAAATCTAACACCCAAACTATTAGATTCCTTGCTGGCTTGTTCAAGCGATACATAACTTTCAGGAGAAAATAACACCAGAGCATTATTTCCCATCCTTTCCTTGACATTAGATCCTCTGAGATTACTCCTGTTCCTCACAGTTGAAGGATGCACTAGCATTTTCTTACCTTTATTCCTCCCTCTGTCCAAACTGCCAGAAATACTGAGAGAAGAAGAGCCTTCCTCCATTCTCCTACAAGACCCCAGTTTACCCCCATCACCCTTCAAAGCCTTGCCTGATTCCACCAATGTACCAGCAGATCCTCCTACCAGTACTCCACAGTCAGCATCCTCATCAACATCCACCATCTTGGGGTCAAGAACAGAGAATCTGTTACCCTTCCTGACTCAGCCAGACCCTCACCTAGGCCAAAGTTCCTAACCTTCCTCACATCTTTACGAGCACGCCTATCGCTAGCAAGTAACCAAGGGCCAAACTCAGGTTTAGAATTAGCCTCCTCCTGTAAATTCCTCTCCCCTTTCAAAACCTCCGACCTCAAATCTTCATCAACCACCCTCCCTGCATCCTCTGGCATTTTAACATCCTTCTTAACATCCTGCTGTTTGTAAGGACACTGCTCCTTATGCCCCACTCTCCCACATTTGAAGCAAATCAACCCCAACCCCTCATACTGCACTTCCTGCCATCTCCCTTCCACCATAATCTTAGTCTTCAGAGGTTTACTGAGGTCTATCTCTACGCACACCCTAGCAAATCTGGCCTTCATGACTAACTGGGTATTTGCATCCACCTTCACAAATTTCCCTACGCAGCTCCCCAGCAGTTTCAAAACCTTATCATCATAATACTCCACAGGCAGAAACGGGAAACGAACCCATACCGACGTCGATCCGATCTCAGCTTCAGATGGCGAGAACTCAGGGACCCAATTCCTGATCATGAGACAACGCCCCAGCACCATCCATGGCCCCCTCCTCCATCGCGAAGGCTCTATCTTCATCACAATTAAATCTGACCATAACAAAACCTTCCCATAGATCAACAAATTCCAGATCCCCTTTAGGCCTCCACAGAGCCCTTAGCTTCACTTCCAGCACAGGTGTCGAAATTGAAGGGTTTTCTGGGACCCTTAGGGCACAAAAACTCTATGTCCGTCCTAAGTCGGACGGAACATAGACAGAAATAGCAGCGGAAAATAATCATGTTAATGTAATTAACATTTTAACCCTAAGGTCCAAGACCCTAATCCAAGATCTATGCCGACTTGGGATGGGTCATACCATCCCAAGAAGGATCTAGCTTACTGCGATTAAATTAAACTGATAATTAATTAAACACATAACCGGAATCTCAGCCCTGGGGCAGGCGAGATGTTCCGCACCGTCTTCCGAGCTGCTCCCGTCCCACGCCGAGCCGCTCCTCGAACCGTCCCGGAACCGCTCCTCGAACTGCTCCGCATCCCGAGGCGATCAATCCCGTGTCGCCGAGCCAGCCAACCGTCGAAGAAAGTTTCACGCGAGTGAAACCTCCGCCTAGATTTCGGATCTGAATCCGAACTCCTTTGCGGCTTTGCTAGAGCCCTCAAGAGTAAGGCAGAAATTTATAGAGAGATGAGAAATATTAATTTAAGCTTAGATCCGAGCGTGCTCCAACATTTACGAGAGCCGCTCAGATCTAGAGCTTGGGACGAGTTTTGTGGAAGAGAGCAGACCCCTATTTATATAGGCGGCTGACTGCTCCCCTTCTCTCAAAATCCGATGTGGGACTATTAATTTGAGTTAATTAAAATCAAGTTAGTTTGCACTTTACAAAGTGCAAACTTCTGTGAATGTTAACTCCCTCACCGTTGAACTTCAGGATTGATACAACCTATCAATTCGAAGAGTGTTCAACGGTGAACGCATAGGAAAAAACCGTTCGTCAATCGGAGTCCGTTTGACTCCTCAAACGTCGTGCCAAAGATCGCCAAAAACCACCCAAAATCGCACACAGCCAGCCGCCGCTCTCTGGGCTCAAAGCCCTAGGCGCGTTGGGCCCGCTGTGGGCCCCATGCCAGCTGTGCGCCAGGTTTAGAAATCACCCGGCCCTTTGGGCCGGGTGCGGGACAAATAAAATGCCCCACTTTGGCATTAAAAAATGCCTCACAGGCATTTTAATTTCAAATGCCCCACCTGGGCATTCAAAATGCCTTACGGGCATTTAATTATAAATGCCCCTTTGGGCATTCAAAATGCCACACGGGCATTTAAAATTAAATGTCCCATTGGGCATTCAAAATGCCACACTGGCATTAACGAGCCAGACTCGGCCCATCGGGCCGAGTCCAATTATAATACCCCTGTAATATTTTCTTGAGTGTTTGGCATCCGATTTGGGCGTCGTTTGAACCTGGGTTTAGACCGGGACATTCCCGTCTTACCGTGAACTTTTCCTTGCGTTTATATTATTAAATATAGTCTTAAACTATTTAAGACACATTTAATCTCTTTTGCATCAAATACAAAATAGTCACTATCTAGGCTTAAATTATCATTTGCATCAAATACAAATGATCCGAGGGCATATTCCTCTACATCTCCGACTTGCACTTAGGATCATTTATCCCGAATGCAGGAGATGATTGCAACCATCTTTTGCAGTATTTTATCCCTTGCATCAAATGCAAATTATTCTCCCTAACTAATTTCTACCTATTACTAGACGAAGATCGCACTCTGTGTGAGACCCTACAGCCTGACCCTTACAACAGGTTGGGCTCGAAGCCCTATACGGCAGTGACCACGAGCATTGGTTGACGTCCCTGCTTCAGGAATCATCAATATGTGGTTAACTCATTGACATGAGTATTGTCGGGACCACCCTGACTGTTTCTGTGATGAATTCCGCAGTTATAGTCTCTTCGTCTTAACTATGTCGTGTAGATCAAGTCTAGGGTACGGTCAAACTGTCAACCCCAATAACTTGACCCGGTTAGTTTTTATCGATCTTTTAGTCAAAAAATGTTGGACTTCTTCCAACATACTCTGGCCAGAGTTTTTACTAAAGACCGAACTAACCCTACGACACTAACTCCCATTGACCGGGAGAGACGAATCCTCTCTTGGTCATTACTCTCCGCATACGCTTCAAGTGTCACACAATCAAAGACCTTTCGACAGGCCTTGCCTCGAAGCTAGGTCATTTGATCTAAGTGGCACCCTTCACGCACAGGTTCGTCAAAATGACCTCAAGTCAAAAGACCAACTAGCCTATCATCACTCAGAGTCATCATTGACAGATTGGTCAATATAACCATATGATAACTCTTGTGGATCGTTCAGTGAACTCATTCTCTAATGAGCACATGTGTCTCGTCTACGACTTCGCCAAGTCAAGCGATCATGAGATCATCGCCACCGCTAAACGGTGAAGACTAAGACACAATGGTCTATCCGATGTTTCGATATCCTTGTCTCGAAACATCTACGACCACGAACCCTTTTAGACTTATGCTACATACAGTCAAACATTTCTCCATGATCGAGATACTCATCTCGATACATGTTTGACCTTGCATAAAGTCTCAGGACTTTACCTAAGTTAATATCTAATGTTAACTACATTATAACATAACTTTAGATAAATTATTACCAAACAGCTTACTGTTATTTCGAACAAGATGTTTGTGCTATTCACACATGAAGATAGATAGCCTCGAGGGTATCATCTCTCAACATCTCCCACTTGCACTCAGGCCCGTTTATCTCGGTATCTAATACCGTTTTTACACATAAGTTTTCCCGACTTCATGTGGTAAAGCCTTCGTGAGTGGATCTGCTAAAACCGTCTACACTATAGACTTAAGGAGTTTCTATGTTCATATTAGACCAACCATTTGAATCTCATTCAAATAATTCATTTGGTCTGTCGGAATCCATAATATTTTATTTATTTGGATCTTATCCAGTTC
Source organism: Scilla litardierei (assembly GCA_030789695.1). NCBI lineage: Eukaryota > Viridiplantae > Streptophyta > Magnoliopsida > Asparagales > Asparagaceae > Scilla > Scilla litardierei. Next base: position 23,197,405 of record CM061141.1, read on the forward strand.
ATCGTACCTTACGATAATAATCTTAAATTAGTTAATGGTCATAAATGGCTCATATCTATTTCTGATAAAGTATCAAACTCTTTTGATCACTTCATCAAAATATATATGTTCCATCCATTTGATGCCTCATATGTAATTTACATGCTCCCACTGACCTTGAAAACTATCTGGCTAATTCATATAAGTTAGTTCGTCTAAATCATATTTAGAAAAACGAACTTGTAAGTGAATGCTCCAATTTTCATGGTCAACTTAAGCGTTTACATCGAGTTTGGTCCGAGTAGTTCTGTACACATCTGCTGGTGGAAAAACGATTTCATTATAATCTGTTTTATAGGAATTAGTATGGAAAAACCATTCTCGACCAACATGATTGCACTTCACTATATTCCGTTCTGCTCCAATCTTTCAACTTAAAGATTTACTTGCAGAAAGTGAGGAAACATTTTCCTTGTGCACGTAAACTAAATTCCAAAATTTATTTACGCACACGGAACTATTCTGATTGCATCAAGTTTTTAAATCGGAGTTACTAGTCCGAATTTCATCCCGAAAGTTGACTAAGTCATCATCAGTTATGATGTTTAACTCGACTTTTCGTCTCACGAAATTCGAGTAATTATACAACTTCCTAATGATTGATTTAATGAATATCTTAATGATAATGTCCTCACAGAACATTATCAAAACCTAGGCATTATTATCTGGGACTTAAACCAGAAGGAGGACTTAACTCAGAGTCACTTGTTATGGATCGCACCGAGTCTAACTAAGTATGATTCATACCTTTTAACACACTGATGTGTTAACAGACTTGACCTGAGAGAAAATCACATTTTCTTTTAATTACGCAAGATTTTATGTAGCTAAGTATTTAACCATTCGATCTAATCGAATCAGTTTAAATACTTTTGTCTTTTCGTTCTTTATTTTTTTAGACTTGTGTTTCATCAAGAACACGTGTCTTAATAAAATATACGAATAACTTATTTTGGTTGATCTAGACTCGGGTACATCAGTATGTACCAGACTGAGTTCGACGACTCATTCTCCCACTGTCTTACAGATGTGTTTCGGCCAATTTTATCTAAGAGGATAAGACTCACAAGTGTCCGTAGACTTCATAATACGAGAGGTCAGACCCCTCTTTATGTGACTTGTGAAGCTTAGTCTCTCGATACGGCCTAGTCTATTTTGCCATATAAGTTTGCTACTATCTTGTGTATTTATATATTAACATTTAATATATTATAGTTATTACAAATTACTAACAAAAAACATTGCTTTGGAAGCAAGGTGACGACATTCGTCAAATTGTGTTAGACGTCTTTTGTATAACAATAATTATGAAATCGTGACATCAAAATATGTCACATTTTCATATTCTACTACTTATGCCTTTACTAATGATAAATCAAACTAACTTTCTCAATTGACTTTTCCGGAGTGCCTTCTTCCTTTTCTAAATCACATTTAGATATTTAAATAGCCCAACATAAATAAATGGCTACACAAGCGTCTCATGTATCCAAACGCCTGAGAGTTGCAATCTTGAGTGTAGCTCAAGAAGTTGCTTGTCTCAAGATCCGGTTGGGATACATAGCCTTGCATCGCTCATGCACTCGTATTCGACTCAAATAATTTGATCGAATTCTTGAACTTTGCGGATCAAAATTGTTTGTACATACAACCATGAGTGTAGCTCGACAAGTTGTAGGGAGAAACATACTTCGAATATCCTACATGTTCAAGCTGCCTCATATAGAGACGAGTGACATGTTGCGTGAATTTATTTGTTGGACCCAGAACTTAATGAAATCATATTTCTTAAGTCTCTTCTTTAGAAGGTCATTTTAATGTCAACGAGAATATAGTTTTGATTCTATCAATTAGAATTTAGCTTGATATTCAATTAATCAACCTATTTGACCAGTTAACTTATTCCATTAAAATATTATATTTCGATTCCTTCGGTAAACATAGTCTTGCCCTAATATAGGTAGATTGGCATTCATCTATCTATATCCTCCCACAAATTTTACGATCGTTTCAAAGCTTAATAACGAACGATTTAATCAAATTAAAATATTTAAAATTTAGTGAAAGAGTGATCCAATCATCCTGAACCTCACAACTTTGAGGAGACTCAACGAGTTGATTGGTTCCATGATTGGTAGACTAACTCTTAGTCAATCACATCACATGTGACTCCCTATCGTTTTTTACCCACAGTCACTTATGATCTTGATGAGACTCAACAAATCATAATGACTGGTCTAGTCAGACCCTTGATTTCGTGTCCAGATTTGACTTAGATCGATGCTCGAGGAGACCCGACGTGTCGATTTGGGTCAAGTCTAGACTACATCACATGTATGTTGGAGTTTGTTCCTTAAAGATAAACATGTCATAGCTCGAGGAGACTCAACAACTATAATTGTCTTCTTTGAGTTACCAAGCTCTAAAATCAAGGAGGGATACAGATTAATCTTTAATAAGATTTATAACGCATTGACTAGATATAGTCCAGTGTGTCATACAATCATGATTCGCGACATTGCGGTCCAGCAGAACACAGCCAGAGAATTGACCAAGCCAGGATCACTGCCCCTTGGACTAGCAAGGGTTGATCGAGAACTCTTAGCCAAGCACATTGACTGGATCATGGTCCATTGAATGAAGCTTGTCACTTTTATATGTGTGCCATAGACTAAACAGCTTTTATTAACAACTAATTAATCCTATCAACTAGTTGCATACTTAAATTCAAAATTTTAGGATATGTTTAATAACTTTTATTAAATCCTTATCAACTATAAAGTTCACGTGCTATCCTAATCGTTATTAGGATTTTAATAAATTTTATTAACAACGCTAAAAGCGAAGTCCTTTAATGAAAATTAATAATAACAATTAGAATTAAGAAACATTAAAGGGACTACCCTAATCAGGAATTAGGTTTTGAAGTGTTGTTAATATTTTATTAAAACATAGCATGTCATTAAAATTTAAGTAATAAATTTTAATCATTTCTTAATGGCTAACCTAAAAGGTTGTCTTGTGTTATCAAATAAGAGACAAGATGAACTAGCCATTAAAATAAAGCTACACTAATTTATCGCATAAAAGGTGTACAACTATTTAACAATTTAAATAGAACAATGTCTATCACATAAACAATTTTAGCATGCAAACATAAATTTAACATTTAAATTTAAAATATGATTTTAAAAATATTTTATTTTTTATCTCATAAAAATTTGTTTTTTAAAATCACAAATTTGCATGCTACCTTTTAAAAAATTTATCGCATAAAAATTTTAACCTTTAAAATCAGTTTTAAAAATATCTTATAAAATTAAAACATCATTTTAAAAAACTTTCATGCTTAAAAATTTATCATATAAAATTTTAGGCACTTTAAACTTATCACATAAATTTTAAAAGATTTAAATTTAGTTTAAAAAATTATCACATAAATTTTAAAACGTCATTTAAACATTTCCATATTCAAAATTTATCAAATAGAATATTTGAACATCTAAAACATTTTTGAAAATTATCTTATAACTTTAAAAACAATTTTTAAAAGCATTTAAAAGCATTTCATAGTTTAATAGAAATCGCAGGCTAGATCGTTACGCAGACCTAAGCTCTGATACCACTGAATGGTTTTCTGGGACCCTTAGGGCACAAAAACTCTATGCCCGTCCTAAGTCGGACGGAACATAGACAGAAATAGCAGCGGAAAATAATCATGTTAATGTAATTAACATTTTAACCCTAAGGTCCAAGACCCTAATCCAAGATCTATGCCGACTTGGGATGGGTCTGACCATCCCAAGAAGGATCTAGCCTACTGCGATTAAATTAAACTAATACTTAATTAAACACATACCCGGAATCTCAGCCCTGGGGCAGGCGAGATGTTCCGCACCGTCTTCCGAGCTGCTCCCGTCCCACGCCGAGCCGCTCCTCGAACCGCTCCGCATCCCGAGGCGATCAATCCCGTGTCGCCGGCCAACCAACCGTCGAAGAAAGTTTCACACGAGTGAAACCTCCGCCTAGATTTTGGATCTGAATCCGAACTCCTTTGCGGCTTTGCTAGAGCCCTCAAGAGTAAGACAGAAATTTATAGAGAGAGGAGAAATATTAATTTAAGCTTAGATCCGAGTGTGCTCCAACATTTACGAGAGCCGCTCAGATCTAGAGCTTGGGACGAGTTTTGTGGAAGAGAGCAGACCCCTATTTATATAGGCGTCTGACTGCTCCCCTTCTCTCAAAATCCGATGTGGGACTATTAATTTGAGTTAATTAAAATCAAGTTAGTTTGCACTTTACAAAGTGCAAACTTCCGTGAATGTTAACTCCCTCACCGTTGAACTTCAGGATTGATACAACCTATCAATTCGAAGGGTGTTCAACGGTGAACGCATAGGAAAAAACCGTTCGTCAATCGGAGTCCGTTTGACTCCTCAAACGTCGTGCCAAAGATCTCCAAAAACCACCCAAAATCGCACACAGCCAGCCGCCGCTCTCTGGGCTCAAAGCCCTAGCCGTGTTGGGCCCGCTGTGGGCCCCATGCCAGCTGTGCGCCAGGTTTAGAAATCACCCGGCCCTTTGGGCCAGGTGCGGGACAAATAAAATGCCCCACTTTGGCATTAAAAAATGCCTCACAGGCATTTTAATTTCAAATGCCCCACCTGGGCATTCAAAATGCCTTACGGGCATTTAATTATAAATGCCCCCTTGGGCATTCAAAATGCCACACGGGCATTTAAAATTAAATGTCCCATTGGGCATTCAAAATGCCACACTGGCATTAACGAGCCAGACTCGGCCCATCGGGCCGAGTCCAATTATAATACCCATGTAATATTTTCTTGAGTGTTTGGCATACAATTTGGGCGTCGTTCGAACCTGGGTTTAGACCGGGACATTCCCGTCTTACCCGTGAACTTTTCCTTGCGTTTATATTATTAAATATAGTCTTAAACTATTTAAGACACATTTAATCTCTTTTGCATCAAATGCAAAATAGTCCCTATCTAGGCTTAAATTATCATTTGAATCAAATACAAATGATCCGAGGGCATATTCCTCTACAGAAATGAACCTCCCCAGCAATTTAACGATAACCGCCCTCCGACATCTCCGCCGAAGTCGCTCCTTAAAAGAAGAAGAGAAAGAAATACTATCCCACTCACCATTCTTAGAAACCCAAACATCGTCGCCCATACCCAGCTCTTCATCATCCATATCCAACTCTCTATCCTCCCCTGCAACTTTACCTTTACAAGCATCCTTGAACGATTTCTCCCCCGCCGTCGTACCTCCCCCCGCCAGAAAACCTCCGCCAAGACCAACTTTCGACCCGTCCCCCAGAGGAGAGACGGACGACGACATACCCTTGACCTTCTTGGAGCATCTTAGAGTGGGCTCCTCTTCCTCATTCGATTTCGAGTCTCCCTCGTCAATTTTGCCCTTCAAACAATCGGAATTTTGCCCTAACATTCCACCAAAAAAATCGCCCTCACAAAAGCTCTACAAGCGCACGTTAGTCAGCTAACGTACACATTTTTTGGAGTTATCTCAATTACATTACATGCGTTTATTAATATGCTATTGCAACAATACAGCATGGAAATATAATGATTATCAAATCTGAAATTGACAAACATCGGTATATGATTAATACATTGATATTTGTTTTTTTTTTCAACACGCCAAGTTATGTTGAGACGATACATCTTATGTTCATCATTAAATCCTATATATATACAGCGTTGCAATGTAAACGTCTTGAACATTCAAAATGAATCATCATTACTTCAAAAATAATGCAAGTTGGATTAGATAGAATGACAATAACGATCAATAAAATAGGAAAGCCTTCTTTTAAAAAAAATCCTATCTTAGTTGTAAAACCATAATCATTAAGGTTTTGTTGCATTTGGGGGGACCCAGGGAAGAGGGTGAGAAGTCGGGTGTTAATTTTAGTCCGCGCAAATAGACATTTTGATACAAGAAAGAAAAATTTAAAAAATAGTAAAACCGAGAGTCTAAAATCGGGCGGGCCCTATTTAAACGTGACCTGGGTCCACGTTGTCACGGCCAGCAAGTCGATCTAGTTTCTCTCTCTCTCTCTTTCTTTATCTCTATGGGTGTGTTTGGTTTGAATGAAAATGAAAGAAAAGAAAAGAAAATATGAAGGAAAGCCATTTCCATTGTTTGGTTGGAAAGAAAAAACAAAGGAAAATGAAAATGAAAGAAAACAAAGGAAAATTTTTATTAAAACTTTTCTTTGAGATTTTCCTCTTTTTGACCCAAGGAAAATGAGAGAAAAGAGAGGCAAACTAATTTTTCACACTTTCATGTATTTATATTTTTTAGCAAACATAATTAGTTGTTATTTTTATTGAATCCACGAATTATTCATAAGTTTGTATCAAAAAATCATGAATAATTTGTGAATTTTTAAAAAAATTATTCGCAAATTACTCGAAAAATTCACAAATTATTCATGAATTTTCAAATAAGTCGCGAATAATTGACTAATTTTTCAAAAAAAACACCTTCAATATATATTCATTCGTGAATTGTTCGAAATAGAGAATAATTTATGAATTTTTAATAATTCGCGAATAATTCGCTATCTTTAAAAAATTCTTGAATTATTCATGAATTTTTTATATAGCTCGCGAATAATTCTCTATTTTCCAAATAAATTCCGAATCTTTAATTTATTTTCATGCATGCATGAATTGTGCGAATAATTCACGAATTTCTAAAAAAAATCAGAGTTGCTCGAAAAATCCACACATTATGCACGAATTTTTTAAATAGATTGCGAATTATTTCAACCTTTTTAACAAAATTTGTAAATTATTTGTATACTATTAAATAACATATAATCTACGAATCATAATATTTATAGTGTTAACAAATTATTCGTTACAATTCACAAATTATTTGCTAATTAATATTTTTTTTCAAAATAACCAATAATTTTTTAATTTAAAAATAAAATTTAATTTATTATGATGGTAGAATGATTTGAATTTACAACGTAACTTGTTAAATTATTTTTTATTCATATTCAATGAGCAACCTAATAAAATTAATTTTGTTGTAAACTTGGTGGCTATGGAGACCATAGCCCTATATTTATAGTAGTAGGGTTACATAATGGGTGGATACCCACTAACGGGTAGGTCCACCAAAAGCCCGTTTATAACACTTTCCCTTATTCATCCATTGTTGTAAGCCGTGATGAACGCTTCAGGGTTCATAGAGCTTATTTGATCATGGGTCTATGAATACTTCTGGATCTCTAAGTTTAAGAGTACTTGCCTCGTTAAAACCTTTGCCAAGGAAAACCCAGTGGGAAAAACAAGTGGCTAAGGGAAAAGAGTGCAAGTCTCTGTAACTTCCCCTGATCGATGGATAACATCAGGGGTGGATACTTCTGGATCCAGAGTTGATGTGGCTGCCTCGTTAAAACCTTTGACTATGGAAAACCCAGTGAAAAAAACCAATAGCCAAGGAAAAAGAGTATAACACTACATTAACTCCCCCTGATAAGTACAAGCTTCAGGCTTGTAAATCTCTCAACTGTCTCATCCCAATTCCTAGTACAAGTTTTCTAAAGGTACTGCGAGGCAAAGCTTTAGTGAATAGGTCAACCAGGTTGTTGCAAGACTGGATCTGCTGGATGTCGATCTGGTTGTCCACTTGCTGTCCATGCGTCCAGAAGAGCTTGGGGGAAATGTGCTTCGTCCTGTCACCTTTGATGTAGCCACCTCGTAGTTGAGCGATGCAGGCAGCATTGTCTTCATACATGGTGGCAGGTCCAAGATCTCCCGTCTTCAGGCTGGTGGTCTTGAGGATATGGTTGATGACTGATCGAAGCCAAAAGCATTCTCTGCTAGCTTCGTGGATCACAATGAGCTCGGAGTGGTTGGATGAGGTCGATGTAGATGTCTGCTTCACGGATCTCCATGAGATGGTCGTCCCACCGTACGTGAACACGAAACCGGTCTGGGACTTTGCGGTATGTGGGTCAGACCTGTATACTGCATCTGCGTAACTGACCAAGCCGGAGGATACACCTTTCTTGAAGTATAGTCCCATGTCCACAGACCCTTGGAGGTAACGCAGAAGTTGCTTCACTCCGTTCCAGTGGCGCTTTGAGGGCGCAAAACTGTATCTGGCTAGTAGGTTTACTGCAAACGCTGTATCGGGACGCGTGCAGTTTGCCAGGTATAGGAGTGCTCCAATTGCACGTAAGTAGGGTACTTCAGGACCCAGTGTTTCCTCCCCCTCTTCCAGCGGTCGGAAGGGGGTCTGTTTCAACATCCAATGATCTAACGTCCATTGGTGTGCTAAGCGGATGACATTTGTCCATAAGAAAGTTTTTCAGCACTTTCTTTGTGTATGTCGATTGGTGTAACAGGATTCCTCCGCTTAAGTGTTCAATTTGTAAGCCTAGGCAGAACTTCGTTTTGCCGAGGTCTTTCATCTCAAAAGTCTGTGTGAGACTTTTGGATATCTCATCTATCTCTGCAGGAGATCCGATGATGTTCAGGTCGTCTACGTAGACGGCAATAATTACGAATCCTGTTACATTTGCTCTTATAAAGATGCAAGGGCAGACTTCATTTGTTGTGAATCCTTGTTGCACTAGGAATTCACTTAGTCTGTTGTACCACATTCTACCTGACTGTTTTAGACCATACAATGATCTCTGGAGTTTGACAGAGTAGTCGTCCCGATGTCTTTCTGTCATTTTTGTTGGTAGTTTGTATGAAATTACTCATCATGCACTCCGAGCGACGAAATTCCAAAAGTACCCATGGGTGTGCGCGGTGATCAAAACAACCGAACGGAGGCGACGTCGATGCCTTCCTCTTCGCCAACCTCCCTATCTCCGACCCTTCCGCCGATCTCCCCACCCCTACTTCACCTTCCTTCGACCTACCCAGCCCCTCCGCCACCCCATCCTCCGATACCCAGCCCACCTTCGACCTCCCCAGCCCTGACCCCTCCGTCGCCCCTCATCCGATCTCCCCAGCCCAGCCCAGCTCCCTCCCTCCCCCTCCTCCGACCTCCCAGCCCCACCTCACCCCCTCCGACCTCCCCAGGCCCCCTCTTCCTCTCCCCGCCCTTGCCTTCTCTGTCACCACACTGCTCTGATCTCCACCGCCCCTTCATCGCCCCCTCATCCGTCAACCCAGCCCCTATCTACCTCCTCTGACCTCCTAAGCACAGGCCCTCCGTCGTGCCGTCCTACGACAACCAATCCCCCATCTCCCTCCTCCGACCTCCCAAGCACCGCCCCATCCACCGCTCCATCATCCGACAACCCAGCTCCACCTCTCCCTCCTCTGACCTCCCTAGCCTATCCCTCTTCCCCAGCGCTCATTCCAAACCCTAGTAAATCGTCGTCGATTCGTCATCAGAGGGGGTGTGATAAGTGGTATGTGCACATGAGTAAGTTGAATGGCAAACTTGTAAATAAGTGGTGTGTGAGCAGGGAGTGCGCAGAGCAAAATGATAGGTGCAAAAGCATTCCTATTTGGGAGTTGCTACGCACACATATCGTTTTAATCAGTGCGCACAACTAGATTCCGATTATTTACAAGTTTGCAAGTTTGCCACTGAGAATTGCTCACCGCGCACAACCTTTCGAAAATGACGAAAATACCCCCGTGCGCGGTTTTGCTTAGTGCGCACAACCGCTCATGTGACGCCCTGATCCCCAAGATACCTGAAATTTTAAAAAATTTCCCAGGAATTTTGAAGAGTGAGGGTGATGAGAGGGAAAAAGAGATGATAATGAGAAATAGAACATGTAGGCCACTGCACACATGCTGGGATAGTACAAGTGAAGCTCCACTATAATATCAAAACAGCCTCATAAATAACATCGAACAACAACAACATTATATATATATATATATAACATTATATACATAGTCCAGGTGCATCACTACATATACACCGCTAACCCTGTCACAATACAAAGCACAGCTCACACCAAGAGATACCCCTAGAACCCAACTCCAAGTCATCACCAACCAAGCTGCCCTTGCTACCTGAAAAATAGGGAGGAGCACGTCAATGCGTGCCCCAGTAGGAAACAACTTGGATTCTGAACACTATTTTAAGCTTATCAACCACAAGGCAAGGTAAGATAAATGAGACGTGTAAACTAAATAATGTCACGGAAATTAAACAGCTAAGTAAGGGATCAAACCTGCGATTTGATGTCGAGCTGCTGCAAGAAAAAGGTTAGCACGAATAATAATACAAGTGTTCAAACAAACATTATCTAATAAGATAAGTACAAGTGCCAGTGGTATAACACAGTGTCACAAGCAAAACATGTAAAAGGGAAAGGGGAAGTGCTGCCAGCAAAAGAAATAACAAATAGAACACTTATCTATTAATTCATTTAGTTGGAAACTTGGATAAATTATGTGATACAAGGACATATATTTAAAGGACTTGACACGGCAAAAATAAAAATGCGCAACATTGAGCATCAAGTAACAGATCTATCATAACTAACTGAATAACACTACAACCCCACCGCATATGAAAATGTAAATGACATAAATAACAGAAACATGTACCTGCGGCAAGGAAGACCTACAAAACAAAGGTGAGTACCACAGAAAGAGAAGTATACTACAACGTCAAAGAGTAGAAACCTGGCATCATAATGTGAGGCGTGTCCAAAGGTCCCAGATTCATATGTGATAGGCCTTGTGGTTCCCATGACATTGCCCCATGGAAAAACATAATCTATCCGCATATCATCCCAACAAATGGATATGCACTCACGTGCCATGCCCATCATATCCATAATCACATACCACCACCGCCAACAACATTGGGGGATGCTATGTCCACCCTCCTACCTCCCATCACATACAACCCTAGAGCCCCTAAACATATAACACATTATACTACCATGTTTCTTAAACGATATAAAGGCAACATCTCATTCCCTTGCATTATAGGTGGGTCATGAACCCAAGTGCCATGCCCTCCATCATAGTCATATCAACTCATCATCACATCACATATGGGACCATGCATGACATGCTCCCAACATCACAGGTTTATAACATATCTCACGTCACAACCATAGAAATGTGTATTTCTCACATTTCTTGGATTTGCCATCACTTAGGCATTTTCACAAACACATGGCATGCATCATGTACAACATCTCAATCACATTAGCAATTCAATTGGCAAAACATATCGTTAGTCTCCCTTTCATGTAAAAATAAAAATCATGTACTATAGAGGGTAGATTAACAACTATACACAATTCATAACACCACTTAACCATTTCAGCTTGCAGGAAACGTACATGCAGTCATAAAGGATGGATGATATCACCCAATTATAGTTAGAATTTAGCAAAATGTTCTAAATGAAAGTTTTAGATCTAGTAATTCTGGATTCACATATAAAATATCATGCAAAGATATAGAGTATATGATTTATGGTGAATTGTTTGGTGAATCCTATCAAATATGTTTTTCAGACAGATTCTGAGGGCTGTAAAGATTACTAATTTAGGGCATGTTGCAATCAGAATTTCGAAAAACATGAATTGATATGAAGTTGTATAAATACTTGTTGACTTTACAACGAGACTAAGAATACAAAATTCCATGGAGTGACTGAGCCCAATTTTACTGAAGTGTATCCAGACTGGATGTAATACAGATATGTTGTGAAGATGTAATTTTTAATCCTAAATTTTGAATTGAACATATGTCAAATTTTATATGATTTTAGGGTATAACTTCAAGATCTACACGTATATAATTTTTTCGAAACTTAATTCAAGCCACAGTGTCCAGAATTCAAGTGATAACACACCACAAAATTTCAGCTTTTTCAAAAGAGTGATTTTGCATGGAATTTCAAGGGGTAATTCATGAAATTGAATCATATCACATCAAGTTGGCTACCCCAACTACATATTAAGTGAATCATGCTATAACCAAGAACAATTATGGAATTCCAAATCCAAGCAGATTCCTACCTCAAAAAGCTTGTTTTGCTTCTCTCTTCATCTTTCTTTCTTCTCTACCTTCTTCTCTCTTGAAGCAAGCTTGGATTCCTTCTAGTTGGGAATGGAAATTAGGGTTTTCATTAGATGAAGAAGAAGGAAATGGGGAGAGTGGTGGCCGACCTAGGCTATGTGTAAGGATCGCCTTACCCTTGCAATACTAACAACAACACACTAGATGGGGTGAATAGTGTAATGGCAATAAAATTGTTCAATTAAAATTAAACTTGCAAATACGGAATAATAAATACAAGAGGAAATAATCGACACAATCAATCCAAATGCAAACACAAGATTTTACCCTGGTTCCCCAAACTTGGGTACGTCCAGCCACACCAATATTCACTTTAGTTCCCACAAAGAGAAGTAAATACAAATCCCACAAATAGATACCTCACCAAGAGGATTTTGCCCTACACAAAGACCCACCAACCCTACACAATGGTCAAACTCCCACCTATAGAATTACTAACTCCCACTCAGAGAATTAGGTTTAGCCCTACACTAGGACACCAAACTCCCACAAAGAGAGTTACTCCCCACGAAGAGATTTATTCCCACTAAGAGAATATCCTATTCACTCTAAGAGAAATACTCCCACAAAGAGAGAGACTAATTCCCACAAAGAGAATTAGTGTTACAAGAAAACACCAAGTAAAACAAATACTCTTACATATGCCTTGAGCTGTACTTACTCATATATGTATGCAAGGCATGGAAGATGATCTCCAAGTGTTAAGAGTGGCTTGAAAGCACTTGGATGATTTCCCTTGAGTTTGACTTCAATGCATGAGGAGGATATTGAGCTCTAAGAGGGAAATAAGAGAGTTTGAGAGTGGCTTATTTAATCTATAAGGATTTTCAATAGCATCAAGAAGTTTCTATGAACTCAGCCCTCTCATATATAAAGGAAGCCTATATCAACTCTCAAAACCTAAGGAAACAACCAAAAACATAAAGCTGCAACAGCTAGTTTCTGGGCAAAAACGTCACTGACAGTCGACTGATGAACAAATGACAGTCGACTGTCCAACGGATAGAAAATATCCAACGGCTATAATCTGAGCCTTGACAGTCGACTGAAGAAGACGATATAGTCGACTGTAAACAGGACAGGAGCCTGTTAAACCTTCAGCAGGCGACTGCTGCAGGGGATGGAATAAAACAGAGAGTCGCACTCTTTCTCCCAATAGGCATATAGGCGACTGATGAAAAAAATGCAATCGACTGTAAAATAGACAGGCGACTGTAAATCCTTAATCAGTCGACTGCTGCAGGAGATGGAGAAAAACAGAGATAAGCAGTATTTGCACTTACGCCTCTCAGACGATTGTTGACCATTTCACAGGCGACTGTACATATACAGGCGACTGTAAACTGAGCATCAATCGACTGATGAGAAAAGCTCAAGTAGAGTCAATAGAAATGTTGACTTGAGCAGTACATCACTGTCGACTGTAGAAGGCTCGACAGGCGACTGGAATCACCCAGTTGACTGTGAGTCCTTCAGCAGGCAACTGTATGGAAACCAGAGACTCCAAATGAGTCTTTGGGCAAGATGAACCTATTGGGTTGGATTCTATGATAATCCTAAGGCTCACTAAGATGGTTAAAGGCATATGCATGTATGAGTAGACCATCTATTAAGGCATTACATTAAACCTAGACTCAAACGAGAGAGAAAGCAATAAAGGAAATATTACATGGATTACAATGCTTTCCTTAGAGTCATATGGCTTCAATCCTGATGCCATGATGCTTACCATCATCTCCAAGCTTTAGCACTCCTTGAGTCCAAGCTTTGGCCCTTCTCCACTTGATGTCCTTCCTTGCACCAAGTGTTTAGTCCCAAAAATGATATTCTTGACATGCTAACAATGAGACTAAAACAAGAGAGTCATTAGCAACAACATAATGTTGTGATCATCATCAAAATAACATTGGTATGAAACACCAATACTCAACACATGGAGGGAGAGGGGAAAGAGAGAGAGAGGATGAAAGAAGATTAAAGAAAGAAAAAGAAACTTAAAGAGAATTCTACACAATGCATTAGCTTGTCCCCTAAGCCATGTACAAATCAAAATGAATAAAATACTCCCCCAAAATACCCCTCAATTTCTAGGTATTTACAAGTTTGCCATTACTTTATGCACACACTTCTTTACTATACACATACATCCTCATTTGACCAAATGACCATTTTGCCCCTAACTCTTCTAAAAATTTACGGGGATGCCATTAACCCATAATCCTTTTTCACACTAACATGACTCTCTCTTCATCCAACCATGCATACACACGCATGCATACATGCATTACGCACACACGTCTATTACATACGCGTTATATTATACACACAACGTCATTCACACTTCTCTCGCATTCACATTTTGCATTCTCTCCTCTTAGACACATATTACGGCACAACATCCCATGCACTATGATATATACATCGACATCCACAATTATTTCATGCCTACGTATGCATCGTAAGTAGAAACACCACGTGTATATAATAGAATACACGTATAGTTCAAAACAGGGTATTACAGCTCAGCGCACAACGGTTTTGCTCAGCGCGTGCAACGAGCTTCATGGTCGGAGATCCGCCTTCAGAGTCGGAAATGATGGATCGCCCGGTGCACCGTTTGTCTCCTCCTCCAATCTCTAATGCTCCACCAGCAACACAGCCATCGACCCTCCCCATACAACAAGAAGAAGCAACGACGACAATAATCCCAAACATGAGGGTTTCTGCTTATACATTGACATCATCAAAACTTCGTTGATCAATCGATTATGGAGGAAGCATCACCGCCGCCGTTGCCGTCAGCTCAGATATTCAAAGCCCAAGCCCCCACATGGAGATCGATCTACGCCTTCGTTGAGACCCTCACCGTATCCTGCTTTGTCGAGCTCGGCATCCCTATAATACCCTGTTTGCATATGTACATATGTTATGTACGTATCTTGACCGTATTTGTATGAGTATAATTTTGTGTATTTTAAAGAATTTTTTCCCTAATTTTTATAATGACAAATTATTTTTAACTAATTTTTGAACATCATTTGAATAATAATGGATAAAGTATTGGGTGGGATTCATGGTATATTAATCTGGTATTTGGTATTTTAAGGTATTTCTATTTTTTTAAATTCCTTGAAAAATCACCATGATGACACATTAGCCCTTTATGTGTCATCTTTCATTTAATCCCCACCTAACCCTAGACACTTGTCAACTTGAGAGAAAGAGATAGGTGATGATGAG
The DNA here is from genome assembly GCA_030789695.1 of Scilla litardierei. Classification (NCBI taxonomy): domain Eukaryota; kingdom Viridiplantae; phylum Streptophyta; class Magnoliopsida; order Asparagales; family Asparagaceae; genus Scilla; species Scilla litardierei. The sequence continues at coordinate 23,212,776 of CM061141.1, forward strand.
GATTAGATAAGGTTTAAAAGAAAGAAAATTAAGGGGAAAAAGAAGGAAAAGAGAAAGAAATTGGAAAACCACTCCATCTCTATGTGCTCACACAAGGAACCCGCCAACACCTTGCTGTTTCATTTCCCTTAACTGAAACCAAACATCGTCATCCCATTTTTAACCATCACGTTGAAGGAGAAGAGCTTGCAGAAGGTCTTCAAGGAGAAGAAGGGACAAAGACATATTGAAGGACTTGCAGATGTAGGATTCTTAACTAGATTAGATATGGTTTGGTTTCAAATCGCGTAGAAATCTGCGTAAGTTAGCGTAGAAAAATCGACAACAGCATGAATGACACGATCATATCACGGTCTTTGCGTCGACATGGTCATATTTCGATCGTGTCGATCCACTGCGTCACACCTTGGTTCCACACGACCGTTTTGACTTAGACATGGTCGTGTCCCTGATGGATGTATAAACCCCTTTTTGTAGTGGTCGCATCGACGTAGACGCGACAAATCGACACGGTCGTGTCGTTCGTCGAAACGACCGTGTCGAACGAAGTTCGACTTAGCGATAGTTTCCCCACACGGTCGTGTGGGATGACCAAATGGCCGTGTGGTCAAGACTTTTTTTGAGCCTTCGACAGATGGTGCCCCACACGGCCGTGTGATGATCCCAAACGGTCGTGTGGCCCAGTTATCCCAGTTTTGCTGAAGTTATGTGGTTCATTTTCATTGTTAGGGTTTATATCATCATATCATGCAAGTCCCAATTGACTGAGATGCTTCATGTAAAGATGTTGCTATGAAATTTCAATTCCATATGTTAAAAATTCATGTATGAAAGAGAACACATCATGTTGCCCCTATGTTATGTATGTTTCATATGCAAGAAAGGAAACTTTATGCTATTGTTGAAATTGCTTGATAAGTGGAATTTGGCCATGAAAAGAATATGTGTATTGTAATGAACAAATGAACAAAAAGAAATGTTCTTGTGATAATGATGTGTAATTGGAAATGAATGTGAATGCGGTAATGAGACCGCTAAAATGAAATACAAGTTGAATTGATGAACCAAGAGTGAGATGAGAGTTAATATTTGTGGAGTTCTCGGTCCATTCAAAGGTGGGTGAAACTCTAGAATTGGGTTGGGAAAACACGTGTAAAATGTAAGCGTTAAGGAGTGGACCTAGATATTAGTTTCACTCGCACTCCCGACAGGCGGCACGGAGAGTGGGCATGGATATAGAGGCTCGTGGGTATACTCGTGATGCACCATGAGGTAGGGAAAGACCACCATCTCACTCCCAAAACTGGGGAGTTACGAGAGGCCCCTACAGTGCTCGTATCACTGATAGGGGTAACACTATGTTCACCCACCCTGGGTGAAGTCTAACCCCTTAAATGTCCTACAATTTACACGGGTTTCCAAAAATTAATTTAATACAAAACTCCAAGTTAAAGTCATTACTACGCAAATGTTCTTATTTATTTCCTTCCGCTTTATTTTCTCAGTACCAGCATGATATGCCATGTTTTATTTTTATGCAATAAAACTGTGGACACCTGTACTTTTAGTAGATCAGACCTTTAGTTAGGTAGACCAGTTCTGAAACTAGACTCTACCTAGTTTAGTTAGGTTTTCCTACATGATTACGCGTTGACGTGCCCCATTTACGTTTTCCAGGAGTGTGAGCAGAGTAGTCGGTGCAGGACCTGACACAGCAGATCATACTCCGTCCTGAGGTACAGATGGAGCCCACCGAGGGTGCTCTTGTTTAGTTGGACTTCATTAGGGTAGACTATGGAGTGGGTCGTACAGTGTGTGTGGACACCGTTTGCTTTCTATTTGTGGGTTGAGAGTTCTTTTTACTATTTTCTACTTTTGTACTCGGTAGAGATATGAGGTATATAAAAGATGTACTTTCGTATTAATAATATAAGATGTTGGACTTTGTACTTTTGTCTTCTGTCTTTTTGTGTTGTTTCTGTGTTAGAGCATTACGTGTACTTCCCAGCACGTGCATAGTGGCCTGTTAGTTTCTGATTGTACTTCTCTTTTCTCTTCCATCTGTTCCGGGAATACTTGGGAAGGATTCGTACTTCCCGGGTATCCTAGGGAGCGGGGCGTTACAATCCACGTCATCCTCTGCCACCCCACCGACGCCCCGCTCTCCTTGGCCTCCATCGCCGTCCGCATCCACTCCCCTCCTCCCTCCGACCTCTCTCCCCTCTGCCGCATCATGCGCTTCCTCACCCGCAAGCACTTCTTCTCGCCAATCCCCGATCCATCGATGGGTTGGCTATGTCGAATTGGGGGTAGGATTCGATCGGTTTTGGGTTGTGTGCGCATGTCCTCGTCCTCGTTCGCCGACGACATCGTCCTGGCCATTGGGAGTGATTGTGCACGTTGAGGGGTTTTACAACCGCGACTACTGTTTTACTCAGTGTACACAACGGCTATCGCGAGAGAGTGAGGGATGAGAATGAGCATACCCAACCCCCGATTGGGCTTCCAATCGGGCAAGCCACATCCTCATTCCTCCAAATCTATATTACAATTGAGAGCTGTTTTTGAACTTTGTCCTATGTGGCAATGCCACATCAAGTTTTGGGGGGAAAATTTTTTGGATTGGGAGAAAATTTGTTGGGAGAATACAAAAGCTTTTCTTATTGAAATTGGCATCATCATCACTTAATACTCTTCATTCAAAAATGACCCAAAAAAATGAGACCAAAAAAAAATACAGCGAATGTGCATTCAAAGAAGCGGCCGGTTGAGTTTTTTGGGCGTCAAGCAGAGGTCTAACCAACCTATCCGCTCCGAAGGAGCCCGCTAAATTTTTTTACGCTAATTTGTTGTTCTTTTAAATTTTGGCTGTAGAAATATTTTTTAGGGGACAAAGATTTCGCGGAAAAAAAACTTAAATGCACCGTGCCCCACTAATTCTTGAAGGATTTGGAGGGATGAGGATGTGTATGTCCGATTGGAAGTCCAATCAGGCTTTGGGCATGTCCATTCCCATCCATACGCAAGAGGATGTAGATTTTCAAACTTGTTGATAGTGGGTGTGTATACTGAGCAAAACGGTACTTGCGCGTAGTAATTCCCTTTCCCGTTCGCGTCCCGTCTTCATCTGATCCAAAACCCTGCGGCAAACGACGGGGGAAGACGAGAGACAAGATGGATAGAGTTTCAGAGAGAGACAGCGTCAGATCTAGCCGCAAATCTAAAGATGAGAGATATCGAGATAGCAGATCTGAATCGAAAAACCACCACTATCGCGACCGCGATCGAGAGCACAAGCACCACCACCACCACCGCGAGAAGCACGACGACGACCGCCGCCACCGATCGAGGGTGGAATCTCCGCCAGAGATTGACCCCAAGCGCGAGCGGTCCCTCGATAGGCTTCGGAATTCGTTGGAGCGAAATAGGGTCATCGATTCTGTCGAGCGGGATAGGGATAGGGATAGGGCTTTGTCGTCATCGAGAAAGAGGAAGGATTACAATGATGATGACAACGGGGACAAGAAGCGGTACAGGGCTTCGGATGAGAGGAAGGAGGGGCGGCGGTTTGAGGAGAATGGAGATAATGAGGTGAAGAAGTTGAAAGAGGAGGAATTGCGTGATGCTGAGGCTAGTAGGAAGATGAAGAGAGAAGGGAGGAGGTTTATTGATAGTGTGAAGGTGAAGGAATGGAGGGCGGATGGAGATGATTCAAAGACGGTTGGTCGAAAGGAGGGCAGAGATGAGAGAAGGTTCAAGGATCGGGTTAAAGAAGATGATTTGGGAGGAGTGGAGGATGCAATGCCTTCGATGGAAAAGTTCGTTAATGGTAACAATACCAATGGCTCCAACAAGAGCGGTTCCACATCGAATGTGAGTTTTTACCCTCACACTTCCACTCGTTCTGTTGTATTTTTATTGCAAGCTATTATGCTTCATATATGTGAATGAATCATACAAAAGAATTGCAAAACATAAAATCGGTAAAGGAAAAGCAAAACGTATTCATTGATAGAATGTTAGAAATCTCTTTGTATTTTTATCCTTCATGCATTCTTAAAAGGTGTATGATGCGTGGCTTGCTTGTAGACTGTGATCAGTACTGAACTATGGGAAAATTTACGAGAAATAAACAAAAGGTTTGAGGATCATAGATTGACATTCTATTAACCGAGTTATTGTTTCATATGTTCATATCAAGCTTTTGCCACATCATAGCACACTGCATGCGATCCTTATGCATGAAAGGTCCATAGAGCTTATGCCTCCCACGTTAATCCCACATTATTTTAGATACCTCACATCCAAGGAGCCAGTTGAGTTTCGATGTGTATTCTAGGAAATATATCTCAGTTTTGTTTAATATAGTTAAACTTGTTGCAATCTTACTGATAAGTAATGTAAACTTTACTAATACAAGCTTGCTCACAATGGGGCTACCTAGTGAAGTTTAATGTTTTTTAAAATACAAAATTTTATAGTTGAATTTAATCATGGAAATTATGTTTCCCTAATTGGGTGTGTTAGAATTCAGCTTCTTCAACGCTAACAAGTGATTTAAATATCGGTCAATATGATTGATATATCGGCTGATATATTAGTCTTTGAAACTAAGCGATACGATAACATCAATTTTATGTGTTATTGAAAATGAATCTGATATCGGGTTGAATCGAGCGACATGGTTGATATATCAATCCGATATATATCAGGCTGATATCTGTCATGATTGTTTTTTATTGTTTTGTTATATTTTAGTCGGGTTTGGGTTAAAATCAACCCAAGCCCAACTTTTGTATGGTTTATACAATTTCACAGCTATTGGGCTCAAAATAAAAAAAATCACGGTTGCTCATGGAAATATAGAAATTAGGGTTTGTTAAATTTGGAAGATTAAAGCAAATTCCGATAAAAAAGTAACATATTTGAAAGAATCAATTACTAAATTTTACATTGGTTAATTTTTCTTTTTTGATTGAATATGAGATTTTTTAGTTTTATGAGATTTTTTGCTCCTCCTACCACTGTTGCCACCGCTTCTGTTTCTTCTTCTTCTACTGTTGATGCTGCTATTTGTGTCGATGCCATGGCTTCTTATACTATTGCTTCTCATGTTGCATTGCTTTTGCAGTAGCTTATTATTGTTCGGCTTTTGCTTCTCCTGCCATCGTTGTTTTTTTACTTGTGCCGCCGCTGTCACTGCTTATTATTATTATTATTATTATAGCTATGTTGTTGCCGCTTCTGCTACCCTTGCTGCTTCTGCTAATGCTATTGGGGAAAGAGAGAGAAACATAATTACATGATTACATTTATTAATTCAAAAAAGACTTCAAATTTATTAACTGATTAAGTATGAGAGAGAAACAATTGTAAATTTGTGAATGTTTAAATCAACATAAAAAACACGAAGAAACAAAAGTTATCTACTATGTGTTTATGATTAGCATACATAAATTGAATATATAATTTGATCCTATTGATAAACGGTAATGCATCATTGTAATTTTATTTGATCATTTTAATGATGTTTTGGTAATATAAACAAACGTGGATATTTATGATGTTATAACTACTCTTTAGTTGTTAAGATTTGTATATTTATAATATCTGATGTGAGCAATTCGATATTGATGCGCATCCTCAATATATCTCGTGATATCCGTTATCTGATATGAAAATTAACTATCCAACACAATCCTAATACCCGGTATTTAAATCATTGATGCTAACATACATTTTATTTGTGGTATTGTTCTTTTCATGTATAGGCATGGGGTGTTTGGTTTAGTTAGTTCACGTCCAATGTGTGATTTTTTATATGTTTACCATATAGATTGTTGTGCTTGCTTTTCATTTTTGACATTGCCATAAAAATTTGTGTTGCTTTCATTTAGGGCCAGTTTGGCTTGTTGAATTTGGGTTGTGTAAATATGGCAAGTGATGAACAGTACATTTTCCACAACTCAAATTTTCTTGTTTGTTTGGAGGGAAAGTCGGGTTAGAAATTGGGCTGTGAAAAATGTAACACTAAATTTACATTGTTTTACTTCAATGATTTTAAAATTGACACGCCCCTGCCATTGCCTTCTACAACAACGTTTTACATTCACAATTTATAGTACATCAAAAATTACCATAGAAGTACCTTTTTTACAACTTCCAACAACCAAAAGAGTCAAGCTGATTTCCTTCCAGACAAGGACCACGAACGCTAGCCATAACCGAATCAAAAAGCCCCAAGTTCAAAAATGTGTTAAGCTTTTTCAAAACCCTAAATCGGGTTCCAACCGAGACTAGCCCCAAGAAAAAGTAGAAGACCAAGATTTACTAGAAGAAATCTCAGCAAATATAGCCCTGGAAGCAAGAAACATCTCCAAATAATTGATTGCAGAAGAGGAAGAAATGACTAAATGCGAAAAGGATGAAGACAGCTTGCAGATGACTGAGATGATTAGACGATAAGGAGAGGAAATAGATTGGAAAAATTAAAATTAGCTACAGTTTTTGGGGATGGTGATCTCGTGGCGGTAGGGTTTGTGTAGCGTGGAGATGAGAGGAGATAGAACTGAAGTGGAAAACAAATGAAAAAAGGATTATAGTGGCGCCTTGAAGAAATGTGGGACCTGCTTGGAGTTGTATATGATGTGGCAGAGAAATTTTGCTGTTGTGGCAGTCGACACATCAACATTGCGTCAGCAAAATACTCTCCCCCAATTCCACCAATCAAATACATCAGTGCATGAAAAGTCACCAAAAAGTGATGTAGTTGATTAACAATAGAAAATCAGTGGTCTCAACCCATTTCTCACCCTCAATTTGCAGCAACTGATCAGTCCATTAGCAAAACACATCACTTTTTTCTTTCAAGAATTCGGGATGACATGAATGCCATTGTTGTGTTAAATGTAATGTACGTTTTTTGACGTTAACATCCAAGTAGTGTATGTTCTGTGAATTGTGACTGTTTGTGTATGTTTTGTGAATTTTTACTGTTAAAACTTTTTTTCCATGAAGCAAACATTTATCATCACAATTATCACCATAGCTTCTTTGATCTAGATAGGGCACTATAAGAAATACTAGGATCCTTATGGTTTTGATTAATTCTTATGTATGGCTGTCAACTTTATGAATGCTGTTGTAGCCTAGAAGTCAAGGAAAATATCTTTTTTATCTTGCATTCCGGTGTTACAGCGGCCGTCCTTTACACCAATTTCATATCTTTACCTGGTAGGCGCAATCTCGGAGTTAACTTTTAGCTTGGGTGCTCTTTTATCAAAAGTTTAGCATTACATGCTGCCATCTCTGGCTATAGGTCAGTTTATAATTCCTTCTTGCGACATGCTGATAGATATGCAATTTTGGCCCATTATGGTGTTTTCGTAATTTTCAGATTTCTAGGGGCTTTTTTGTAATTTTCAGTTTATGGTTCTTTTTTGTAGTTTTCAGTTTATTATTTATAGGAGGTTAGGGTGATTGGGGAGTCTCACGCATATTTTGAAAGCACTTTTTGAGAGAGGCTGAGAATTCCCTCTATTTTCGGGAGAGCGGTCATCCTCTAGAATCGGTGACTTGGGAGAGCGGTCCACCTCTTTACCGTGACCAAATATCTTTTATTTTCAGTTTTTATTAATAAAAATCTGAACTTTTCTTCAAGTCCTATCAATTTAATGATAGATCTGTAATTTTGGGCAATCAAGGGTGTTTTTGTAATTTTCAGATTTCTAGATGTTTTTTCGTAATTTTTAGTTTTAGGGGTCTTTTTGTAATTTTCAGTTTTCAATTTATTATGTATAGAGGGCTAGGGTGATTGTTGATTCTCATGCATATTTTGAGAGAACTTTTTGAGAGGTTGAGAATTCCCTCTATTTTTGAGAGAGTGGAGTCGTCTTCTAGAATCGGCGACTTGGAAGCACGGTCCACTTCTTGAATGTGGCTAAACTATCGTTTATTTTCATTTTTTTTCATTTTTACTAATAAAAATATAAACTTTCATTCGAGTCCATCGATATGGTATCAAAGCATTTATGATCCATGTCGGTGACAAGATCAAATGGCAAGTTCGAAGCTTTGGATGAAAAAATTGAAGGGGAGATCAAAAATTGAAGAAATCCGTGGAGGAACTTGGGCATCGGGCGAGGAAAGTACAAGACGATGGATGCGAACATGGATTCGCTTGGTACAAAGTTCAACAATCTCACGCAAACTCTAATCCAACAATCACGAGATTCTAAGGTGAAAATTCAGATTTGGACGCGAATCCAAATCTTGGGCAAAAGGCGAAAGCTTTGGAGAAGGGAAAAGAAACGAAAGAAGATTTCGTCGAAGGACTTTTTGAGGACGTCGATTATTACTTTGAGAAAGACGTGAAAGATGATGGATGGGACATGGACCCACGTCGCCAGCCCCAGAGCCCCCTGCTGGGCCGACCATGACATGTTGCAGGGGCAGACGGCCCCCTGCAAGGGCGCCCGCCTCTGCAGACCTCCTACAGGGGCGGACAACCACTGCAGGACACTGGTAGGGGCACCTAGCCCCTGCAGGATTCCTGCAGGGTGCCAGCACCCGTGCCGACATCCAGCGAGAGCGACGAGGATTCTGAGGACCCTTAGCAATACATCGAGACACCTGTGGCCCTCAGAATTATCTTCTGGAGCAGGACGATGACTTTCGAGAGCCCTACGGCCCCTATATGCGGCGAAGAGGCGACAACATCCACTTCCAGTCTACGATGAGTTCCCTGGTGACTATAACGACGACACAACTTATGATGAGGGCGATGGAGACATGCCCTGGGGTGATGTGGGCTGGGGATGAAATGACAATGGCGGTGACACTTCTACGAGGGGCTACGTCCCAAAGACTTCAGGCATGATGCTTATCATACTCATCAGTATAGACATGTTGGAGGACACATGGGCCAGAGAAACATTGGAGTCGATGGAAAGGTGAGGAAACTCAAGATGCCACTATTCGAGTGAGATGGCACATATGCTGGATCTACATGGCTGAGAGATTTTTCACGGTGACACGCTTGTCAGAGGAGGACAAGTTGGAGGCAGTGGGCATATGCTTCGAAAGGAAGGTGCTTTCATGGTTTCAATGGAGGGAGCAGAGGCCACCCTTCATCTCGTGGGATGAACTCATGGATTGCTTAGTGCATAGATGTCGGGACACTCATGGGGATCTACAGGTGCAATTACTTTCGCTCAGGCAAGAGGGGACAGTGCATGAGTTTATGGAGAAGTTCGAGGCTTTATCAGGACGAGTGCGAGGGGTCCCAAAGGAGACACTGGAGGGGAGCTTTATGCAGGGGCTAAAGTCCTACATACGTGTCGAGCTTCGCATACATATATATCATGGATTGATGGAGAATATGGACTTGGCCCAGTTGGTATAGGATCGTCTTACAGAGGAGATGAGGTCTAGAGGGATTAGGGGCGGCTCCTCTTTTCAAAGCCAACCGGCGATAGGTGGATAACAGGCATCGGCAAGGATAGATCAGGCCAGTAAGGAGAAGCACAATGAGCCACAACCAGTGGGACAGATTAGGAAGATGACTGATGCAGAGATGCATGAAAAGAGACTGAATGGGTTATGTTTTCGATGTGACGAGAAGTTTACCCTGAGGCACCGATGTGGCATACGCAAGCTTCAGTTATTGTTACTAAACGAAGATGTGTGAGACGATGAGATGGAGGGAGAAGAGCCATGAGGAAATGAGCATCTCCACTTGGAGTAAGGCCGACATAGACTTCAAGCACTACTTTGATGACAATGTGGATTTTCGGGACGGAGTAATGACAGATCTGCAATTTTGGCCAATTGGGGGTGTTTTCGTATTTTTCAATTTTAGGGGTCTCTTTTGTAATTTTCAGTTTTAGTTCATTATTTATAGGGGCCTATGGTGATGTCGGATTCTCTTGCATATTTTGAGAGAACTTTTTGAGAGGTTGAGAATTCCCTCTATTTTCGGGAGTGTGTGGTTGTCCTCTATAATTGGCAACTTGGGATAGCGGTCTACCTCTTTAACGTGGCCAAACTATCTTTTATTTTCAGTTTTTAATAATAACTCTGAACTTTCCTTCGAGTCATGTCACTTGCATTCTTCCTCCATCTTGCAAAGCCAAGTTTTTTTACTTCTGCTTTTATTAAATTCCATGTATTCCATCTAGTGCATTTCAAGTTCACAATATGTGCGGATTGCGGTTCTTCGTCAGTCAATGTGCATCGATGCACACTGTATGTTTATCATAGAATATCCACAACATGGTATACCTCTCAATGTTGATTGTTTGTATGTAGAGTCAATGTTTTAACTATCAGATATCGGGATCTTATTGGATGAGAGTTTTTTATATCAAGCATAGGATATCGAAGGATATATCAGGGATACGTGCTAATATCAGGACAAATGTTAGACATACCTAAAGAGCAGTGATATCAATATGTTATCGAAATACTGTGAATATGGTTAGATGGCATCAAGATGAACATATTTTGTACAAGAAATAAATCATGAATAGAAAAGGTATGAAATTTTTTCATGAACTACTAGAAAACATCATAGATGTTTAAACAGTATGAACCATGACATGTGTATCACAAATCATTACTAAATATCATAATATCTTAAATCTCGTTTAAAAATATGCAAAATTTTGTGAGATGTGACGGCATCACAAATAACTATAAAATTTATAAAAGCTTAAGATCTCATCCATACAATATGCAAAATTGTGTGAGTCATGACATGCATTACAAATTACTAGAAAACATCATAGTTTTATCAACTTTCAAAACGATATGAGCCATTACAAAGGCATCATAAATAGCTACAAAATACATCTTATTCAACTGTAAAATGATGAGTCATGGCAAAACTTTATCTGTTCCTCTTCCATTCTTTTCTTTCTATTTTCAGTTCTCTCATTAGTTCTCTCCGTTATCCAACAGTGAAATTAGCTACTACACATCTATTATATTTACAAGTGCAAGGTAATAGTGACAATAGGTACTCTTGTTGCAATAACCTAAGCGACAAGTTAAAGAAGTAAAAAAGCAATAGTGGTATGTAAGAGCACTAAGAAGCAATAACAAGTAAGACGAAATAACAATGTTGAAAAGAAAAATAAGAAAAGGCATCGATAAGAAGAAAATAGCAAACAATGCCCAAGTTAGGGGAGCAATAATGTCATAACAAGCAATGCACTTTTGAAAGAAAGAATCCAGTCAGCAACTCAGCATTTAAGATATCATATTTTTATATAACTATTTTAGGTAACACAATTTATAGAAAATTTCTTGAAAAATATGAAAAACTTATTAAAACTCATATTGATATTCTTTACATAAATAATGTAGTCATCATAAAGCTTCCATCTCTCTATTTCTATCCTCTCAATTTTATCGTGACATAAATTAATACATAAAAGCATAACTAATTTGGAAAGAACTATTTATATAAGTAGCTTTGAGTGTAAAATTTAGGACCACACTAGTATTTTTACTTAAAAATATTGCAAATAACAAACACAGATCATATCGGTGATATGGGATCAAAAATTTACAACATTTTTTGGTCATATCGTAGCATCCATATTGTATCGTTTATGGTCCGAAAACCATATATCAGGTGATATATCGGCTGTATTGGGAGGATATTTAAAACAATGTGTAGAGTATGACTTTCTTATGTAGCCAAAAACTGCTTCCTTTGCCAAGTAGGCTCTTTAAGCTTACATGTGCCTCTGCGTCATATTTTCCAGATCCTTCATTGAAGTTTAAGGTTGAAAATGGCGTGAAGAATTGCGAGTTGCTCCTAAATGGATATGTGGTGCGCTTTTCCAGTTGGTTTGTGTGTATGATGTATGGCTCTTAACGTGAGGCTTCACCATTGCAGCTCCCTGATTTTCCCCCTTTTCATTTTGATAGGCTTGCTTATTTTTGAGTTCACAACAATCTAAATTTCAGTGTGACATGTTCTTTTGCCAATCTAAATGGCATCAATTATCATTCCCAATGCAAACTGATTCACAGACATCCTAGCTATATTCCATATTATTAGCTGTTTATGTACTTCCCCACTGTGCATGCCCTATCTTCCTGGCAGTTTATATTACAGTATTTACTTGATTCAGAATAAGATTTCCTTTTGAAACTGAAAACTCTTGGGTTTGTGCTTTTTTCTGCAGTTTGCAAGTAGTGTTGCCCAAAAAGGCGAAGCCTCTATACAATCGATTTTAATTTGCAGTTGACGATTTGGGACTATTAATCAATGTTCTAGATCTTTAATAATTTTTTCGACTTCCATCCTTGACAATCCTATGATGACAATGGGTGTGGTTTTATCTGCACAGTATTAATGAAACTAGGGGAAGATGTAAAGAAAGGACACTTGAGTGTTTATTTTGGGATGATGGAATGAAAGAGTTAGAACCAGATAATTTACTGAGAAAGCAAAATCTGATTGAAAACATATATGTTTGAAATTACTGATACTTGAGCGGGGTTATAATTTAAGATTTATGTTCTATGAGGCGTGTTGTTGATAAATTTTATAACCAAACTATTATATACAAATACATATGTGTGCTTTTGTGTATGGAAACAGAACACCTCTTTGAGAAGCATGAAATATCTTTTACAATCCTATAGAATTCATTTTTTTCCTTTTAAATAAACATATTGATAGGTTCCGAGGAAAGATACTATTTTTATTAGATAAAAACTGAAATAGAAGATAGATTGATTACACTTAAAGGAGGTAATCGCCCTCCCAAGACGCCGGTAAGTGAGGACGTCCGCACTCTCCTAGATCTACCTAAGAATTCTAGAACCCTCACAAAATATCAATATTCAACATAAGAAATTAGCCACGGCTAGACCAAGTTTAAATAAGAAACCCCTCTCCTAAACAATGACAAATATGCCCTTCAAAATAATTAAAACAAGGAAAGTCGCAATCGCCCCTAGGTTGGCTCCCCCTTGTGTGTGCGTCGGCCCGCGGTCCCCCTTGGTCCTTGCCCTTGGCCCGTGGATTTAACATTTCTCCGCCCCTGAAAATCCACCTTGTCCTCAAAGTGGTGCATGAGAGTACCGGCGGTGCTACTCTGAGTGGAAAGTCGTCTTTCCCTCCGATCCCTTCATCCTCCACGTCATCATCCTCGTCTGCCTCCGCTATCAACACTTGCAGCTTGCGACCCCACAGTGGTGTCCGGGGGTGAAGCGCTCGTCGCATCTAAAAAGCCCTTTCTGCCTCTTCTCTCTCATCTCTGCGTCGGTCATCCTCCGGAATTGGCCATCAGCTGGTGGTGTGCTGCTCTGCTCCAGTCTTCTCAGAACTCGTCTGATCTGTCCCGGTAATGATCTTCACCCCTTCGGCTTCGGATGTGGTACCCTGCTGCACGTGGCTTTTGTAACCGCTCCCGACTCTCCTATCCTCTGTCCGAGAGTTCTCTACCATCTGCGCCATCTCTATGACCTCGGAAAGTCCCCTGGGCTTGTAGGGTCTCACTGCAGCTCGAAGGCTGGGTCTCAGCCCCTTCAGGAAAGTGCCTTATAGTGACTCGTCTGAGACGCCGTGTACTCTTCCCGCCAAGGTCTCAAACCTCTCAATGTACTCACGTACGGGTCTCTCCTGCCTGGGGGCATATAACTGCTCGTGGAGGTTTCCCAAGCGGAGATCTCTGAACTTCTCCAACACGAGGTCCTTCAGCTCCTCCCAGCAACGAATCTGTTGCCTCCTCTCCTTCCACTGATACCATCCTAAGGCGCTCCTCTCCATGCAAATGGATGTCGCCTCCAGCTTCTGTGCATCGGTCATGTGGTGCGCTGCGAAGGATCTCTCTACTGTGAACAACCAGGCATGCAGGTCCCCTCCCTTGCGAACATTGTCATTTTCAGCTTCCGCACCTTGTAGCCTCCTCCAAAGTGCCCCTGATCGGGCCTCCCTTTAGTACGGTGATGCGGACGGTAGTGCTGTCGCCTCTCATCCTGGGTCTCGTACTGTCTAGGTGGCACTCCTCCGCGACCACCATAGACCCCTCGAGGACCTCCACGCCTAGCCTCAAAGTCGTCCCATCCTGTGTCATCTCCAAATTCAGCCACATACCCTCCCCCGTCGTTGTAGTACCCATGTCCCTCCCCGGTGTCAAATCCCCCGCCAAAATCACGCGTCGGGTCCTCCAAATAGGGCTAAAATCCCCTCTCGAACTGCTGATGTCGTCCTCGCTGCTCGTCGGATGCGTCGGGGGCCCGCAATGGCCCGGGAAAAGGGCCTCGGAAAGGCGGAGGGCCCGCGGGACCTGGGCGCGGCTACCCAGGGCCCCCGCGGCCCTGTACCAAGCCCACGGGGGCCTGGCGGTGGTCGCCCAGGCCCGCCGGGGCCTGACGATGCAATTTCGGGCCCCCTCAGCCTGGGGAAGGCCCCACGGGGGTCATCGGAGGCCGGCGTGGGTTCGTCGGCCCCTAGCGGTGGTGAGGGGGGCCGCTGCCCCCCTTGCCGTCGTTCAGGGGCTCCGTGGGGAGCCTCTCTGCCTTGCGCCACTCTTGGGGGCGGCGGCTAGGTTGGCCGGCCCCCCTCCTTGCCTCTTCCGCCTTTCATTTGATGCCTTCGTGGTAATCTTTCCTCCACGGATCCTCCTCATCCCCTTCGTGTGATCCATTCTCCTCGTAGGGACGATCCGTATCCCAATCATCTTCCTTTTCCTTACTCAAAGGTGTCGCCTTTGATGTCAAATTAGGGTTTCCTCCATCGGGGTGACTCGTTGACCCTTGGGAGAGGAGCTTCGTCAATTGTTCTCCTTGCTTGGATTAATTAGCCGCCAATAAATTGATGGATTCCGCCAACGCCTTCATCGCCTTCATCGTCTCTTCGTCGATTTCTTCATCCCTTCAATTTTCCCCATGAATTTTTCCTCCAAAGTGTCGAATTTATCCTCCGATCTCGTTGTCAGCGCCGCCATGGATCATCACGTACTCTGATACCAAATTGATAGGTTCCGAGGAAAGATACTATTTTTATTTGATAAAAACTGAAATAGAAGATAGATTGATTACACTTAAAGAGGGTAATCACCCTTCCATGACGCCTGTAAGCGAGGACGTCTGCACTCTCCTAGATCTACCTAGGAATTCTCGAAAAACTCTCACAAAATATCAATATTCAACATAAGAAATTAGCGACGGCTAGACCAAGTTTAAATAAGAAACATCTCTCCTAAACAATGACAAATATGCCCTTCAAAATAATTAAAACAAGAAAAGTCGCAATCACCCCTAGGTTGGCTCCCCCTTGCGCGTGCGTCGGCCCGCGGTCCCCCTTGGCCCGTGCCCTTGGCCCGTGGATCTAACACATATTTCATCTCTACTAATATTAAAAAATGCCAACCCTCACCATACCAAGTTTCGTTCCAGTAGTATTCTATGCAACTTTCCTCCTTCCTCGTACCAATGCGATCCTACATTCTTGATAACTTTTGGTTTGCAGCAAATATATTAACTCTTCTTATATCCTGGCGCTATTAATATTACATTTTTCCTTCACAGGTCTTAGTGTTGCTCTTGTCCATCTCACATTAACTTTCCACAGACAACTATGTACACCTACTTCAGGTGGTATAATCTTGTCTGATATTTGTTCACATTCCAGCGACTGTTGTTTGTATCAACCAATTGGTATTTTTGCTTCCTTTATTAAATGATTGACTCTGATGGTGAGATTTTACCATGGGGTTCCCATTATGGGTTATTCTATGTTCAAACCAAGGTTTGAGGTTTCGGCCGATACCCTTGGGTATCAGCCATATCGTTTTGGTATCGGTGGGTAACGAGACCGAAACTAGGGGCCAGTTTCGGTATCGGCCGATACTGAATGGTATCAGTCAGTTTCAGCCGATACCGGTATCGTCGGCCAATACCGACCGATACCAGCCAATACCGACCGATACCGTTTAGTATCGGTCGAATACGGAGAAAGAAGAATGCGTAATTAAATAAAAAATTCTCAAAAACCCCAAAATTGAGATATTGACACGCTATTCACACTCTACATTTGTCTAAACATATTACGCAGTACTTACAAGTTTGCCATATTGTAACTATCGAGAAAGTGTTTTTAGCTAAATGGTTAACGTGAATAGCATATTTTTAACTAATATTGTTCTTAATTATGTTATAAGTTAGAAATTATCTTTATTAGTTTTCCATTATCTTATTAGCAACAAATTTTAACTAATATTGTTAGTTACATGTAACTTACAATTTTTGAACCTACCGATACAGACGAATCGAAACTCACTTTCGAAACCGTCGAAATGGGCGATACTGAAACCGAAACCTAAATTTTCGGGAGAGCGATGTCGAGACCAAAAACGAGACCTCAAACCTTGGTTCAAACAGTTGGCCATTGCCCATGATATTAGGCAATGTCAATTGCAGTAAGAAAAGGGTCCTTCGCTGCTTTCCAAGCCTGCCATTCTATGTTTTCTGTCTATCTTCCATCCAATCATCTTGTACTTAGTTCTGACAACTTTTACTCAAATGTGTTCTCAGACTGTTAACTACTCTTACCCATGGGGTTCTCATACACGTGGAAGCGCATGATTGGTTGTCAACCTGTCGTTGCCTTGACAAACCTTTTCACTTACATACTTTGGAGTGCTTTGTTTTCCTTTCAGAAAGAAGGACCTCATGTCATTATTCTTCTAATGCGACCTCTCCATGTTAGTTCCATATGAATTGTTTGGAGCGTGGTTTGAGGTTTCGCCCGATATAGCTAGTGTCAAACCTTTCGTCTTGGCATCAGCCTATACCGAGACGAAACAACGGCTCAAGTTTCTGATTTGACCGGAACGATGCCGTTCCGGCCAAAACCAAAGGTAAAATTGAAAAAAAAAACATTACAAATTCTTCCAAACTCAAAGACACATAAATCACCGGTGAAATTTGTACTAAAAATGAAAACTCAAAAAATTGAATATTTTTACATCATTTTCGTCTAGTCCCACCGGTGAATATTTGGAGAGCAGTCTTCATCGTCTTCGTCGTCAGAGAGCCCCACCACTTGCGCGTTTTCGAAGAGCAGTCGTCGGAGATCCTCGCCTCTTGCGAGTCCTCCAAGAGCAATTTTCTTCTTCTTCTTCTTCTTCTTACTGTCGCTTGCGAGTCTTCGAGCGTCGCAGCCCCACCTCCCGTGAGTCTTCGATCTTGCGCCTTTGCGAATGTTCGAACTTCGAAAGCAGTCGAAGGCTCGGAGCAATTAGGACTGTGCTGCTATTAGATTACACATCTTGCTAACAATTACACTTATTTACAAGTTTGTCATTCTCTAATAAAACGTATTAAAGAAGGGGAGTGGCAAACATGTAAATAAATGTAAGTTGATTACTTAATGTGTAATTTGACTAGTGCACTTTGGAACTCAACGAGGCTGTGCGTTGATATTCATCTAACCCATTTTCCTAAGTACACTGCATTTATTTACACGTTTGCCATTTTCTTATGGTAAGGGAGTGGCATACTTGTAAAAATTGTAATATATTTAGCAAAAATGCGTATTATGAATAGCAAAATCCTCTAAATTTGATGATATATACTTGTAAAAATTGTAATATATTTAGCAAAAATGCGTACTATGAATAGCAAAATCCTCTAAATTTGATGATATATGTATTTTTAATTTTTGATACTATTATACATTAACATTTTAGTTAGAATTTGATATTAGTAATGCAAATTTAATAGTATTTGATAATATTTGATAAATTTTTAAGTATTTAAAACTACCGATACGGACGAAACGAAACTCACTTCTGAAACCACCGAAACAGACGGAACCGATACCGAAACTTAAATTTCCGGGAGACCGAAACCGCGACCTCAAACCTTGGTTTGGAGCCCATCCATACACATCTGACAGGAAATTGGAGGAAGATGCTGTTAATTTCGGATGCATGTGCGTGTTTTGTTTGCATTCAGTTTGAATTTGGCTTAAATCATGTCTTTCAAAAAATACAATTTCCTATACTAGGGTTTATCATTTATGAGCACAGAACTTTATGGAGAGTCTCGCATCTGTGTCCAACATTTATCAAATAGCATGACACATATCACATACTTTGTAGTGTTCTCAGAGTTCGAGAAACTAAAAAATTGCATGCCATATTAGTGCACAGGCTTTAATTATCAAACACTATGGAGCCATGTATTCCTTATTGACATATAAAATAGTTGTATTCATTGCATGAGAGGGATACCATGCAAAACCTGACAACATTGTAATAAGTGAATATATGAGTGGCTTCATAGACTTATATTAGTTTGAGGTGATGGTTTGGAATTTTTTTGGTTTGATTTATTTACTTGGTTAGAAGATATGAATTTAAATTATTAAGATTTTGTTTTGTTTTTTGTTTGCTCCTAATAAGACATGTTATAAATACTATGACTTTTGATGTGTATAATTACATATAGAAACATGCATACACATATGCACTCACATAGGTACGCTCCCATCTTCCTGCATCCAACTTTAAAAGATTTGGCACATGTTGGTGTTGTGTTATTGCTGTATACTAGTTCCACCGATGCCTCCTGGCATAGTGTCTTTCCCTTGTACATTTTCTTGTAGGATAGGTTTTTGGAGAATTGATCCTTGGTTGCATTAATGAAATTGCATTAGTGAATACATGAACAAGTTAGGTTTTTTTCTTGCTGTTTGGCCTTCAGAGCTTATGGCGAGTTCCCCCCTTTTCCACAGTTTACTGGTGAGACTTACTCCTGACCTGAGGTTGTTAACCAGACACCCACCTATACATGCTGAATTTAGTGGAGCGTTGTCTATATACATTCATGCTGGATGCTTAAGCTAATTTTGATTGGAAACAGCTTAAAGAATGATGCTGAAGCTGATACTTCTCACCTTTATTTGCTCGTCTTGTGTTTACTGTTTAATATACCTTCTTGTGAGCTTAGAGTAGTTCATTTTAGGGTAATACTTCCTATTAAATAATTTTCCCTTGTTTGTGTTGGGGGGATAAATGCACATCAAAACCTGTCACTTTCTTTATTAATTTTTGTGTATCTTGCTAATCTTCCAGGTTGGTGCTCTGGAACCGCTTGCTTTGGCATCTGAGGTCTCCTTGGCCTCTGCAGTTTCTAGTCGTCCACTTCCTACTAAGGTATCTTCAATAACTACCACCAATGAAAATGAGGGAGTTAGTATTATCAGATCTGATGAGGTTCCTGGAAAATCTAGTACAGATGGGACTACGACTTCAGTTGCTGGCAAAAGTGGCAGCCTGTCTCTTGATGCTTTAGCAAAAGCTAAGAAAGCTTTACAAATGCAGAAGGAATTGTCAGAAAAGCTAAAGAAGATTCCCATGGTAGTTCTATGAAAGCAATGTGTTTTGATTTTGTTGTTCATATTATATTTCTTAACCAATTAATCTGGATGTTGTTCTTTTGTTTGGTACACAGCTAAATAAACTTGTTAGCACAAGCAACTCACAGGTAGCATCTGACAGAGATTGTCAGAAAGTTCAGTCAGCATATGTTGGAAGTCAGCACGTTGCTTCTACATCAGCGACAACTTCAATGGCCCCAGGTCAAGTAACAACAAGGTCAAGCTCTGCAAGCTTACCTGCTGGCGCTGCAATGTCTGTGGGTGGGACAACTATCCCTGGGTTTGGAAGCCAACCTGCTATTGATGCAGTGAAGCGTGCACAAGAGCTTGCTGCGAAAATGGGCTATCGACAAGATCCGGAGTTTGCACCTCTCATAAATATGTTTCCTGGATCCTCAACAGTATCCGAAATGGCTGCACCTCAGAGACCTTCCAAAGTACCTGTACTGCGACTGGATGCTCAGGGTAGAGAAATAGATGAACACGGAAATGTCATTAATATGCATAAACTGACAAATCTTAGTACCTTGAAGGTGTAGTATCTCTTGCGAACTGCTCTTTATTAATTTTTTATCGAATACAATACTAACTCTTGGAAAAAACCAGGTTAATATCAACAAACAGAAGAAAGAAGCGTTTCAGATAATTAGACCAGAATTTACTGCCGACATCCTATCAAATCCTCATTTTGATGAGAGAATGGGTATTAATACAGCCAAGTTAGTAAGGCCTAAAAGGATGTCTTTTCAATTTGTGGAGGAGGGCAAATGGGCGAAACAAGCAGAGATCATCAAAATTAAGGTGCTACCCTTATTGACATTTGTCATATTCTGTGTTTTCTCAATGAAAATTTATCTTACGATTGTCTTGCCTTGTGCTGTTATCTTTTCATTTCAGAATCAATTTGGGGAAGCACAATCTAAGGAGTTGAAGGTCAAGCAATCACAGCTTGCAAAAGCAAAGGCTGAGCCTGATGATAACCCAAATCTAATTGCCATTGGCGAGAGAGTTTTCAAGGAGAAAAAGAAGGATGATATACCTGAAATTGAGTGGTGGTAAGCTTTATTTAGCTTTTATGTGATACTTTGTTACCAAACCTTCTCTTATGCCACAAATTTTCAAACAGGGATAAATCACTCTTACCTTCTGGTGCCTATACTGATGATGCTGAAGAAAAACTGAATGTTGAAAAGATAACAATATATGTGGAGCATCCTCGTCCTAGTGAGCCTCCAGCAGAGCCTGCCCCACCACCGCCACAGCCCCTAAAGCTAACAAAGAAAGAGCAGAAGAAATTGAGGACGCAGCGTCGCCTCGCGAAAGAGAGGGATAGGCAGGAGATGATTAGGCAAGGCCTATTAGAGCCTCCTAAACCTAAAGTTAAAATGAGCAATCTCATGAAAGTTCTTGGATCTGAAGCAACCCAAGACCCCACAAGGTTGGAAATGGAGGTTCGCACGGCTGCTGCTGAGCGCGAGCAAGCCCATGTTGATAGAAATATTGCCCGCATGCTTACCCCAGCAGAGCGTCGCGAAAAGAAAGAAAGAAAACTATTTGAGGATTCTAACACACTTGAGACCCTTGTGTCGGTGTACAAGATTAAAGACCTCTCCCACCCTCAGACACGCTTCAAGGTCGATGTGAATGCACAGGAGAATCGCCTCACTGGATGTGCTGTGATATCAGATGGCATCACTGCCGTGGTTGTTGAAGGGGGTAAGAAATCTATTAAGAGGTATGGGAAGCTGATGCTGGAGAGGATAAACTGGGCAGCTGTTGTGAATGATGATGGTGGTGGAGATGAGAATGCTGATTCTCCTGTCAATAGCTGTGTTTTGGTCTGGCAGGGCAGTGTTGCAAAACCTGGCTTTAACAGATTTCTTGTTCACCAGTGTAGAAGTGAAGCTGCTGCTAGGAAAGTGTTTGCGGATGCTGGAGTTCCACACTATTGGGATCTTACCATTAACTTCTCTGACGATCTTATGTGAGTTCAGCGGCACTGAGCAACAATGCATATAAGCTTGCTGGATCCCGAGGGAGTGTTGGAAGAGTTGCCGCGTAATTTGGTCTATAGTGGCGAAGTCAGAAACAGCTGCTATGGTCCTTTTCCTTGCTTGAATGGTTGCCAATACATGCAACTCTACCCTTGCATTGATTCCATAGGCATAAGCCAGAGTAAGTATTTTGTTGATAATTGTGGTCAAAGATTGACACTGGTATGGATTACGTCGCACCTTATCTTGATAAACATAATCATGCTTTAGTTGAAAGGCTTGGAGCATGACTGTTCGTTACGCTGTGGCTTTGCTTACCATGCGAAGTCCATATCCTCCATTTTCATATAGGCCCAAGCTCTCGGCAGTTCAACTGTAGTAATCTTTGTTATTAACCTGCTGGTTTCGATTTTTCTTTCGGAATTACTCTGCCAGGAGTCACGGAAGTTTTGCCGGGCAGGTTTCTTGTGGAGTGTTATATCTGGGTTGTTTGTTATTGAACTTCATCCATTGTAAATGAGAGGAAGATTGGATATGCTAATTTCTGTATTTCCTCGAGTCTTGTGTAGCCCACATTTTCAGTTGTACTTATAGCTCATGTGAATTATTTGTAGATGGGTAAGGATGCATGCCGAGGTTGGAAGGCTAGCAATTGCGTCTGTAGTCATGCAATGGCCTAGATTTTTGGACTAGCATTTCTACAAATTTTAAGGAATTTTCTTAAAGGATTCTTTTCTTTCTCTTTTCTTTTGTTTGCAAAGACAAGCCCACAAGCCCCCAGCCTAACTTCCCTCTCCCTTCTTTCCTTTTTCTTCTTCTTCTGGTTTTCTCCCCCCTAAAGACCCAATGGCCCATGAGCCACCTCCCAATCCCACCCCGGCATCACTTAACACCCCCAACTAACGCTCCCCCACGCCGACACACTCACTCACTCTCACTCACACACTCTCCCCCCTCCTCTAGGCAATATGGATGTTGACGAACAAAACGTCCGACGAACAACTTGTAAACAAGGTCGGTACAAGTTCGTTTACGTTTGTTCAGAAAAAAGCTTTAAGAAGCTTGAACAGCTTTTTATAGCTTGATTAGTAAATGAACATGGTTGTTGACGAACAAAACGTTCAACGAACTATTCGTGATACATACATGTTTACGTTCTTTCAGAAAGCTTAACGTACATGCTTGAATAGATTTTTATAGCTTGGTTAGTAAACAAACAGAGCTTGAACATAGTCGTGTTCATTCATTTATGTTCATAAACAAGCTCGTTAAGTGATCGTTTAGAACTCGCAAACTAAGAGTTCGAATGTTAGATTAGTGTGTGTGTGTGTATATATATATAATATTTATATTTATATAACATATATGGTATACATATTATTATTAATAAAAACAAAAGATTAAACGGGCTCTTATTAACTTATATTATATTTTATATAATATGTTCACGAACAAGTTTCTGACATGTTCACGAACAAGCTTGATAAGTCTTGTTCGTGAACAATACACGAGCTTGCTCATGAATAATAAAGGCACTAATTTGAACAAGATCAAATGCTAAAGAACGATCTGGAACACAAACCTTAATTTCTAAACGAGCTCGAGCCGAGCTTAAACATGAAGTTTGTTTATGAACAAATCAAGCTCCATGTTCAAGCTCGATCAAGCTTGTTCGTTAATAGCCCTACTTGGCGATATCTCACGACCCCCTCTCTTTCTCTCTCACCTAACGCCGCCGCCTCCTCTCTTGACAAAATTCGTCGCCTCAATTACTTCAGCCGACGAAAGTCTCGTTGTCGTCACTGCCGAACGAGACCCACACCCACTGAGAGTTTGACATCTTCTCTTGTTATCCCCCTCGACAGCTCATCATTGCCCCTTAAATTTCTATAGGCAGAAATCTCGTCGATCCCAATCACCGCGTTTAAGCTAAGTGTTTCTTCCCCTAACATATCGGAAGCTCCATTTATCCACTACTTCCATCTGTCGGTTTTTACGCAAAAATTTCTATTTTCTTCTTCCAAGAACTCGATCATTGAGTTTTATCGTTGGATTTGGTTTTGGGAGCTTCGCCTCCCTCTCAGTTGTCTTTCCTCCCCTCCATGAGCAAGCCGCAGCTGCTCGACAGTGCCGTGGCACAGCTTGGGACTCCGGTTATCTCCGACGACTTCAGTTTTTTTAGTAAATTTGCTCTAATGCCAATATTGTGATTTAATTTTCTTCTTGATTGCAATGATGTTGAACTGAGCTTGTGGTGTGCTTGGCGGCGACCCTCGTCGCCGCCCCTTACCGCTGCTCCACGGTTGTGTTTCTTGGGGTTTGTCTCTATTGGTTTCTGTTGGTGATTTTAGGCTTTGCACCGGGTTTCGCTTGGTCTGTGCCTTGAATTAGGTTGTGGCTTCTGTTGTGTTGTTGGGTTTCTCAGTTGGTTGGGTTGGGCCCATGTTCGTTATTTTCATGACCGGATCTCTGGCTATATCGTGGGTGTTGAACTGGGGCTTTTGCCCCTTTTGGTGTTGGCGATGGGTGTTGGTGTGAATTTGGGTGTTGTTGTTGGACTTGAGTGTTGTTGTTGGACTTGGATGTTGGCTTGATGTAGGTCTTGGGTGGCTTTGTTATTGACCGTTGCTGTTGGACTTTGGTGTTGGCTTTGTTGTTGTATGTTGGTGATGGGTTTGGGGTTTGGGCTTGGCGTTGACCATTGGTTTGGGTTTTGGTGATGGACATGTGTTGGACTTTGGGCTTTGCTATTTGGTGTTGGAATTTGGGCTTTGCACGAGCTTGCTGGACTCGTGAGTTTTTTCCCTGTTTCGTGAGGCCATGTGGCCAATGTTGGTTGGAAACAGGCTGTTGCCTTATTGTTGGTTGGACATGGGATTCATGCTTGGCTTTATTTCATGCCTATATTATATTGAAATCATCCTTGATGATAATGTTGGCCGGTGACCTGAAAAGCATGAGCACATGGATTAGGCCCATATACGATTGATAATGAGACTTCTATGAGATCAAACCGATTGTCCCCCATTTTAATTGCAAAGTCTCTAGTTGCATGCACATGCATAGTTAATGATAATTTCCATCAAATTGGGACATTATGGTTGACTGTGCTATGTTGACATGTGATCTTGAAGTAAACTGGTATTATTCCCATATATGACTTGTTGTTGGACATGTTGGTTATTGATGTTACCTTACAAGTGGCATATTCCTAAAAATTGGACTTGTTTACATGATGATACTTGGAACTACTGGAAATCATGAAACTTGGACCACATAGCATCCAATCATATTGCATAATTGTGATGTGACCTTGGCCATGTTTAGAGACTTTGTCTCATTCTTATAATGCATGTTTGTATCACAATTGTTGCATGGGTTACACAAATATTGGCATGGAACTATAGAACTCTGAAAAACATCTGACATGGGAACTATCTATATAAGGAACAACACCACTGTGAAAACTGTATAACTCTTAACATCATAGACTCATTGGTTTTTGGGGGTAACTCGGAGTTGGCAAGTTCGATAATGACCAGAACCTTTGCTCATGGTTAAGATCCTCTCATGAATCTGTTACCCGTCGGAGGGATACTAAATCATATCATGACTCTGTTATCCGACGGAGGGATCGTGAGTCCCCTTTCAGGTATCTGTTTGGACTCGGTCCGGGTGAGCTCACACGTGGTACTAGGTAGTTTCGATAGCATATCGCCCTCTGATACGAGTCACGGCTTAGGATTGGTATAACTACCAGAATGCAGATATCATATGCTTAAACTGAAATATGTTGCATGCATGTCTTTAGCTTCTTCTTACCGTCGCTTATTTACATTGCTTTTGCTTTAATTTCAGTCATATTTATTTACATTGCTTAAATGCCAAGTTCTAACATTATTGTGAATTTACTCCAACTAGCTGTTGCACCATTAAGTGCTAATCAGGGATACGAGGAGACCACTGACTTTGAGGAGTCCGAGTTTGCTGCGTAGGACACATATCTTTGAGTGTGAGATTGTGAGCATATTTCTTATATATTTTCTTTATGAATTTTGAGAGTATTTATCAGTATGTGTATTGTATCAGACATCATGTACTCCCATGCATTAATGAAAATTCCGTTTGTGTATTTCAGTACATCTCTGCTCGTGACCTATGTTGTTTTTATTAGTAAACATGACCGGCATAACATGCGAAAAACAGTTTCATTACTCGGAAAGCGGGGCGGACATGTCATGTTACCGATGATCTTGTGACTTCTCCTACGCGCGAATGAAATTTCAAAAGAACTTTCTCTTCCTTGAATTACTTCCGACCTTGCCATGTTGTGTTTGCTGCATTGTGTATTTCGGATGAACAGAAGCAAATTTCATCGGAAATAAGCAAGGGAGAATCTTCACATGCTGCTGATTTGTGCCATCGCTACGGCTACTCTGAGTTGATATGTGGCGCATCATTGTGAGAGCAACTTGGGAGTTGCTATTAGCACAGATCTGATTGCTGAGTTTACAGACCACTTATTTACACGTTTGCCATTACAAATCTTATACTGAGTTCACAGACCACTTATTTACAAGTTTATCATCCTCTTCTCCCTGATGGCTTGAAGACATCATGAAGATAG
Source organism: Scilla litardierei (assembly GCA_030789695.1). Classification (NCBI taxonomy): domain Eukaryota; kingdom Viridiplantae; phylum Streptophyta; class Magnoliopsida; order Asparagales; family Asparagaceae; genus Scilla; species Scilla litardierei. Next base: position 23,238,805 of record CM061141.1, read on the forward strand.
ATAGTGTTGACGAACTTGAAGATTAAGTAGTGTCAACGACAATGTAAGATAGTGATTAGGGAAAAAAATCTAAGTTTCTGTCACTATTGATGAGAAACGAAAGCAAGGGAGAATCTATGTGTAGCAGTGATATAAAAAAATGAGAGAGGAATGCGAGCGAGAACTGTGAATAAATATTGCATATGTTGGAATGAGCAAGTCGAAAGACATAACTTGTTAAAATTTCAAATGTAGCATTGTTTGGAAACCAATGTATGAATTAAAAACTTCCAGAATTTTGGCTTAAAAGTGGATGTACTAAAATTCCATTCATAACTAGGTTTTTACTACCTCCATTTTCCGAAGGTCAGTGATTGCAACAGAGAGTTTGCATACCAAGAGTTGCAACAGATGGACCTTCAGCACCCAATCAAGTTTTATTTAAGGCGTTTTGGTGTGGCTGGTTCGTTGACGTATTAAAACTTGGTTGATTTTCTAAAATGTTTTTAAATTTGGTGGATTTTCGCAATTATTTTTAATTTTTGGCATTTTCCCAAAAAAAAGTCTAAAAAACAGGAAAAATAAAAAAGAATGGGAAAAGAAGAAGAAGAAGAAGAAAAGCTCCAAACTGGCATATCATCAGTTTCGATCGTTCAGAAATTTGAAGGCCGACGGCAACGAGAGGAGTCGAGAGGAGCTCCATCTCATCTTAACACTATGTCTGTGCCTCGGAAGGAGGTCTCTCCCTCTCTTGCAGGAAGTGAAACATGCCATTTTAATTTCATTCTCTCTTGTTTGTTATTATCAAAAGGTGTCATTTTTAATCGTAGGTCTCACTGAGGGGAGCGAGCGCCAAAGAGATAACGAGGGATGCTCTCCTACAAAAAGTCCTTCAGGAGAGAGAGCTCCGCAACTTTACCCGGCGGGCCGCCGCCGCCGCCCTCTTCATCCAGGTCCCTACCCCTCTTTCTATCCCCTTATTAATCCTATTTCTTTAGATCTACTGTGATTTTGATTTAAATGTTGACTTTACAGGAAAAAATGTTTATTTTTAATAGATCTCGAATCTCAGTACAAATCGAGATTAGGGGTTTCATAAAATGCAGACTAAGCTAATTTAGAGGCCTCCATTTGAGAGTAGAAGCAGCCCAGTCGGGAAAAGCTTTAAATGACTTCCTTGATTGTGTTAGGAATTTAGGTGAATGGTGGTGCATAGCTAGGGTTGTAGTTTATACAACAATAACAGAAACAACAACAAAGGCTTTATACAGATTCTTGGGATGGCTTAACGAAGTTCTTTTCTTCCATTCATCGGTATGGTGCACAACTTAATATTTCAAGAATTGTATGTGTTTGCCTGATTTCATTGGGTGCATTAGTAAGTAACCTGCAATTTGGTAAAGACTATGTTTCTTTAGTAAAATAAGCTTTGACACGGGGGTGTCGGACACGACACACAAGGACACATGTATATATGGATGTTTTTACTGCAGCAACATCTATTTGACTTGTATAGGTGCATGCATTTGGTTATTTACGAAAGCATCTAGTAGTGAAATGATATATGTACCATCAGCCTTTGTTTAAAGGAAGTATGACCAATTCATCTTTACATATTGTCGAGGTAAATAAAGGTTTTGCATTTTTTAGAAGTGTCCGACACGGATAAACACCAGTGTCATGTCAAAAAACATCAACATGGTAAATATTAGTTAAGAGAAGTGTTCTACATATCATTAAATATAAGTGCATCAATTTTCTAAATAAACTAAAGGATCTGGAGGATGGAGGATGCAGTCCCCGGATAAAGTACATTAGGGGGTTAGCCAAAATGGAATTTGAAACCCAACATTGGTTTTAGAATCATGCGGATTCAAGTAGAATCACCATGTATGTCAAAGTCATTGTGACACATCTGATTATTCTCAAATACAATCCATTTGTGATTTTTAAATCAAAACTATGATTCTAAATTATTTTTTCATTTCTTTATTATTATTCTATAATATTTATTGATTGAATAGTAATACATGGTTTTTAATGTTTAATTGTTGGTATTTAAGAATATTGGTACGTAAGGATATACTCATTTTGTGCATGTTTTGTGGTTAAAAAAGAGGAAAACCAAATTTTATTATAATAAGATTACATACCACTCAACAAGAATAAATAACATAGTCAACATATAGCCCACATGAGTTCTGACACAAATTAAACATACATCACAATACAAAATCTACAATCTTCATTCTAATAATATTACACAAGTTTATAACAATAAATATAAAATATGCTAATAACCAATATAAATTTAGGACATGGTAATGACTTGAAAGGAGTCATCCCATACTTGGTTAGCTAATGACTCCTGCCAAGCATGTGCAGTTGCAGGCTAGGTGGCTTTAGCTTGTGAATCATTCTTGGCACCCGAGTCCTAATCCAAATTAGCAATATTCCGTGATGCCTCAATCAAATTTCTATATGGACTGCACTCATCATGTTTTTCTCGCCGAAGTTATGTCGTCTGCAAAATTCTAAAGACACCAGACCATCCTTTCCTAGGTGTTATAAGGAAATCCACGAGATTGGGTCTTGAAAATAGTGAACCATGACTTGATCACTCCAACAGTCCTCTCGATACAATTCGTCAAGGAAGCATGCCGGAGGCTGAACACTTGATGAGCATTTCTTGGTTGCACTCAATTTTTTACCAAACTCATGCAAATGGTATTATGTACCATGACATGTTCCAAGCATTTCCTGAAGTGAGTGTTGTTGTCAAGGGTTGTTGCCACTTCCAGATGGTATGGCCATATCTTTTTACAATACAACATTTAGCAGAATGTCATATGTTAAAATCTAAGAAATGTGGGAAAGTTCTATCCGGTTGAACGTGTCTACCATAAGAGCACACAATTGCTAACAAACAGATGGATTATATCATATTGTGCATGACTACTAGAGGAGACTGCTGGTGTTTGAGTTTGACTATCAAATGACTGTTCAACATGAATAGACTCAGTAAGTGTACCGTTAGCTACCTCTTCTTCTTCTTCATCCCATTATGGTTGTCTTCAACCATACTTGGGGATACACCACCTGCATTCCACCCCAATTCGAAATGTTGACCACATACACGCTTCAGATCATCATAATACTCAAAAACTATATCTCGCAAGTCAACTGCATTGTGGTTTGTCTACATTTTATCATAATTGTATCAGACAATATAACATTGCAAATTATGGTGCTAACATCAATAACAAATTAAGTTGATTGTCAGTAAGACATAAATGGGATACCTTTTGAATATCTTCCCACACTTCAGCGAGGCAAGTAAACCTTTGAGTGTTGTGATCCCAACCAAATCCAAAGATGTTATGAGTCTTGTTCTAAATTGGTTCCAATCTTGTCCTCCAAATTCTCCAATTGTTCTCAAAATGTACTTATTCCTTGTTCTTCTCAAACCTCTGATTAATCTTTGGAATGATTCCAGTGATGAGCTCATTTCTAAATTTACCATTTGGCATTCTCTCCTTTCTAAATTTACCATTTGGCATTCTTTGGCCATTCGTCACCTCCTCAACAATCAAACATTCACCTCATCAACAAGCAAACATAACAGTAACTATTCTTAATGCTTAGCTCATAACTCTTATCTATGCTTTTTGTACAGCTAGATGGAACTTCGAGATTTCCCCGATTTGCTATCCATCCATAATAAATAAATTATCTTAACAACCTTGAATAGTATATTTACTTAGTGCACAAAATAAAAGCAATTAAATAACTTACAGTCCCATATTTAACAATTCAAGAGTTTACTAATATATGATTTATCCAACTTAATATGCTTATTACTCAAGGAGTGTCAAAGAAACATAAAAAACAACAATTGCTTTAAAGCAAAAAGCCATATCCATCTATCGATTCTATCCTAGATAGTGGCAAGTCTATATGAATATGATACATCATTATTAATATTTTTATGCACTATCATTATAAAAAATTTGGTCTTTTAATTAAAAACTAGCTTTGCTAAGGGTATTACAAATACAAAAATTGTAGGCACTTCCATTGTTTTAAATATCGGCCTATTTAACTGATATATCTCCTAGTATATCATTTTTGGATCATAAATGATACGATATGACCGGTGCGAAATGGAAGAAGGATGGTTGTATGTTTTAAGCTCATATAGGCCGATATGACCTATTTTTATGGATTGCTATATTTTTACTTATAAAAACACAGTGTGATCCTAGGTTTTATACTTAAAATTTGTTATATAAGCCTTTCCTCCAAAGTGAGTTAAGCGTTTCCATCTTAGTTTATGATACGATAAAATTAAGAAGAGAGAAATAAGGGGAGAGAATCTTGATGATGACTATGTAATAGGCCGGCTATAGCTATAGTGATTGAGGCAATGATATCGATGTGAGTCGTAAATGGGTTTTTCACATCTTAAAGCATTTTTAAATAAATTTTACTTTGCTTAAATAGTTACATGAGAAAGTTTGATATTCTAAATGCTTATTTGATTTTTCAACTAAAATTACCATTACTGCATATGCCATTACTTCTACCCTTATATTTGATGGTGTTTTCTAGTTCATTCTTATTGATGCTTCTTATTCTCCTCAATATTATTATTGCTGCGTATTGCTCTTGCTTACCACCATTGACTTTTTCCTTTTTCAGATTGTTTCTTAGACTACTGCAACAAGTGGTACTATTATCACTATTATGATAGTTATAGTAGTAACAAATAGATGTAGTGACATATCTTTTTATTGGATAGAGGAAATAACTCAAGATGTATAAGAAGAATGGGAGCAAAAAAAGTTGTCATGACTCTCATATATTTGCACATTGTTGTATGAGATTTAAAATGTTATACTGTTTTGTAGTGGTTTGTGATGCTTATATCGTATCTTGTATTATTTTAGATATTGAAACCATGATGCTCACACAGTTGTCCATATATAATATGAGATTTTAATCTCATATGATTTATAGTAACTTGTGATACTTATCTCATAGTTCATAAAATTTTGCATATTTTTGGATGAAATTTAAGATCCTATAATATTTTTTGTAATTTGTGATGCCTATGACATTCGTTATATTGTTTAAAAGTTGTTGAATGAGACTTAAACTAAAATGATAGTTTCTAGAGGTTGTGAACTGTATTATACTTTTTCTATTCATGATTTATTGTTTTGAACAAAATATGTTCAACTTAATGCTATTTGACATTCTTCATGGTATTTTGATGACATATTACCATCTAAGATATTATAACTACCCTTTAGTTATCAATATTTTGATATATGTGAGGTCTGATTATGCACCTGGATATTTGTACGTATCCCTGATATATCTTCCGATATCCGATATCCGATATTCATCTGATATGATCCTGATATTCAATATTTAAAATCCTTGCATTTCACACTCATACAAAAAGGGAAGACCAAGATTTGAATCTCAAGAACTTTAAATGCAAAAATTTATCACCAGGGATTTATCTCTCTTCTGTCAAAAACTTGTACAAATTAATGGAAGAAAATTGTAGATGTTATGGTATGTGGCACAAATTAATGTAGATGATGAGCATTAATTGAACGGTGTTGGTCAAATACTGGCAGTCTTGCCAAAAAGAACCAAGATAGAAGAATAAGATAAAAATTCTCTTCATTTCTAATTAGGTCTCATTCAAGCATATTCTCAAATTCGAAGAGTTCGACTCAAATTGAACGATAATTTCCATGAACTTTGGTTATTTTTTTTAAAATACTGCTTTAATGGGATTTTTATTGGGAGCTTTAATGGGATTTTTACTGGGATTTTTACGGTTTTTGATTTTGTTTTAGGGATGGAGGCATGCTGGTGTATCTCGACGAAGTTGAGCTTGTACATCGAGCAAATGATCTTGGCGACGAAGAGGCTGAGAGTCGAAATGGTTGTAAATAATGTGAATAAGTTTTTGGATATGAGATCAGCTCGAAGCAAAATAGAAAATTGGAGAATGAAATGCATTTATTGGAGATCGAGATGGTAAGATGTGGCACAGAGACATCCTTGTGCTTGATCACAATGACTTCCGACTTTGACGACAGAATTAACGATTTGACAGGTGAGATATAGATAGACGATATAATGGGGAACTTCTTTGTTTCTTAAAACACCGGGTATGGTCTATGTTTTGAGAACATGTTTTCAGCACACACACATGTGTGTGTATACACTAGAACTTACATGTGCACATAGTACACGGGGACATCGAAAAACCCACCCATAGAATGTGGGGCCTGTGAAAAATGGCAAAGATAGAAGAGTGGGGGCGTGTGTATTGTCTGGGGGCAAAAGGGCGAGAAGTCTCAAGGACAATCCCGTAAATACGTGGACAGATGGTATATTTTTTGGTTGGGGGTGTTCTTTGGGGGTTTGGAAGGACAATGGCAAACCCGTAATTTTGTGGCTAGGGGTTTTCCTTAGGGTGGTGATGTGGCATCCCATGTGGTGATGTGCTATATGGGACAAATGTGTCACATGGGACAAACCTCACCACATAGGACAGTGCACATGAACCAAAAAAACTCATCCATAGGATGTGGGGCCTATGCACAGTGACAAAAGAGAGAAGAGTGGGTGTTAATGTGTATTGTCAAGGGGACAAAAGGAAAAAAGCAGGGGGTTAAAGTGCAAAAAATCAAGGGGGATCAAAGTGGAAAAAGGCCAATGATAAACTCGCAATTAAGCTGGCTGAGGGTAGGTTTCTTGGGATGTTAAAGGCTGAATGTCAAACATAAAAATAAGGGGAAGAGGGTGTGTGTTTTGGGGGAAGAGGGTGTGTTTTGGGGGTGTCCTTTGGTTATTTCAAAAGGCAACGTCAAAACCGTAAATAGTGGAGTTGGGAGGTTTTGTGTGTGGGGTGATGTGGCATCCCCATGTAACATGCTTGTTTGACTACAAATGTGTCACATGCGACAACCTTCTCAAATGTATAATAGATATATCATAAGGGTTTCAGCTAGCCAATGAGGAAATTTCCTCCTTGGCTAGCTCACGTAAACAAACCCTCTCCCTTTTTTTCGACGATAGAATCCGTTCAGTTTGTTATTCATATTCTAAATATCAAGCTACCAATTTTCATGTGAAGCCTAAGGGGTTTGATCGTTCATTTAACCGTTACAAAAGTTCTATTACGATGAAACCATTAAACTTGTGGCAAATGTATAATTGAGTGAAACTTCTTGGATTCGCTTGAAAATTGGGGGCTATGATTTTAGAACTTGAAGATAAAAATGAACTGTTTGGGTTGAATGAAAAAAGAGAAGGTGGTGGTTTGTCGCTAGACAAGGATGAAATTTCCCCCTTGGCTAGTTAATGCCCATTATATATATATAGTAGTATTCTGGTGCAAAAATTTCAAATGCTCGTAAGAAAAACATTTTATATTTTTAAGAAATTTTTTTGCAAATTTTTTTGGATGTTCAATCCAGACAATTATATACACCAAGGAAAATAATTGGTGAACCCTAGAGGATTTGATCACCGATTCACCAGTTACAAAATTTAACGGTTTCGGAACAACACAACTTTTTGTAACACATTGATCGAAAGCCAAATCACATTATTTTCAACCATTATTTTTTGAGGGGTGTGTAACAACATGAAGTGAATGTAGAAAAAAAAGTTTGAAAAAAATTTCAAAATAAATAAAAACATTTTTGCATCGAATTGTCCGTGCGAAATATTTGTATTTGAAAATTTTCCTATATATATACATGGCCATGTTTCGGTGTGAATTTCGCACATGAACATGGTGCGAAATTTTTTTGAATTTTTTTTTCAAATTTTTTTCACAATGTTTAATATATACATTTATATATCATAGAAAAAATAATGGGTGAACTTTAGGGAGATTTGATCCGTGATCAAGCCGTTACAAATTCAACGATTTTAGAAGAACAGAACATTTTGTACCAATTCGATTAAGGGACAAATATGATGGATTTTCTTGATTTTTGGTATGTATGTGTATTAACATATGTAGAATACATTCAACAGTTTGGGTCGTTTAAAAAACCACACAAAATTCTTTTCTCATGCTTTTTTTGCACCAAATGCTTTTCTTACATGAAATTTTGTCTATATATATGTAGAGGAAAATGTGTATCAGGTGGCCAAGGAGGAGATTCCTCATTGGCTATAATCTAGGCCGTCCATCACCTATCATGGGTGTGGGCCCCACATGGGGGTGTGGGCGGCCTAGATTGTGGCCAAGGAGGAAATCCCCTCATTGGCCACCTGACCCCCATTAATCTTACACACACTAGAAATTGCCCGTGCCCGAAGGGCACCGAGGTAGTTGTCGCCCGGACGCAAATGCAGAGAGACGCAGTGTCTAAAGCGAAAAAAGCGTGGGTGAGAGAGGAGCTTCGGGATGCAAAAGGATGAAAGCAGGAACTATAACGAAAAAATCCCCAAAACCCCACACCACACATGCCCAAAACCCCAACCAACCACTACTGGGCCCCATCGAGATGAGGTGGCACACATATGACTAATCGTTTGTCCCAGTCAACTTGTGACTGTGACAAACACCCTTAATTGTAATATATACTGTCATAACCCGTGCCCGCGGGCACGGTTCACTTAAGATTTTCCCCAACGAAATCTTTGTTCACCAAAAAATTATTTCCACAGCCAAAATTTAAAAGAACAACAAATTCGCATAAAAATATTTAGAGACATGGGCGCCTTCAGCTAGGGGTGGCAAAATGAGCCCGACCCGACCCGAACCCGGCATCCTTAACCGAGTATTGGTAGGGGCCAATCCGGGTCAAGTAGGAAACGTGTTGACCCGACCCGACTCGGATAAAATCCGGGTCGGGTATGCATTTGGCATGTTAAACCGGATGATCCGAATTCGACCAAGTTTACTTTCTCTACATATATAAAATTTATATTATAACTTCAATACACAGTTGCAATTGGAGTTGTGCTTATACGATTTGAATTGTTCTTTTGTTTGAGATGTCTTGGATTCAATTCCCTTTACATACAAATTTTTTGTTATTTTATTACTTTCGTTAATAAAATGGTAACGTTAATTATACTTGTTGCCATCAGTACGGTTTAAGCGACGAGCTATTGGAAATTATGCAACACTTAATAAATTGTCGGTGGCTCTTAATAAATAGCTGGATATCGAAAAAGGAGCAGTAGTGTATAAGTCAAATCTTAACCCGACGGGTAAACCCTAACCCGACCCGGATTGACGGGTCGGGTTAGGGTTTACCCCTATCCGGGTCGGGTCAAATCTGACCCGATCCGACCCGAACCCGAACTCGAACCCACCCGACCCGTTTGCCACCCCTACCTTCAGCGTGGAACAAAAAATTCGGCGCGGGCACCTTCGGCGCGGGCACCTTCGGCGTGTGTGCCTTCGGCGGATAAGGATGATTTGAATAGGCAACATATAATTCATTATAATATAACTTTTTCTTATTTTTGTTATAAATATTGTAAATTACATCACATAAATGCATGGCTGTTCAACTTCCAAGACCTCTTAAATTCAAAGATATCGAATTTCACAAAATTAAATGAAGATTTATTTCTCCAAAAAGTTCTCCCCAAAATACAAAAGTTTTTCCTCCTAAAATTTTCACAAACTCTCATCTCAACTGTTGATTTCCCAAGATTAAATTTCAACCATCCTTCTATCAACATGTTTGTTTTAGTCAGCTTGTCCTAGTCAGTCCTAGGATTCCAAAACAGTTGTCAAATATAATATATATATGAGGAACACAGTGCACGGAGCAAAAAACAACCCCGCGAAGAGGATGCGGTGCCCGCAACCGAAAAGGAGCGGGAAATGTGGGTGTGCGTGTCGGTATCGTCAGGGGACAAAAAGTGTAAAGTTCGGGGTCAAAACGCAAAAACCCTTGGGGGTGGCAACCACGTAAATATGTGTGTTTTTTATTTTTTGGGGTCAGTGGCAAACATGTAAATAAGTGGGGTTGGGTTTTTTTTGAGGGAATGACAAACATGTAATTAAGTGGATTGGGGGGTGGTTTTTGTTTGAGGTGGATGGTAAGGTGGAGGGGGGTGATGAGACATTTGTCCTAGTCATATTCCTCCTCCACGTAGGACATCCGCATCGTTTATAGAATATATATATATGAGGAATATGAAGGTGTGTTGACAGCACATGAAATTGTCAGCATTTTGACCCCCAAAAAATAATTTTCTAAATTTTTTTGCAATGTGTTTTACAATTTGTTGGTTACATCTGCACCAATTTTAAAGTGAATCCAACACTTTTTGAGCCTCCATCCATGCATTTCAAAAACACTACTCAAGTTCTGAAACTATCGGCACAAGCTTTTTGAAATGCATGGATGGATGCACAAAAAATGTTGGATTCACTTGAAAATTGGTGGGAAGATAGTCAACAAGTTGTAGAACACTTTGCAAAAAAAAATTTAAATAACTATTTTCAGGGATCAAAGTGCTGACAACACAAGAAAACCAAGCTTGTACTGTCAGCACACCTCCATATTCCTATATATATGAGAATAATGGGTACCATATGACACTGGAGGCATCTCCTCATATACCAAGACGCAAAAAGTGGGGTGATACAACAACTACAAGCCCATGTGGGCTTGTACCATCCCATTTTTGTGTCTTGTATATGAGGAGATGCCTCCCATGTCATATGATACCAATTATTATATATATATATAGTTTAATGGAAATCAGTTGGCCAATGAGGAATTTCCACCTTGGTCCATCCACGACCAAGCCCCACATAAATTTAGAATTTTTTTCCCATATGCTCTACACCTATGGATCCTAAGCTGCTTCCAATTCATCTTCACCTCGCCCAACCCCCTCAGCCACTGCACGCCCAAAATCACATCGATATTGTCCAACTCTAGGGGCAAGAAGTCCTCTCTGATCTGCACCCCTTGTAAGGTCAGACTCAGCCCCTTGCACATCCCACTGCTCTCCTCCCTCCTCCCTGTCCCTGAGAGGACCGTAAACGTCTCCAAGGTGCTCACCTGCAACCTATGACAATCCACCAGAGGTCGAGAGATGAAGTTGTGGGTAGCCCCACTGTCTATGAGTACCGTCACCGGCGCGTCGTCCAATCGTCCTGACAACTTCATGGTATGGTTCGTGGTTACCCCTACCAATGAGTTCAGGGACACCTCCGCGGCATCCAGATGTGCGTTCACCTCCTCCTCCACCACCTTCGCTGGCTCCAGTACCTCCTCCTCATCCTCCTCGTCGGGTACGATCACGATCTGCAGCAACTTGCTCGCACATCGGTGACCGGGGCTGAACTTCTCGTCGCAACGGAAGCACAACCCTGCTGCACGCCTGGCCCGCATGTCCGCCTCCGTCAGTCGCCTGCCTGGTACCACCCCTGGCCTGACCTCTCCCCTAGGCTCCACTGGGGCTCCTGCCGCTGGCCGTGGAGGAACTGGTGCTGCCGTACTGCGTTGGCCCTGGGCTTCCCAGGCCCATCTGATGCGCCTCTCCTCCGTGTGCTTTTCCTCCGCCATGTGGGCTAGACGGAGGACATCCTCCAAGTCATTGGGCCTCTGCATCCGAAGCTCTGCCCGTATCGAGGGCTTCAACCCCCTCATGAAACTCCCGATCAACACCTGGTCAGACACCCCCCGCAACCTGCTAGCCAACATCTCGAACTTCTCCACGAAGTCTCGAACTGTCCCCTCCTGTCGCAGTGCCGATAACTGCTCATAGAAGTCCCCTCCGGATTTCTCCTGGAACCGGTCGAGAAGGTAAGAAGAGAGCTCCTCCCAGGAACGAAAAGGAGAGCGGGCTGTCTTCCACCGGTACCAGGCTAGGGCCTTGTCCTCGAAATAGATCCCTATCGCACGCAGGACCTCCTCCTCTGTCAGCTGCATCACCTGGAAGTAACGCTCGGCCCGGTAAACCCAGCCGTCCGGATCGGTGCCATCAAACGTCGGCATCTTCAGCTTCTTCAGCATTCGATCCGCGTTTATGTCACCGTATTGTGCTCCAACCCCCTAGGGATGCCTCCCTGCACCATCTCGCCCCCTTGCCCCCCTCCGGGGCCTCCGTCGCCGCCCTCGTACAGCTCAACAGGCCATTGAGGTCGCTCCCTATCCCCCGCATGGATGTAGTTCCCCAAACAATCCGGTAGTCGGGGAGGTGGTGCAAAAATGGGCCCTCTAGCGTCTCCGTGCTGCTGAACGGGAGCTGTCCGGCCCTCCAGATGGCCCCCTGGGCCCCAAAATTGGGCCGCATGAGCCCCAATCGTCATTCCGGGAGCCCCTCTTCCTCCGTCGGGTCTCGCCGTCGCCCCTGGGGGTTGAACAAACCCCGCCACGCCACCAAAAGGCCTCAGTGGTCTCGCCGGGCCTCCAAAACGCGCTGCCGTACCCCAAAAGGGGTTTCCCAGCCTTCCGCGCCCCCCCAGCAGAGGCGCACCGCCTCCAGCGCCCCCCGCTGGGGGCGCTCCGCCACCTGCGCCCCCCTGCGGGGGCGTTCCGCCACCTGCGCCCCCGAATGGGGGCGCCCAGCCACCCGCGCCCCCGGAAGGGGGCGCTCCGCCACCTGCGCCCCCGCCTGGGGGCGCCCAGCCTCCCGCGCCACCGGAAGGGGGCGCTCCGCCAAACGCGCCCCCGCCTGGAGGCGCCCAGCCACCCGCACCCCCGGAAGGGGGCGCTCCGCCTTCCGCGCCCCCGGATGGGGGCGCGCTGCTGTCGGCAGGCCCTATTGGGCCTGTCGAACTTACGGCAGGCCCAGTGGGGCCCGCCGTGCTTGCCGTGATACGAACCGCTTGCTTCAGCGATTGATTGATCTGGCGGCTAGTGGACATCCGTATCAGGATGATCACCACACCAAAAATCAAGTGAATCCTATGCTTTTTGCCAATCGATCCATCCGTTGCAAAATCAACAGTCGCATAACATATAACTTTTTGCAACGGGTGGAACGATGGGCAAAAAGCGTTGGATTCACTTGATTTTTGGTGTGGTGATCATCCATGAGATGTAGAGCATATTGGAAAAAAGAATTTCAAAAAAATATATGAGGGGGGCTTGGCCGTGGGTGGGCAAAGGAGGAAATCCCTCCCTGGCCACCTTGATTCCTATTAAACTCATATATATATATATATGAGAATAATGGTATCATACGCCATATGAGGCACCCCCTCATATGCCCTCTCACATAAATGGGACACGTACAAGCGTCTTGTACTTGGTTGTACTTGCCCCCCTTTTTGTGAGAGGGCATATGAGGGGGGTACCTCATATGGCGTATGATACCCATTATTCTATATATATATGGTAAAGTGTTCCTAGGGGGCTCCTTAGATGAAATCTAAGGAGTCGTGTTAGATCCGTGCGCGGCTAAAGAGGGGATGGAATTACTTTTCGCACAGCAAGTCATGGAGAAATTACTTTGTGCATAACAAGGAGGGTTTTCTTATTTTCTTATTTAAACTAGGGCTAGCCGTCATTTATAGGCATGCTTGATGATTGATATTTCTTTTGAGCATCCTTAGGTAGATCCGGATTAAACGAGTGCGGACGTCCTCTATTGGCGTCTTGGGAGGAGAATACACCTTTTTATTCAATTATCTTGTTATTGCTTTTATTATCAATAAAGATTCGATCTTTCCTACGAGATCCTAACAATTTGGTATCAGAGCATGACGATCCATGGCGGCGCCTACGACGAGATCGAAGGACCGAATCGAGGAATTGGAGGAAAGATTCATGGGAGAAATTGATGCGGTGAAGAAATCTCACGAAGAGACGATGAAGATGCTGAATAAATTGGCGGATTCCATCAATTTATTGACAGCTAATCAATCCAAGCAAGGGAAACAATTGACGAAGCTTCTCTCCCAAGGGTCGACGAGTCACCCTGATGGAGGAAACCCTAATTTGGCATTAAAGGCGGAACCTTTAGACGAGAAAGGCCCAGACCTACAAATTTCAGATCATTCAGAAGCAGATCTGAAATTTTCAGATCCAGATCTGAAGGCGACGGTGGAAGACGAGGGCGACCCCCCAAGAAGAAAAAAACCTAGCCGTTACATCAAGAAGGCGGTGGGTCGCGTCATGAAGGCGGAGGGTCGCATCCAAAAGGCGGCGGGCCGCGGCAGCCCCTGCAGGGGCCCAGCAGGGGCCCGACAGGCCCCGACAGCCCCTGTATGGTCTCCCATGACAGTTTTCGCCTCTCCAGCGACGTCGACATGCCCTCCAATGCAGCGAACAACGAGTTTTCAACTTTCTGGGCCTAAAACAGCGAACATTCGAGCTTCCGGGAGGGCGACGTGGGCCCCAAGGCCATTGGTTTTCAGTTCAAAGTCCTTCAGAGCGCCAACATCTCAGTTTTGGGTATAGATGGCCTTCAGATCTGACTGGTGACGACCGTGGATTTCGTCTGGGCGTTGATGAGCGTAGTGGAGACCAATCTCATTCTTTTGATCCGGGAGGAGACATGCAATATGTGGAATGGATGGCACACACACAATTTGCACCACCTTGAGGACAAAGTGGATTTTCAGGGGCGGAGTAATGTTAGATCCGTGCGCGGCTAAAGAGGTGAGGGAATTACTTTTCGCACAGCAAGTCATGTAGAAATTACTTTGCGCACAACAAGGTTTTCTTATTTTTCTTATTTAAACTAGGGCTAGTCGTCATTTGTAGGCATGCTTGATGATTGATATTTCTCTTGAGCATCCTTAGGTAGATCCAGATTAAACGAGTGCGGACGTCCTCTATTGGCGTCTTGGGAGGAGAATACAACTTTTTGTATTCAATAACTTATTATTGTTTTTATTATCAATAAAGATTCGATTTTTCCTACGAGATCCTAACAATTTTAATGTTAGATCCGCGCGCGGCTAAAGAGGGGAGGGAATTACTTTGCGCACAGCAAGTCATGGAGAAATTACTTTGCTCACAATAAGGATGGTTTTCTTATTTTTCTTATTTAAATTAGGGCTAGCTGTCATTTGTAGGTATGCTTGATGATTGCTATTTCTCTTGAGCATCCTTAGGTAGATATAGATTAAACGAGTGCGGACGTCCTTTATTGGCGTCTTAGGAGGAGAATACACCTTTTTGTATTCAATTATCTTGTTATTGCTTTTATTATCAATACAGATTCGATCTTTCCTACGAGATCCTAACAAATCGCTCCCATTTTCCCCCATATCCCACTTTTGTTTTCGAATTTTTTTCTTGGGATTGTTGTTCACCTCATGGATGATCAACATACCAAAAATCAAGTCATTCCAATACTTTTAGAGCCCCCATCTATCCCCTGCAACTTCATGAGGTTTTCAACACGTTTTCAGACCATTGAAGTTGCAATGGATAGATGATGGCTCTAAAAGTATTGGAATGACTTGATTTTTGGTATGTTGATCATCATGATGTGAACAACCCTATGAAAAATAAAATCCAAAAAAATGTGAGATATGGGGGAAAATGGGGGCGATTCATTAGATTTCATCTAAGGAGTCTCCCTAGGAACACTTTACCCATATGTATCTATATTACAATTAAGGACTTTTTTGAATTGGTTTGCTGACTAGGACAAGCTTACTAGGACAAACATGTTGATAGAAGGATGCTTGAGATTTAATCTTGGGAAATCAACAGTTGAGATAAGAGTTTGTGAAAATTTTGAGAGGGAAAACTTTTGTATTTTGGGGAGAACTTTTTGGCGAAAACAAATATCCATTCATTAATTAAATCTTCATTTAATTAAACCAAAGCCTTATCCACAATACCATCCATCATTTAATGCAATTGATGATTAATGAAACCTTTATTAATTAAACCAAGGCCTCACCCTCTCTATGACACCGGGGTCCATCGAGCTGGGGGAGGTGCCGACACCGAATTTGTTGTTATATGGGAATTTGTTTTTGGCGCCCGCTAAATTTTTTTACCCTAATTTGTTACGCGCCACATTTTTTTACGCTAATTTGGTGTTCCTTGCCGAAGGAGTCCGCGCTGAATTTGTTGTTTTACGCTAATTTGTTGTTTTACGCTAATTTGTTGTTCTGCGTCGAAGGCGCTCGCGCCGAATTTGTTGTTCCGCGCCTAAGGCGTCTGTGCCTCTAAATATTTTTACGATAATTTGTTCTTTTAAATTTTGGCCGTGGAAATAATTTTTGGGGGAACAAAGATTTCGCGGGGGAAAATCTTAAATGAACCGTGCCCGCGGGCACGGGTTATGACTAGTGTGTGTATATATATATGTATATGTATATGTATATGTATATATGTGTCTGTGTCTGTCTGTGTCTGTGTCTGTCTGTCTGTGTGTGTGTGTGTGTGTGTGTGTGTGTGTGGGCATGATCCGTTGCGCACTGTGCTCACGGTTTTTCATTGCGCACACATTTTTATTTGAACATTTGCGTGCATACACGCACGCACTCGCGCACACACAAAAACTTAAGAGTGTCCCAAGGCATGATTTCAACCAAATACGAGGTATTTAAGAATCCATTCTATTACCCCTGCTCCTATCCTATCCCCGTGCGACACGTAACACCAAACATTAAATTCCCATGTTGAAATCTTCTCCCACTAACACCATACTTTGAAATCACAAAAATTTCAGCCATGTCTTTTGAATCCTTTCCCACTAGACCTCATTAATTGTTTGTGGTTTTATAATTCGGCGGTGGAGATACATGTGATATTTCAAATCTCGTACATTACCAAATTTCTAGTTGCCACTTTCGACGGAATAACGATGTTTGCTCCCTTCATGATGTAGCTTTTGTGATGTTCCATTGCAAGCAGCAATGACATTATCCTTTACATGTTTTTGTGTGATGTACAAATATTTATTTTTATTACTTTTACATTCAAATCCACTTTTGTACAATATATGATTTTGATGCTTAAACAGATTAGACGCTTTCATTTTGTATTAACCTTTTTTACATGTGATTTCGTTCTCCTTTAGCGAATGTGGAGGAGGTACTTTGCGATGAAAAAGGTTGCTGAACAGATACGAGAAGAATGGAGAGGTTTAGCAGTTCAGTCCAATCATAAATGCAGTAGATGGATTTCCGAAAATCTAATAAGGCCCTTTCTTTTCTTTACTACTAAGCCTTCAACTCTGCATCAGATGTTGCAACCCTCAACTGTGGAGTGTATGTTAATATGTTTCAAACTTCTCCTGCAAAGCATTAACTCAGCTGGTAGGTCATTATAATCCTTTTTTCTATTCATGTTAAAATGATATGATGTATTTTACATTATCAATTTTTGCTATATTCACATGTCCTCTGCTGAGTTACATATGCACTCTGGGATATGAAACAGTATTAAGTAGTTGGCTGGCTAGCCCATGATTGGACAATTTAGGCAGGTTCTTTCAACCTGAACCAACTCATTTACTGATGGTTCCAATTGCCTAACTCGACTTTGTTCATAAGCAGGTACCGATCATAACCCAATCCAATTAGAAGGGTTAATTTCTTATTGAGTTTGACCTGCCACATAAAACCGTTACAGTTGGGACAAGTCATGGTAACTATGGTTTTGTGCTGAAGGTGCATATATATGTATTCTATAATCAAGAAATTTGAGCTGCTGACATTAAGCTTCGCATATAAAACTGTTGGTCTAGTCACCACTAGAAGAAATGCTGATTTAAAATATATGTACAATCATTGGTATTTAAAATGGTCCCAGGCTGTTCTAACAGTCCAATTAAATAAAGCTGAAACCAACGTTTGAAATATCCAGACTGAACCCACATATTATATAAGATAAGAAAGGTCAGCCCAGTTGTGTATAGAAATGTTCACACAATACATGAACCCACAAAATTATTTCAGGTTGGGGTTTTAGAATTTGCCATTTTTACTCTTCCACCTGCTGCTTCTGGAACCTCTCTCTCCACCTATTTCTGAAAGCCATTGGAGTTTTTTTTTCAGTGATGGAACTTTACAATAATGCAATCTTTGTATCCCTGTCCTATTTACTCCTTTTTATTTAAGAGTTGAAACTAATATTTCACGAAGTTTTTTTACAGTAGCATGACATTATGGCTGACAACAAGAATGTTATGGGTTTCTCATCTGGTGAAATGAAACTCAAGAGTTAATGTGTCCAATTTTAATTAGACATTCTATTTTTCTGTATAATTTTGAAGGTAATGTGAGCTTCTCTTGGCAGAAGGCCATGTTATGAACTTTTGCATTTGACCAAGGGAAGGAAACAGAATTCAGAAATGTCCAGTACACCCGAGCAAACATCGGTATAACATTCAATAGATTTTAGCAGCTCAACCAAACAACATGAACTGGAAAAATTAAATATATCTGATAACCGAACTGATGCCTAGTTAAAACTATTGCATTGTATTTCTGTTTCTACTGTCTGTATGTGGGATGAGTGGGGATGGTCACTTGTTAAGTTCAAGTATGCTGCCTTACTTTGGCCTTGTTTTGATCTCTGTTCAACTAAGTACATTCCTATTTCATGAGTTAAGAAATACAATAAAGCGAGTAAGAACTACCATTAAATTTAGGAAAGAACAATCTATTTAGCGCTTGTTCTTTTGCAAGATTGTTGGCTTGGATTCCTTATTTCGACACTATTTTGATACTATTCATTGGATTCCAAGCTTGATTTCGTGTTTGTTGTTCTTTTGCCGTTGTGAGATTTCTTGGATTACAATCCGAGGTGGCGCATGTCAGAGGAATCTCATCGGCCAGAAGAAATCGGAGCAAAATGCTCCGATTTCACAGGATTCTCAAAAAATTGGGCCCCACTGTCTCCTATCAGCCAATCGGAATGCTCCTGTTTCTTTTTTTTCCTGAACTGTAACCGCGTCAGGAGCTTTTGGGAATGGATATTTGCACTTGAGATTAGTATATTCTTACTCATTTAATTATTTTAATTATTAATTAGTTATTATATTAATTAATTAATTTAGCTTTGATTATTTAGTTTAGGTATAAATAGAACAAATTAAATTTGAGTGGACCACACACCACTTTCTACCTCCAACTTTCTTCAGCCAAAAGAACACACTACACGGAATGGGACACACCTCAACTTTCCAACTCCACAATCCAACCCCATTTTCCAACAAAAGAACACACTACACACCAATTTCTCTCTCATCAGATTCCACACTTTCTCAACTTTCCCAAATATACTTTCAAGCAAAAGAACAGGCCCTTAGTGGATCTCCAAGTGTACATCAATTTTTTTTTGGGGTTCACATATAGTAATTAACAAATAATAAGAATTATTAATAATTAATAAGTGACAGAATACTGAGAAAAAGGAGATAAGGAATGTGCGCAGAAACACCTAAAAAGACGAATCGAGTAAATCCATACGCAACTATGGTCTGCAGTTTTATACATTAAATTGAAGCATCAAGACTGAATTATAGACTTGTTCCAATAGCACATTGTCATTTTTGGAGATTCTAGTCCCTTAGGCTAGCATGTTATATGTCACTTAGTTACCTGCTAGGGCCCTTATGCAGCCATTACTCATGTAGAGAGCCTAGGTCCCATAAGAGCTTAGCCTGAACTATACAGCCCCGGCCTGCTTCTGCCTTAGGCGAGTCACATACTGTCTTTTGTGACACTGCTATAACTTATAGAGGCGAATTACATGCTTGGCCAACAATTCTTCACCGTCATACTTGCATCTATGCGGTACGTCCCTATTACTGCAAACTATATTCCAGGACATCCAGACTGAGAATTCATACTGTTGATCAAGAGATGATAAAACATATATAATTAGTACTTGCATGTGTCAGGCAGTGAAATAAAAGACTTGGCCAACAATTTTTTAATTACATATATATGTATGCTACAATCATGTTAAGTGCAAACTGTGTGCTACAGTGCCAGGCCATAAAAACTGAAAAAACATACTATAATTCATTTCATGATATCATTTGAAATCCACACATTCTTTTCGTAGGCCAAAAGTTAATAAAAAGGATGTCCTATTGACAAGATGCATGGTATACCATTCAAATTGTTGACCTGACTGCCCATAAGATGATATCGGTGTTGAAGTACGTGCGGTATACTACAATGATGCTTATGATTATGATAAAATTTTGAGGTATCTTTGCCCATCTTATGATTGATTATTCCCTGGCTTTGTGGAGCTTCATAATCATCTTAAGCTCCGCATCTATCTTGAGTTTTGCGTACTTCCTGATTTAATTAATGATCAATATTCAATAATGTATATCGAAGGTCTGATCATTTAGGAAATGTTAGATTGTTTAGGCTATTAGAACATGAATTTGGGGTGACTAATATGTTTGAAATGGTTTACATATACAAATCAAAGCTGACATTAGTTAGTCGACTTTTACTGTAGAAAATGAATGATTTAGGAGCTGTTATTTCGTAATTGGTTTATGTTATTTCCTTATTTTCATTATCTGTAATCGTTGATTTTGTTGGATTGCAGAGACAGAGGAGAACTACTGCTCTTTGGCTGCAGGTACTCTTGAGGATAAATATATGTGGCTTTACCAGGCAAAAAAGTTGGTTTCATTATGCTTTTTTATTCTTGCTGAGTGTGATCAGACTGCTATTGGTTGTGAGAACGGTATTACACTTACAGCGCTGGCAATACGTTTAGCTGTTACTCTAACTGATCCAAAAGGTTGGAAGAGTTTCAAAAACGGTAACACTGGAGATGCTGATATTGCTGTCAGGAAATTAATAGAACATATGACTGCAAGAAGAAGTACTATTTATATCTGTATCAGGAGATATTTAATGAAGCTTGGCCTTCATGTTCCATCACAAAATAAAACTAATGCATCAACAGATGATAGTTTCCTGATTACTGCAAGTGCAGTAACTTTAGCTCTGCGTCCTTTCCATTTCAAGAAGTCAACTGACAGTGATATGGACCAGCTTCGTGTGCAAGATACTTATGGGCAATACTTCTGTTTTATATTGACCATTCCTTATCTAACTAAACGTTTACCACCACTTCTCTTACCTGCACTGAAGCATGAGTCTACACTACTGCCATGTCTCACTACTTTACTGGTAAGCGCCAAGAAGTCATATCTCGTTTTCATTATTTAGTGTGATCATAAAAGATTTTCACCATTCATCTTTTCTCATTATGTATTCTTAAACAATATGAACTTCCTTTTTTTATAAAGAGACGAATCTGTGAACTTCCAATTCGCAAACACCATGCTGGGTGGTTTTCTCGTTTTTATTTCTTGTTTATGATTGAGAGGGGTTTATTAATTAAATCAAGTAATGGTGAACCTGATAATTTTTATTTTTTACCTAAGACTATGTTGCAACTATTGAATGCTGAGCATTTGTGGTATAATAATATTCTAAATTCAATGTTCTGTTGGTCGCATGTACTGTGAACACTGTTAGATTGTAATTCTGAATTGTTTTTTGGTCTTCTTCATAGAAGCACTTAATTGGCTAATATCCTTTCTTAAATGGTGATAATAAGCTTTGGATCGAGTTTGTTCACGTTTGGACGGGCTTTTGTGTGTCTGATACGATCCGGGGATCGAATCAATCAAATCAGCGTTTAAAGTTGGAAAAATATGAAAAAGAGGAATTTTTATAGAAATTTCAGCGAAGAACAAAAGATAAATTGGGCATCTTTCGAGACGAAACCCTATCTCCTAGCTTTGGATGAACGGACCAAAGCCTAAGCACCTTCACAATTGACACCTAGTTGTTCTTCACAATTAGGCATATCCTAACCCTAGCCCACGCCCTCACTTATATAATGTTTAGGCGTGGTGCGTACAGCAAAACTAGCAAAACTTATTGTGCATAAAGAAATTTCGCCCAAATAGTCGGTGCGCATAGCAATTTCTCTTTCGGCCTCCTCTTGTACGTAATGATCGCATCATTACTCCGCCCCTAAAAGAGCCACCTTATCCTCAAGGTGGTGCATGAAGTCCGCGGAGGCCCTACTCCAAGTACGCGCAAGCCTCCTCCTGGATCAAAAGGATGAAAATGATCTCCACCGTTTTCACTTCCGTTCTGAAAAAATCCAGATCTGAAAGATTCAAATCTGAAATCTTGAAGATTTGGATCTGAAAATTTCAGATCTGGATCTGCAAATTCCAGATTTGGATATGCAAATTCCAGATCTGGATCTGAAACTTGAAGATCTGGATCTGAAACTTCCAGATCTGAAAATTCCAGAGCTGGATCTGAAACTTCCAGATCTGGATCTGACACTTCCAGATCTGGATCTGTAAATTCTAGATCTGGATCTGAAACTTCCAGATCTGAAACTTTCAGATCTGGATCTGCGACTTCCAGATCCGGATCTGACACTTCCAGATCCGGATCTGAGACTTCCAGATCCGGATCTGAGACTTCCAGATCCGGATTTGATTCAAGCGTGGAATCACCCTGATTCTCTTCCTCTTGGATCCTCTTGACGTGATCTCCTCCCTTCCTGGCCGTTAGGGTTTGTAACATCTCCATTATCTCCGGAATTGACGCCATGGCCTCCCTAAAAAACTTCAGAACTGAAGTAGCTTCCTTCAATTCTTGGAGATCGCGTCCCGTCTGCGCGGCTTCCCTCCTCATGGCCCGAAGTTGTTGTAGCAAATCACCCATAGATCGTAGATGCTTTGATACCAATTTGATACGATCCGGAAGATCGTATAAGCAAATCGATATATTTTAAAGAGAAAAATATAAAAAGAGGATTTTTTATAGATAGAAATGCGAAGAACTACAAATAGTTGGGTTTCCTTCGAGACGAAACCCTATCTCCTAGCTTTGAATGTCGGATCAAAGCATAAGAACCCTCTCAACGACGCCTAACAAGTTCTTCACAAATCAAGCATATCCTAACCCTAGCCCACGCCCTCACTTATATAATGTTTAGGCATGGTGCGTACAACAAAACTAGGAAAACTTATTGTGCATAAAGAAACTTCGCCCAAAACAGTCGGTGCGCATAGCAATTATTTCTTCGGCCTCCTCTCGTACGTAATGATCGCATCATTATTTGATACGATCCGGAAGATCGTATAAGCAAATCGATATATTTTAAAGAGAAAAATATAAAAAGAGGATTTTTTATAGATAGAAATGCGAAGAACTACAAATAGTTGGGTTTCCTTCGAGACGAAACCCTATCTCCTAGCTTTGAATGTCGGATCAAAGCATAAGAACCCTCTCAACGACGCCTAACACGTTCTTCACAAATCAAGCATATCCTAACCCTAGCCCACGCCCTCACTTATATAATGTTTAGGCATGGTGCGTACAACAAAACTAGCAAAACTTATTGTGCATAAAGAAACTTCGCCCAAAACAGTCGGTGCGCATAGCAATTATTTCTTCGGCCTCCTCTCGTACGTAATGATCGCATCATTACTCCGCACCTAAAAGAGCCACCTTGTCCTCAAGGTGGTGTATGAAGTCCGTGGAGGCCCTACTCCAAGTGCGCGCAAGCCTCCTCTTGGATCAAAAGGATGAAAATGATCTCTACCACTTTCATTGCCGTTCTGAAAAAATCCAGATCTGAAAAATTCAGATCTGAAAACTTGAAGATCTGGATCTGAAAACTTCAGATCTGGATCTGAAAATATCGGATCTGGATCTGAAAATTTCGGATCTGAGACTTTCAGATCTGGATCTGAGAATTTCAGATCTGGATCTTTCAGATCTGGATCTGAGACTTTCAGATCTGGATCTAAAAGATCTGAGGCGTCGCTCTCCTCTTGATCTGAGAATTTCAGATCTGGATCTGAGAATTTCAGATCTGAGAATTTCAGATCTAGATCTGAGAATTTCAGAGGATCTGAGAATTTCAGATCTGGATCTTTCAGATCTGGATCTGAGACTTTCAGATCTGGATCTGAGACTTTCAGATCTGGATCTGAAAGATCTGAGGCGCCGCTCGTCTCTTTCTCCACCTCATCCTCAGAGAAGTACCCATGAGACTTCATCAGATCGGAGTCCGCAGCTTCATCAAGACCTAATGATCTATAAGCTTGCTCCCTGTAAAAGAAGAAATAAAAATTTCTCGGATCATAATCCAAGATTTCTGACCCCAAATCTATGCACTTCCAATAGCGTCCCATCATCAGGTAACACCCCATCAAATTGGTTAAACATTGGAAGTGTTGAGCTTTCCCCTTGGCTGCGGAAATGCAATCGTAATAAGATTTAACAATTTCATATTGGCTAGCTGCATCATGAAATCTTCCATCTCGAAAGAGCTTGTTCCCTTGCCGCAGCGCCCGTGCTTGTTGTAGCAAATCACCCATGGATCGTAGATGCTCTGATACCAATTTGATACGATCCGGGGATCGAATCAATCAAATCAGCGTTTAAAGTTGGAAAAATATGAAAAAGAGGATTTTTTATAGATAGAAATGCGAAGAACTACAAATAGTTGGGTTTCCTTCGAGACGAAACCCTATCTCCTAGCTTTGAATGTCGGATCAAAGCATAAGAACCCTCTCAACGACGCCTAACAAGTTCTTCACAAATCAAGCATATCCTAACCCTAGCCCACGCCCTCACTTATATAATGTTTAGGCATGGTGCGTACAACAAAACTGGCAAAACTTATTGTGCATAAAGAAACTTCGCCCAAAACAGTCGGTGCGCATAGCAATTATTTCTTCGGCCTCCTCTCGTACGTAATGATCGCATGTGTCTAATGCCAATTTGCATTGATACTGAATCACTGACCCTTTCTTAGCACCTGCTATATTCTTTACTCTTTTTAATGGTTTTAAGACACAGCATTTGGTACTCTGTTCTTGCCCATTTATGATTGTGAAAGTACACGAAACTGATGAAATTGTGGCAGGTGCTGGCAGATTTCCAAGGATAAAATCTTCAACGATATGTTGAAATTGGACCAGTCTGAAATTTCTTCTTCTGATACAGAGGCAATCCCTTCACATGGCTGGTCTCTTGCAAACATTGTAAACCTGGCAACAGATCATAGCAGCAACAATAATGATTATGGCCACTTTGTCCCAGGCCTAGATTGCAAATTGTATGTTCAGGTTGTCAATTGCATTTCGGAGAATGTTCTCAGTTGGATTGAGAATGCTGGAGGACTAAAGAGAAATGACAATGAGAAATACTCGGAAAAAGATGATACTTCCTCTTATGCCATTGAATCTGCCAACTCCACTAAGCTGAAATCATTGTACCTAGAATTTCTGAAACCTGTGCATCAGCAATGGCATCTACGGAAGCTTCAGGCCTTGGTGAAGAAGAACATATCATATCAGGAGTCAGATACTTGTGCAAATAAGCACTTCACATTCTCCGTGAACTTTGAGCAACTAAATGTTGTATTATTCTATTATTACATGCTTAGGATATATTCTTCTCTGAACCCCTCGGTTGGGTCGTTGCCTGTTCTTAATCTGCTCTCATTTAATCCTGTATTTCTTGTGGAACTATGGGAAACATTAGAAGCATCTATATTTCCTGGGACTGCTCATATCTCCAATGACCCTAAACATTCCAAAGACGAGTATTTTAGTGACGTAGCGTGCAATAAAAAGCAAACTCGGGTTGCAAAGGAACCTGGAAGCAAGTGGGCAAATGTACTCCAAAAGATTGCTGGGAAGTCATCTGATATGGCTAGTATCGAAATAAGCAACGATCCAACTAATTCTAGCCAAATCAATGAGGACATTTATGATTTGTGGGACGTTGAATCCATGCGGCGAGGTGCTCAAGGTGTTACAAAGGATTTTTCATGCATGTTGCATCTTTTCTGTGCCACGTATGCACACTTGCTGCTGGTTCTAGATGACATAGAATTCTATGAGAAACAGGTAATGTGGTGTCAACTTGTTTCCTTGATAATTATTCCAACATTTTCTGATCATGTCTCTTTCCATTGTGTTTCGGGGGATAGGCTCCATTTACCCTCCAGCAGCAGCGAAGTATTGCTTCAGTACTGAACACATTTGTCTATAATACTTTTATTCACAATGGTGGGCAAAACAATAAACCCATAATGGATGTAGCTGTCACATGCCTTCATTTGCTGTATGAACGAGACTGCAGACACAAGTTTTGTCCCTCTGCTCTTTGGTTGGCACCTGCTAGAGTTAGTCGAATTCCGATTGCTGCAGCTGCTAGAGCTCATGAAGCTGCATTTACTAATTTTCAGTTTAGGGATGCTCTAAACATTCCAAGTATGAGCTCTGTCCTTACCACTGTGCCTTATGTTTATCCTTTTGAAGAAAGGTAATACCTTCCAATAGTTTCTAACAATTGGTATTGCATCTGTTTATTCCTTTAGCTTTTACTCTTGATCTAATCATTTTCTTATTTAGTCTTTTCTCTTTGGGGATTACATGTGTATTTTTATGAGAATTTAATCCCTCTGATGGTAGTTACTGAGCGAATCATGTTTGTGAATTTTGCCTTTCTATCCGTTTCACGACTGATTAGGTGCAAACTCTTCAAGTCCATTTTATGATAGGCCACACCAGTCACACATCCAGTAAAGTAGCCTGGAAAGTTGTATGTAATGATTCATTTTCAGGGTATTTGTGGGGGCTATTGTCATTGCAACAAGTTGTGCAGCTATTTCCGGCCATATGCCCTTAACCTTGTTCTTACACAACTGAACAACTAGACTTTTTTTTTTGATTTTATCATTATTCATAATTGTTCAATATTACAGTTTTCAAATAGAGAATTTAAGGAGCTCACCGAAGTGCAAGGCAATGCGAGGCTCCTTACTCTATACTTCTTGTGAGAATTCAGCATAGAATGATGAAGGGATTCCATAGGAATGCTATTGGAGTCACCAATTGAGGCTTAGGAGCACAATGATCTTAGAATTACTACGGAAATACATAATGCGTGCCTCGGTAGTGCATGAAATTTTTTGGAGAAGGTATGTAGGCTTACACTGTAGCCCCCAGCAAGGAAAGGAGCCCCCACTGTAATGGTAAAAAAGCCTGAACACAACAAATTTCCGCAAACTTCCGCAAACTTTCTGTGCCATGAATCTGAATCATCATTTGATAAATTTTGGCCACTGCATTTAAATTTGAAAATGTCCTCACATACTGCTTTTGAAAATGTTCGAACTTGCAAGCTTCCGTGAGGAAAGGAAGTGACGTGCCCTCTTAAGCGTAGTTGGTTAGTCCCTGAAATTTGGTCACAATCAAAATAAATAGTAAACGAGCCCCATACCAGTTGTAGATCTGTGTGCACATAGAGTAAAGAGGATTGGTTTCTTAGATGAAACTGTCGTTCATTTGCTTATTGGTAGGATTGATTTCTTAAAGGCAAATTGCTTTTTCTTGTTTCTTGGGTTATTACTTCGAAAGAAAACTAATTGAACTTAATTCACTGGTTTGAGCAGGTGACTTCTATATCAGTAAACACGTTCTGCACCAAATGGCAACAACATTGGTCTAAGAGTAATACACACGTTTACCATGGGAGAGGAGAGAGAGGAGACGAGAGGATGGGGGAGCTCTACTGCTTAACACTCCAAGTGACGAGGGAATATTACCTTACTAGATATGTGATGGTAGGGTCTTTGGTATAAAAAACCGTATGAACTAAAAAAAGTAATGCTGGGTAAAATTTCTGAGTAAGGAATCATGCCAATACTCTATTGTTAATTATGCTTGGGTGGAAGTGCTTTTAGGACGGATGTCCTCTTTGGAAGTTCTTGCTTGGGGCATTACAAATGGTATCCGAGCCTGGTTGGAGGTTGGTGGAGGGATAGATGCGGAGAGAGGTGTTGCCTGTAGGATGGCTCTATCAATTGTGCCAATTGATAGAAGCCAATGTTAACCATGCGTTTGCACCTTAATATCTCAACCAAACATTTACCTTTTTGCTATTCGAAAACATGTTACATTATATGATTTTGGTTAGTTTGGGTTGTTGACTATTGAAATAGAAAATATTATTTAGAATAAAAGTCACACCTATACTGTTTATATAGAAAAATAGTAGATGAATACACTTAAGATTATCATTTATATTTGACTATTATTATTTACCAAGTGTCACACCATCTTTCTGAATTGTAAAGGGAACTGGATGGTGATAAGACTGCGCATACTGAGGCCTACTTGATATTTCCCCGCGCAACCTAAATACTAACTCGTCTCTGATAAACTATGGATCCATCTACTTCTAAATAATAACGAGCACTAGTCAATAGTGGCATAATTTAAGATAAGTGAATATATCAATCGATAGTATGGAATTATGGAAAAAAAACTATGGGAATAGAATGATATGAATACAATGAAACAAAGAAATAAATGCTAGCGATGGTAATTACTCAATTATAGAGTAAGATAATTTTGAAAATAAGTCTTAGCCTACGTGAAGATCCCAGGTGAAATATACTTACAGATATTCTTCAAAACAAGAAAAAAAATAACAAAGAATATCTATCAGTAAGATGTACTTACATATGTTTCCTTATAAAAATAAACAGTAATAAACACATGATAAAATACAACATGGATACGATGAGCATCTATAATATAACATGACAGTAATAATAGTAGCATGAACATGAACAATGATATATGATAATCATCATATAAACATCGAACATGAACAATACGATATTCCTAATCTAGTGATGAGCTTATGTTCGGAGGTGCGATGTGTAACTTGAGTATAATCAAGATCACATGCCATGTGATTGCACACCTGAGGGTGCCAATAGTATATTACACTGCTTCCATTGCTAGAGAACAGAAAACATGGAGACGGTAGTAAATCTCACTTCCATTATTAGAAATTGAAAAATACGGATACAATATTATAACCGTAGCTCTATTACCGGAGGTGGAAAACATAGACACGGTAAGAACCCTCATTGCTTCTGCAATCTCTTAGATAATGAGTTTCCAATACACGTGTTTTATAGTAGAAGCAATATCAAAATGATAATAGGTACTACATCATATGATCAAGTACAATAATCAAGAACATTATCAGGTATAGTATCATAAGCATATAAATAGGTATCACGAGTATCATGTGTATATAATCAGGCACACTAAGTATCATGGACATGCACAATAATCATGAGTAGTGATTGTAATATAATAATAAACATGTATAGTGCAAATCATATGACAAGTACCATGAACTGTCTATACTTTAAAAAGAGTACGTCATGATCAATAAGGTATGAGTTAGAACAATACCTTGGCTTATTTCTTGACCGATAATTGATACTTTGTTAAGTAAGAGTTCAGTTGCTAACATGACCGTGTGAATATGGGATGCAGACATACTCCCAAAGTCTTACCCATGATGTGTATAAATCATGAAATAATTCTTATGGTTATGAATTGGGCCTATACTTAAGTACTGTAAATAGCATACTAATCTCAACCAATATCCATCATTAATGTTAGGAACATAAACCGAATCGTCAATATAACCAACATAATCAGTGAGGCAACACTAGCATGGCCCAATAGTACAACTATAAAGGGTGAACCCGAAAGTCAGCAATACAGTCTAATCATCTATGCATATATCCCACATTTTCAATCTAAACATATGTCAATGGCGTTTTATGTTTTCTACCAACATATAAGTTGTATTCTCAGATAAGAGTGGCAAAATGAACCCGAACCCGACATGAACCCGGCCTTTTTAACCAGGTATGTGTAGAGGGCTAACCGGGTCGGGTTGCTTCCAAGTCGACCTGGCCAATCTGGATGAAGTCCGGGTCGGGTACCGGCTTGACCCGCCAACCCATATTAACCTTGATATTAAAATGAAATAAATTAAACTCATTAACGCAACATCTATATTATATTTGATGACTGTTTTTGAATTCTAGGGCTGACTAAGACAAAAGGGTTGATAGAAGAACGGCTGAGATTTGATCTTGAGGAATGAATGGTTGAGATGAGATTTTGTGGAAAGTTTTGGAGGGAAAATAATTTCTTGGGAAATAAAAGTTTATGTGGAAATGAAAATTTTTGGGGAATGAAAGTTTTTGGGGAATAGCAGAGTGCAATTAATGCATTTGGAGAAAAAACTTTAGCTTGTACTTAATGCTGCAGATCAAATGCTGTGTAGATCGAACGATCTCTCCCTCAACGTGGGGTCACCGTCTCTTCGACGCATAGGGTAACAAGATGAGAATAATTTACTGCATCGAAGGCGCCTGCTTTTACGCTAATTTGTTGTTCTGCGTCGAAGGCGTCCGCGTCGAATTTGTTGTTCTCCGCTAATTTGTTCCGTACCGAAGGCGTCCGTGCCGCTAAATATTTTTACGCTAATTTGTTGTTCTTTTAAATTTTGGCTGTGTAAATAATTTTTTGTGAAGTAAAGATTTCGCAAGGAAAAATCTTAAATGAACCGTGTCGGCGGGCACGAGTTATGACTAGTGTGATTATATATCTCAGTTGGTTGGTGCTTTTTGCATGGATAAGATATGTCCCGAGATCAAGTTTTGCTATATGTAATTTATTTCAAACTTCACTTTTTAAATTTAAAAAGTTAATGAACTCGATCCGGACCTGACCCGGATTACCAGTTAGGAAATTCGGGTTCGGGTGACCCGGATTATATCCGGGTAGGGTACGAGTTTCCTAAACCCGATCCAGATTCAATACGAGTCGGGTTTGGGTTTACCCCTATCTGGGTCGAGTCAAATCTGACATGACCCGACCACAACCTAACTTGTTTGCCACCCTTATTCTCAAATATGGAATGGTCATATCATCATCAAATATTGGTCAAATATCAATTTAAGCATACAACCATGAATTTTAAGGTCAACCAGTATCTGAACAGAGGGGCCAGGGTCAAAACAGTGAATCGAGAAGTCAAAGGCAAATAACAGCTGAGTACATGTACAAGGGTCAAACAGTAACCTAAACACGGCCTAATGGCTATAACAAAGACCCGAATAAAGGTTTTAAGAGCAACACAAGGAATTCGGGTAAGAACAGACCCAAGATAGAATCATATTTAGCAAACTAGTAACCAAACAGGGGTGGCAGGCAAATCGATTACCGAAGAAAAGGCCTAAGGCCAAACAAAACATGCAAACAGAAGCTACATAGCCAAAGTAGCAGAGCAACATAGGTCTCATACCAACCAGAATATTGGAACAAAATTCAAGAGTCAAACAGTAAACCCAACACAGTTCGTGGTCAAGATTAGAACCAAACGGAGGTCTTAAGGTTAAAAATAACACCCAAGAAGAACATCAGAGTTGAATAAATACCCAAACAGCAATATTCGAGCCAATAGAGCACTCGATCAAGCACTTGATTGGGTTTCAAGGTCAAGAACAACATCCAACCCCATAAGAGCCCATTAAACCCTTAATCTCATATCACAATTCATGCAATCGAGATCTCGAGATCACGGTCGGGTTTATCAAGGCTACAAAAGAGATCAATGGAACCTACTTATCACTGTAGAGCAATGGTAATAAAAACGTCACACTGTCATTTGAGGATCGTAGCATCTTGTCGTTGAGATACTGCGAATATAACTGTTGCAACCTCTTTTGGTTTGAAGGGGAGAGAAGGAAAATAGGGATTTAAAGCTAGAGAGCTCAGATCGAGATGGGGGAGAGATCCAAAACCTAGGGTTTAAATAAGGGGATGAGAGAGAGTATGCGGAGTCATGGAGAAAGCTCATGGGAAATTAAGAGAGGAAGAGGCGCATGGGAGGGGGAAGTGACCATTGGTTATACTGGCATCCACGATCGTGGAGATCGATGCGAGGAATGGTCGTCGCTCCTTTGTTTGCACGAGCGAGAACACGAAACTAGGAGAAGAAAAAAAGAAAAAAGAATGCGAAACAGAGAGAGATTTATTATAGGGATTAACGGGTTGGGTTTCAGGTTTAGTTAATGGTGTTGGTTTAACGGGATTGGGGATAATAAATTCTCAGAAAATATAGAAAAATATACAAAATTAATCAATAATCAAATTAATTATTTTAAGATTTAATTGACATTTCAAAAAATATTTTATTATAAGAAAATGATTGAAATGGGTTATGTTTGTTACAATAAGAATCTATAATTCTATTTTAAAACTATTTCTATAGTAGAAACATATTGTTTCTTAATTCTTCCATTTAGGCTGGAGCATACATACACGGTTTACCAAAAAATATACAGAACTTGAATTCTTTGTATTATGTGCTAATAACATTGTTTGTAATATCTTAAAACTGTTGAACAGTCCATTTGAAATTGCCAAATCATATCGTCTTAATCTGCAGAAGAGTGTGAAATTGCTTAAAGATTTGACCCTTAATTTTTAGAAAAATGGTGTACCTTTAGAAACGGTTGTCTTCAATCTTTAAATCGGCTAATTGCATGCCTAAAGTCTTGCATCGACCACCATCTTGGTCGCGATCACCTTGACATCCGCCTCATCCTATGACTAAATCTAGAAAACCAAATCAGACAAAACTCATGAAAACTAAAGCAAACTTGCTATCCAAAAATCAACTTCATTCTTCAAAACCACATACTAAACCATACTAAACTTTTGAAATCCAAACTTCTAATACCAAACTGAACCAAACCACATTCTTGAAAAGCAAAACTTTCGAAACCATGCTAAACTTACTTTTCAAATTTGAAAGCCAAAACTGAATTCTATCTCCAAATGCTAAACTCGTGAAGATCAATTTAATTCCTCAAAATTGAAGATGTGAAAGAAATCAAATTTCAAACTACCAACAACAAATTGAAGTCAACCAAATTTTCAAAAAAATAAACTGAATTCTACCCCAAATTTTGAAAACCAAACTCTAAATTCTCAAAACAAAATTCGGTATTCAAAATCATACTACCAAACAACGCAAGCTTTCTTTCCCTAAAATACCAAAGCAAACCG
This sequence comes from Scilla litardierei, assembly GCA_030789695.1. Taxonomy (NCBI): domain Eukaryota; kingdom Viridiplantae; phylum Streptophyta; class Magnoliopsida; order Asparagales; family Asparagaceae; genus Scilla; species Scilla litardierei. The sequence goes on from CM061141.1 coordinate 23,271,715, forward strand.
AACTTCCAAAAGCGTCGAAACCAAACTCCATAAACCAAACCAAATTAAGCCAAACTTTTCAAAAACTTTCCAACGCCAAACTAAATCTTTCCTTGAGACCCATCAACTAACAAACTTCCAAGCCCAAAACAATGATCCTCTTTCAGAATCAATCCACCTTAATCTTCATTTGAGATCTAGCTCCAAGACGATGATCATTCCTTAGGATATGTCAAACAATCTCCAAAATTTCGAAAATCACACAACTTCTTGCATTAAGCGTAACCCCAAGGTTCTTTTCTAAGAAATCCATTGTCACAATCTTTACCATGAAACCATCACAATCTTCTCTACCACAAAATCCGTCACAGTAGGTACCACAGTCATTAATAATAGGTGTGATATCATCACTACTAGCTGAATTTAGTTAGCACATATAGAAACAAGTGCAAACATAGCATCCATACAATCTTATCAATCATCATGGCTAAAAAAACCAACGTGGTCTGATCACCGACAACCAATGTTATCCAATGACAACAAGCCAATGACAACTTCAGAGGAACAAACAACATTCAACCAACCAACGACAACTGTTCAACAACATCAATGATAACGATGACTTTTAACTAACATCTTAATTACGGCAATCAAATATTACATTGTAATATCAACCAATAACAATGTTCACCAACTAAAGATTATTAACGAATTGTTAACCAACCACAATAACTAATCACTAATGTTGACTAATAACAACCCAAATGATGATGATCAATGAAATTTTCAAGTAAATACAACCCATACCACTTCCACTTTCAACTATGCATAATCCGGGAAAACACTAGTCATAACCCGTGCCCTACTGATAGGAATGTCAATATTGCAGGGCGGGGCGGGTATTTAACTACCCAAGCTTGCCCCGACTGATCTACAGGACGGGGCGGGACGGGTCGCGGGACGGGTCGCGGGACGGGTTCTTTCTTACCAAAACCGGGTCGGGTCGGTCGGGTCAAGTCATTAGTGCCATCCATATGAATCCCAAATAAAAATTTTATTTGTGAATTGGGAGAATTTTCATTTATTTGATAATTTGGAATTGGGAATTGGCCCAATTAGGAGAACCGTAGAATAGAGTATGAGTTATGGGTTATTCGTTGACTGCATGGTCCGCATCAAAATAGTAAGGGTTTTAGAACATCTATACTTTACCGGAGCGGGCCGGGGCGCATCCAAAGCCCAAGCTTACCCCGACCCGGCTGCGGACCGGGTCGGGTCGGGTCGGGCCGGGCTGGTCAGGCCATTACTGCCATCCCTACATACGGGCACGATTCATTTAAGATATGCATATGTGATCCATAACTACTGGGCCTACATCCTTAACAAAGAGATCCACAGTGATCATTGATGTGAATCGTGGCATTTCAGCCTTATTTACATAATAATTATAAAATCCTTGGAGGGGGGAAAACCAAAAAAGAAACATCAAGACTTCAAACAGAGAGAATTAGAGAGATGAACGAAGCAAATGTGACGATGTGGTAGCCGACACAGGATCTAACAGTCGTTGGTGTTCATGGCTTACTCGATGGCCTCGGACTTCATGGTATCCTTGACGGACTTCGCCTCCACCTTCTTCATTGCCGAAGCCACGGTCTCCTCCCCTGGCGTATTCGGCCTTGCACGCCATTGTCCCCTTCACCCTCTGCGTGGTCTCCTTCGCCGACCACCACACGTCCTGCGCCGCCTGCTTCGCTTTCTCGCTTATGTCTTGCGCTTTTCCGGCCATCTGGGCGGCCACCGACTCCGCCTCCTTCCATCTCATCGACTGTCTCAGTCACCTGCGAGAGAATTAATTTTAGTCCACAGTGTATAAAAAATTCTTAGTTTATTTTATAGCAAAATTAACCTCTTGAGCCGTAGCACTGGCCATCCCCCTCAATTCGTCGGAAATCACACGCAATAATTTAAGTGATGAGGAATTTGTTATTTGGTTATTTGGATTATGGAGAACATGGAGAACATGGGGTTTGTAATTAACGTAGGAAAAATTGTTATTTGAGAACATGTGGATTTGGGAAATTTGTTTTTTGGGTAATTTGTTATTTGAGAACGTGTGAATAATTAACTTGAGGTTATTTGTTATTTGTTTTTATTCTTTGGTTTGTAAAAAATGAAGAAGGCAATATCCTAGTCATCAAACACAATCATCGGTTTTTGTCCTAGTCATATTTTTGTCGTCACGTAGGACAAAGATTCAAAAACAGTCGTGAATTGTATAATAGATATTACTTATTATTTTTATTTTTTTTCTTTTTTAATACCCAGGTATTATAGCGTTATAGTAGTGGTTTCTGTAGCACGGTATTGTAGCACCTTGCTACAATAACTTTTCTTTCTTTTTCTTTTTTATGAATACATAGATATCAAATATTAGGATTATGAATGGACGATTGAAATTTTTTACATTTAAATATCAAACAGGCAATGTAATTTATAAGTAGGAAAAGGGGGAAAAATTGATTTGTGATACCATGTTGAAAATTGAAATAGAAGAAATAGAAGAATACACGTTATAACCCAAACTAAGGTTTTGGTGCTATTTATATGTAAAAGTACAAGATGAATACAGGTAGGAGTATAACTCATATTTGATACTTTATTTAAATCTTGTTCTAAATATAGAAACTATATTTTCTATTCTAAACTAATTCTAAAGTGGAAACATTTTACTCCTTAACATGGGTGAACCATAAATATGAACCAAGCATTTATATTCTTAGTGTTTATGAGTATTGAAGTTTCAAATCAGTTGCATCCTTAATTTACGCATTTCAATTCAAACATGGGAGTGAGTCACTCTTATTCCAACTTGAGTGTTTTATTCCAAAAGAGCAGATATTCTATTTCAATGATCCATCTTTATGTGCACATGGTGGGATTCCTCCTATCATCCACTTACTTTCACTACCTCTCAATTGTGTTATTTTTCTTTATTCAAAATCTAGTACTTCTGACATAGTAGTATGTAGGGGGAAAACATAAGAATCAATTGGACTTCTTGAGTCTAATCTCTGATTGTAAATGCTTTCTATCTATGAAGTATGAATATTTTAAATTGTAAATTGCAGAAAATACACTCACGTTTGGGCCATTTTTACGTAAATACCCTGACGTTTATTTTCATCAAGATATATACCCAAACGTTTTCTAATGCTTTTAAGTTGATACCTTCTTTTAATTTTCCGTCCAAAAGACAGAAATTTAACAAATTTACCCATGAATGTGCATTTTATAAGTTAATACTCTCACGTTTGGGCCTTTTATAAGTTAATACCCTGAAGTGGGTGTGTGCGTCCATTGTGGTGGGTGGGTGCATGGGTGTGGGGGGGGTGTGTGTGCGTGCATTGGGGATGTGCGCGTGCATGTGGGGAGGGTGTGTGTGTGCGCGTGCATGGGGAGGGTGTGTGTGCATGTGGTGGGTGGGTGTAGGCATGGGGGGTGTGGGCATGGGGTGGGTGTGCATTGGGGTGGGTTGGTGCATGGGTTTGTGTGTGGGTGTGTGCGTGCATGGGGGTGGGTGTGGGCATGCGTGTGTGCGCATGGGGTGGGTGGGTGGGTGCATTGGGTGTGTGTGCACATGGGTGTGTGGGTGTGTGCATTGGGGTGGGTTGGTGCATGGGGGTGGGTGTGTGCATGGGTGTGTGGGTGTGTGCATTGGGGTGGGTTGGTGCATGGGGGTGGGTGTGGGCATGAGGTGGGTGGGTGTATTGGGTGGGTGTGTGCATTGGGGCGGGTTAGTGCATGTGTGATCGTCTACCTTATAGTGCCCCGATTGAGCCAATACTTTAACAGGTCACACACGTCCATGCACCCATCCACCCCAAGCACACACCCCATGCACACAACCCACCCATGCATACAACCCACACATCCACGCATACACGTCCACCCCACACAACCCCACCCCCACCCAGGCACACACTCACCCTAAGCACACACACCATATGCGCACAAACCCCATGCACACAACCCACCAACCCACGCAGACATACTCACCCCACGCACACACCCCCACAATGCCCACACCCACCCACCCATGCACACACACATACACCCCTTAAGCACACACCCCCACCCACCCCACGCGCACGCACACACCCCACGCACACACCCTCCAACCACACCCACACACCCCCATGCACACACACCCCCATGCACACAACCCACCCACCCCCCGCACACCCACCCACCCACGCCCATAAACACACATACCCACCCATGCACACACCCCCACCCCAAGCACACACCCCCCACGCATATACACACCCACCCCCACCCCACGCACACCCACCCCCACCCCACGAACCCCCACCCCCACCCACGCACACACCCCACGCACACACACCCACCCACCCAAGCACACACACCCACCCCCAAGCACACACACCCACGCACACAACCCACCCACCCACGCGCACACACCCCATGCATGAACACCCATCCCATGCATGAACACCCACTCACCCACCCCATGCACCATCCCACCCCGAGAGAGAGAATTGGGGGGAAGAGAGAAAGAGAATCGGTACTAGAGAGAGAATTGGTGTAGAGAGAGAAAGAGAGAGAATCTGTAGAGAGAGAGGAGAGAGAATAGGTAGATATCTATTATGCATTTGACAGCGATTTTTGAATCCTAGGGCTGACTAGGACAAGCTGACTAGGACAAAGGGGTTGATAAAAAGACGGCTCGGATTTAATCTTGGGGAATGAACGGTTGTGATGAGATTTTTGAGAAAAGTTTTGGAGGGAAAAACATTTCTAGGGAAATGAAAGTTTATGGGGAATGAAACTTTAGGGGGAATGAAAGTTTCTGGGGAAATGAAACTTTATGGGGAATGAAAGTTTCTTGGGAATATCAGAGTGCACGTAATTAATGCATTTGTGAAAAAACATAAACTTGCACTTAATGCTCGAATGCTGCTGCAGATCGAATGATATCTCCCTCAACGCGGGGCACACTATCTCTTCGACTCATGTACCTGCGCCGAAGGCGCCCGCTAAATTTTTTTACGCTAATTTGTTGTTCCACGCCTAAAGCGTCTGGGACGATTTTTTTACGCTAATTTGTTATTCCGTGTCGAATGCGTCCGTGCCGAATTTGTTGTTCCACACCAAAGGCGTCCGTGCCACTAAATATTTTTATGCTAATTTGTTGTTCCGCGCAATTTTGGTTGTGGAAATAATTTTTTGGGAAATAAAGATTTCGCGGGGGAAAATCTTAAATAAACCGTGCCCGCGGACACGAGTTATGACTAGTATATATATATAGAATCGGTAGAGAGAGAATTGTAGGGAGAGAGAGAATCGGTAGAGAGAGATTCAGTATATATATAGAATTTATAGAGAGAGGACAGAGAATCAGTAGAGAGAGAGATTCAGTATATAGAGAGAAAGATAGAGAATTTGTAGAGAGATGAGAGAGAATCAGTATAGAGAGAGATAGAGAGAGAATCAGTAGAGAGAGAATCGGTGTAGAGAGAGAAGAGACATCATGGTATTTACATAAAAATGGCCCAAACGTGAGAGATGGGCAAAATGGTCCAATTTAACACCGTCAGCCATTTTCCGCTACATGGTATCAATTTGTCACAAAATAAACCTCAGGGTATTTACGTAAAAATGGTCCAAACGTGAGGGTATTTTTATGCAATTAACCCTATTTTAAAATGGATGTTGGACATATATGGAACACCGACACTTGCACGAGACTTACCCGACACATGGAACACTATGAAGCAATGCTCAATTTAAAAAAATCCAATAATTTATTTGTCTGAGTTATATCTATTATATATTTGACAATCTTTTTTGAATTCTAGGGCTGACTAAAATAAGATAAAGAGTGGTTGGGATTTGATCTTGGGAAATAGAAGGTTGAGATAAATCTTTGGGTTGCTTGCAACACTTTATGAAGCTTTGAGTAACGTGCTCCTAATTAAATGATAGATCACTATCACGACTAAATCAATAAAAAATACGCCACATACCTCACATGGCTCAAACGAAAAAGCAAAAGTGAAGTAATAACTTTTATAATTTCCATTTTAGTCAATTAATCTGTCCGTTCAACAAAAGTAACGGATGGTACAATTACTTCAGTGTTTAGCATTTATATGAATATGAAATACGAAATATTGCGCCGAATCTAATTTTTTGTTCGTTTAAATTTTGTAGGGGAAATAATTTTGGGTAGAACAAAGATTTTGAATGGATATTTTAAATGAACCGTGCACGAGGACACGGGTTAACACAACTCCAGTGAACTTGTTTCAAGACAAAGACACCGGAGCTAAAAAAAATTCATGTTGATTTGTTGTTCTGTGCCGAACGAATTTGTTGTTCTACGCGAATTTGTTCTTCCACGCCGAATTTATTGTTCCGTGTCGAATGCACATGCGCCGAATTTGTTGTTACGCGCCAAAGGCACTAATGCCGCTAAATACTTTTACGCTAATTTGTTCTTTTAAATTTTAATAATTTTTTGGGAACAAAGATTTCACGGGGAAAAATCTTAAATAAACCGTGCCTACGGGTACGGTTTTTTACGCTAATTTATTGTTCCGCGCCGAAGGCGTCCATGTCGAATTTGTTGTTCCGTGTCGAAGGCGCATGCGCCGAATTTGTTGTTCCGCGTCGAAGGCGTTCGTGCCGCTAAATATTTTTACGCTAATTTGTTCTTTTAAATTTTAATTATTTTTGGTGGAACAAAGATTTTGCGTGGAAAAATCTTAAATGAACCGTGCCTGCAGGCACGTGTTTTAAATGCTAATTTGTTGTTCCGCGCCGAATGCGCCCACACCGAATTTGTTGTTTTACGCTAATTTGTGTAGTGCCCTGAGAAGCTACTGCATAAGTACTAGAGGGGGGGTGAATAGTACTTTAAAATAATCAAGAGAGTTATTTCTAATTATTGTGCAAACACACAAACAACAATGCGGAATAGACTACAAACAACAAGAATAGACAACGCAAACAAAGTATGTAATGGGTTCGGATCCACGCAAGTCTCCCCGACTTGTTCCGATCCTACGTCCCAACCACCCGGATCCCCTCCGGATACTTGAGTTAGAAACCACTAACCTAAGATTTAGCACTATGAAATTCTTGTGAAAAACCTTCACAAGACCAAATCATACACAATATAAATGTGACTCCCACAACCCGGGATCACAACCTCTCTCACAACCGAGAGACACAATTGCAATATCGATTGAAATGAAATAATGAAACACTTACCACAAAATCCTATGCCTTGAGTAAATCTTACCAAATTAGGGCAAAGATGGATTGTTGTGAAAGAAGATATCACCAAACCCTAGCTCCAAGAAGTTGACCAGCAATGGAAGCCTAGGGTGGAGTTGGTGACCTTGGATCAAGCCCTTGGCTTGGAAGACTCACAATCAATGAATCTCTCTTGAAGAATAAGAGTGAGGGAGAGATTCTTGTGAGAAGAGATATCTTTAGAATGGAGTTGATTTGCTTCTCTTTGATTTCTCTAAATCCCAAAATATGCAGCCTTGGATCCTATGAAAGAACCTCTCCAAGTATATATAGGATAGAGGAAAGAGAGGAGAGAAATTCGTGCAATAAATGCTCCAACGGCTCTATTCTGAAGCAGACTAGTCGGTCAAAGAAGGATCACTGACCGACTAGTTTCTTAACTAGTCGGTCGGTGAATCAACATAAACCGACTAAGAGGTTGACAGCCAATAAAGTGAATTCCAGGCAATATGAACTAGTCGGTCTAAGAAGACTTGCCAACCGACTAGTTTCACAACTAGTCGGTCGGTGAGTGTTCTTTGACCGACTAAGAGTCGAAATAGTATAGGCTGAATTCAAGATGAACTAGTCGGTCTGAGAACAAATTCCGACCGACTAGTTTCACAACTAGTCGGTCGACGATTGTACTTAGACCGACTAACTCGAAACAGTAGCTCAGGCTGAAATGAGGCAATGATAACTAGTCGGTCTGAGAAGGTTTACTAACCGACTAGATCGTCATCTAGTCGGTCGGTGAACCTTCTTTGACCGACAATTGATCAACAGTGTCTAGGCTGAATTGAGCAAGGACATCTAGTCGGTTCAAGAGGAATTGCTGACCGACTAGATCGTCATCTAGTCGGTTGGTTCTTCTACTTGAACCAACTAAGATGCACTAGAAGCCGAGGGAAGAAGCGATAGGCTTCGGGAAAGTTTCTGATGGCTTCTAAGATAATCCTAGCTCTAAGATATGAGCGAAATGAAGATTATAATGTAAGTTCTACTCAAGGCTTAACATTCTATTCTATGAAGCTAGAAGACATTAAATTAAACATGACGAACCGTCTTCAAAGCTTCAATCTTCATTCTTGACTTCAATAATGGTCCTTGAGCTTCAACGAAACTTCATGCACACGATCACGCGTATTGAGAAGTCTTGAGACGTCGCTTTTGATGTACGTATTCTTTTGGCGACGATCTCCATAACTGCGCTCACAAACAGTCAGTTCACAATATTTATGTTTGCTCATCATCAAAACCAAATCCGGGGAATCAATACTCAACAATTTGTTGTTCCGCGCCGAAGGTATCCATGCCGAATTTGTTCCGTGTCGAAGGCGCATGCGCCGAATTTGTTGTTCTGCGCCAAAGGCGCCCGTGCCGTTAAATATTTTTTCGTTAATTTGTTCTTTTAAAATTTAATAATTTTTTGGGAACAAAGATTTCACGGGGGAAAATCTTAAATGAATCATGCCCGCGGACACAGGTTATGACTAGTCGACTAATAAATAAAACCTAAAGGTCACGTGTTTGTCACTTTAACGCCACATATCTGTTACAAAAATGTAAAAAAATGATTTTCTTAACTAATGGAGTTCTATGCTTAAAAGTCTGAACATTACCTGTACAACATTTGGTAATGATTAGATTTTTCGATCTTTTTTGTTTGATTTTGTTATTTGGTTAGAATCTATGTATTTTTGTTTCTGAAAATTTTATATATGTTTTTTTCCAATTAATAGAATGCATCCTGATCAATTTAGGTTTTGATGTTTATTATTTGTGAATTCCTATGCACACACATATGAGGTTATATTGCTATGTTCCTGAATCCTACTTTTTAAGAATGTTCAATTTCTCCATGTTCTTGTCCTGTCGTAGCCATGTTTGTGCTTCATAGCTTTATATAAGTTTTTATTTTTAAAAGTCCTCAAACAATCAGTATTTTATGCCAATTGTCGATGGATGATATGAGCTTCTTTTATTATTTATTTTTTTATTTTATTTTATTTATTTGCAGAGTACAGATGTTTAGGGAATTTATTAAGCTGGACAAAGTCTCTCGAAGAGCGGCCGGTGAATTGTCAGGACCTGGTCCAGGATCAATAGAGATTGTTATTCGTCGGGATCATATTGTTGAAGATGGATACAGACAGTTGAACTTTCTTGGTTCAAGGTTGAAGTCGTGCATCAATGTTTCATTTGTTAGTGAATGTGGTCTTCCTGAGGCTGGTCTGGATTATGGAGGTCTATCTAAAGAGTTTTTAACTGATTTATCAAAGGCTGCATTTGACCCTCGGTAATTCCTTTTTTTAATTTGACTATAATGTATAATCCTAACATTGAAATGACTTGGCTTTATTAATTGATTTAATATTTTTATTTCAACAGATATGGGTTGTTTTCTCAAACTTCCACATCAGAAAGCAATTTAATTCCTAATATTTCTGCTAGATTGTTGGATAATGGAATTCAGATGATTGAATTCCTTGGGAGGGTTGTTGGTAAAGCTCTATATGAAGGAGTCTTGGTAGACTATTCTTTTTCACTGGTGTTTGTGCAGAAGTTATTAGGTCGATACAGCTTTCTTGATGAATTATCGACATTAGACTCTGAACTCTACCGGAATCTTATGTACGTTAAGGTAAATACTGTTGTCGTCTTAACTATATACTATGTAAGATAAATCCTACTGAAATATTCTTTAGGTTATGTTTCACATTTTACTATGTTTTTCCTCGTGAGATTGCAAAGATGATTAGTATAATCACTATGTACACCCTTCAGCAGAGTAGCTTTGAACATTAAAATTCCCCACAGAAAATTAATATCTCGGTGATAAGTTATTTTAACATGTGTCTCGTCTAGATATTGGATCTGTTTATGTATCTATTTATGGATGTGAGACGTAAGTATAATAGCGGCTTCAATACACCAAGGGCACACCTAACTTCATTATGTAACCGATAGAGAATATTATGTGCATGGAAATTACAAATCCACTACGTTCATTGTGATCAACATGTTTTGAAAATTTATAAACACAAAAATATGCATTTTGACCATCAAGTTGTTGCAAAATGAAAATTTTCAATAATATAACTGAAGAATATTATGATCTACTTGTTAGAAGCCAGTTTTGATATCCTGGCTATACTTATATGTATTGGTGGTTTCATACCAGATTTTGAGGTGATGACACTGAAACACACTTTCGTGCATTGGGTGCGACTGATTTGGCTAGTATAGCCCATGCTTTTTAGATGGTTTTGGACCCATTCATGCAGAAACAGGTAGACATATGATGGTACTGTTTGCAGAAATTCATGTTTGGGGATTCCTCTGAGATTTTTATGCGTTATTATTTATTTATTATTATGATTTTATTTATTTATTTATTATTTTTTGAGGGGGTTGGAAGTTGGAGCAAAAAAAGATCTCAACCATTGTTACCCGTACAAGGGACATGAGTGTCAATGATCTGAGTAGTTTAAAGCATCCGCATATCAGCTGTTCAATAGTAGGATACAAAAACATGTCTTAGTATAATATACTGTAATATAATTGTATTTCATATATCATACTGATAGGAGAAATAAGCTATCTTTAACTATGCTTGTTCACCTACCACAACATTAGCATAGCTGAAAAAAGAGCGACATTGATAAATGGCAAGGTCCAAACTTGAACCCTGTTTTGATTGTTTATGAAGAAAATTACTGAAAGGAAGAACAACCAGAAAATATTGGAAAAAATAATAAGACAGTGAGCAAAAGAGTTGTTATTATAGTTCTATTGGAAGGATTCTAGCTCATGCATTTGCCATACATCTCAATGTAGTGTAATTTCCACCTATCATTAGAAAAATAAAGGCAAATGTGACCACGACCCAGCTAGTCATTTTCTTCTGTTTATCCATGGTGAGGAAGACAGCAACATTCGTCATATTTTATTTTATTTTTTACACTTCTCTCATTATGTAGGTATGATTGGAGCATTAGTTGTGTTAATATTATTATCATTTTTTGACAAAGGTTTGCTGGTATTCTAGATATGTTTCTGTTCATATTTGTCAAACCCATTTAAGTCTATGTAAAGGTTGATTTTGTTATATATCTGGTTAATTCAGGAATATTTATGGTAGAGCATGCATCATTCATTACTTGATGATATTGTTCTCCCAAGTGGATCACATAACTGTTTCTTAAAATTATTATATCAGTAAATGCTAATTTTCCTTTTCTTTTCCTGGATGCACACTGTAGGCTTAGTTGAACATGGTCTTTAGAAGGTAAAATATTGAGCAAACATTGTAAACATTTTGGTCTTGCTCTAGTGATTCTAGGGCTTATTCCTACTGCAAAAATAATATAATCATTTCGTTAGTTCATGAATGCTTCATTCCCTACTTATCATCCGTTTTATTTTTGACAGCACTATGAAGGTGATGTTGCCGAGTTGTCTTTAGATTTTACAGTTACAGAAGAAGTATGTGGAAAACGTGTTGTTATTGAGCTTAAACCTGGCGGTGGAGATGTGCCTGTCACAAATGAAAACAAATTACAATATGTCCATGCAATGGCAGATTACAAGCTGAATCGGCAGGTATGTCATATATTCAGATATATTAACTATAATTAACATATTTCTACCAATTTTTTAATTTTCTTGGCAACTTGCAGCTACTTCCTTTTGCAAATGCATTTTATAGAGGTCTGACCAATCTTATATCACCATCTTGGCTGAGCTTGTTTAATGCCAATGAATTTAATCAGGTAATTGTCCCTAATGCTATTCTAACAATTCAAAGTTTCTCTGTCGTTACTAACCCAACAAGTTTTCATCTTTCTATTCTGTTTTCTCATAACTGCCCATGCTTCTATTAGTTTTGTGTCTAATGCCAAAATTCACTTTTATCTAATAGAGATCAATTGTAGAAAGAATCTCGAGTGTTCCTGAATCAAGTTTATCTAGCAACATGAGAATTTCTATCGTATATTACGTTGGTGTTTTCTTGCCTGTATTTATGATATGCGGATCTTTCTATGAAAAATTTGATTTAGTATTTCACCATATTTACTGTTCAACAATAGGTAAATCTTGAAGGCGCATTTGACTCTTTGCTGGTTGCTTAAGTCACTGAATACCAGTAACGCCTACCTTAAAAATCAAAAGGCTACCATTTCACTGTTGATAGCAGATTCATTATATTGTAATTTATATTCAGACCTTTTTCTTCATTATTTAAAAAAATTGTTAGCAAAAACTGAATATGGTATCATTATGGCGGGAATCTATTGAAGAATATGCTAAATATGCTAGCAGCATAATTGAATTTGAAACCACTGATTAATATCCAGTTAATCAGTGCTATCCTTTTATTTGTTGGGTAGCTTACGGAGGGCCCAAACCAAAGATGGACCGAGTTCTTGAGAATTGACTTGAACTATGCTACCTAATATTCATATCGGATCAGTTTAAAAAAATGTCATTCTCAGTTTTTTAATCAAAGGGATTGTGCCGGTCAATATCTCACTTGTAAATTATAAAGATTTTTCTTCTAGGGTTTGTTGTCTCATCCACCAGCTTCATAAGCAATTGGATTCAGCATCCATTAGCCTGTTCCTCATGTTAACAATTTATTTTTATGTATATGTGCACTTGCATGGCATCATTTCTTTCATTTTAGACTACGGTTATTCTTTCAGATATTGTGCTTCCCTATGCTATACAATTAGATAACTGGGGATAATGTCTTAAAAGTGATGCATAATCTTCCTTCACACACCGACATCTTGCTTTGCAGTCATATAGTATATGAGCTTTCAACTAGTATGGAAATAGTCTACTTCAGTCAAATAGCCTTGTTAGTCATCTGTATTTTGAAACCCTAACATCAACCTTCATGGCTGCCGATAGATTCTTTTCTCTATCAATGGTCAGGTGTATGCAGCACCGGGCGATATCTGAACTGCAGACATGTTTTTGTCACCATAGTTGCAGTTCAGTTTCCTCCTTTCTATGACATCTCTGCCACTTTTGTTGTGCAGTCTGCCGCCTAAACTTAGTGCATTTTAATTTCTTGTTTATAATCACCGAAATTTGAGATCATTCTAAGTCCTTGCTGCTGCCGTTATATAAGTTTCAGGATAAAATTGAACTATCTTCATTTCAAAAAGACTATTGCTGATGTGCTTGAGCAATATCCATATCTAAGAGTTGCCTTTATATTCTTGTTTATCTTCTGGTTATCTAATTCTTTCTGTGCTAGATAAGTTTGAACGATGTTTTTCTGATAGGAGTTTTACACGCATCCTCCTCTCAGGGCATCACTATTTCCCAGTTCACTTGTCTGGTATGTCACTCCTTGCTTCATGGGAGACGTACTATTTGTGCTAGAATTTTCAGAATTTTCAAGTTCTGCAGTTAACCAGTGAAAACAATATAGACCACGAGCAGAGATGTACCAAAATACCCATACAAATTTCTCTCCTTATTTCATGGGAGTACATGGGCCTGATACAATACATATTGATACAAGCTTCTAGATACATAAATAAAAATACATAAAAAAAATCACTCATGACCTCACTCAGAATTCTGCATCCTGCACAATAGCAAATTCAGTATCCTCATAGGATGGAGTCTCCTTGTACTCTTGATCAGCACCTAACAATACAACAAAACGAAGAGCCGCTAGTTTAAAATAAATTTATAATAATTTTAGAATTTGGTATTTAAACAGTTTAAATGAACATGACTGAAAATAAAACAGGAACATGTATATAGTGATAGTATGTAAAGACAAGTATGCAAAATCAGATTTTAGTTTAAGTCTATGTTATTAGTATTCTAACAGTTATACCAATCCTAAACCGTGGCTCATATTGGAGAGTACGACAAGCAACCAGGAGTACACCTTATATCATTGGACGCTCACCCTGGTCGATACTAAAATAGAGATAGGAGGGACTCAAAATTTACTAGAAGGGGTCCAAATGGATGTATAAATGAGGCCCAGTCGGATACCATATGCGGCAATGTAATGTTATATAATCAGAAGCATGGCTCCAGTCGCTTCCACGCGCTCTCTAATATGAGTTACCCTAAAATCCCACTGAGTCCTGAAATGTCAAGTATTGTTTAAGGTTACACAGTTTTCTGTGTCAAGTGGTATTATTCAATGGATGTTTCCAATGTGACTTGTCTTGTGCTGTTGAAGTTTTTGTGCCAGTATTTGTTTAATCATGCAGCAGTCAGGATACTTTCATTTATTATGGCTGATTACTCTAGCACAAATCATAAGAATTGAAAAAGGGGAACAACGTCTTTCAACAAGTCTAAGTGGCCTCATCATAAATAGTCTATATGGTTGGATGCAATGTGGTTTAAATCCATTCATGTTTATGATTCCAACAGTTTCAAGGGTCATCATATCAACATGTTCAGTTCCATCACTATGTCACATGTAAAGTGATATCAATGTCCAACAATTCTATCAAGCCAACAATAAGGCATGCATGTGAATATTTATAGTTTACTTCAGCATCACATCCCAGACATAGCACAACGATCCATGTATCCTAATTTGATGTCAGGGAAATAGAATCTAATCATTTGCATGCATTAAGAATAATTTCATATCAATTTAAAATGAGGGGAGGGACAACTGATTCTGATCTCAGAGAGGTCTCATCATCAAGATAAGGGTCAAAATCATTTATACATGCATTTTCATATTTTGGGGCGAATGGTGGAGGGGGAGGGAGGGATGGAGGGAGATTTTGCCCGAGAGGGGGGGGGTCACTTTTTTGTTGTGGGGGGGGGGGGGGGGTGGTGGTGAGGCTGAGGGGGCTGCGGGGTTAAGTGGGAATGGGGGAGCGGACCAGTGGGCTTTTGTGCTGGGGAAACGAATGAGAAAAAGACATGGGGATAAACAAAAGACGGGTTGGGCTTGGCTGGCTGCAAGAAAATGAAGAAGGAAAAGAAAAAGAAAAGAGAGAAGAGGAAAAGAAGTAAAATTAAAGAAAATAATTATCACAATTTGGAGAAAAAAATTTGGTCATTACATGGTCTCTTTGTCAAGCAACTTGTTATCATAGGAAAATATGTGATGCTTTGCTGGTGCCATGTGCACTATGATTGATAGTGGTTTCATCAAGATGCTTAATGATTGCATGGAAATTTTCTTTACGAAAATTCAGTGTTTCTCACCAAAGACTTTACCCGCTGCTGCATGATTCAAGAAGTAAAACTGACCCAAATCTTTAGTCAGCTCTATTATTTAGCTGATTGTAATATCTTCCTTTCCATATGGATGTCATGTGTCTGCTTCCTACTTTTAGTGTCATATGTCTGCCTTGTCTTTGAAGGAATATTTTTTACTTTACACTTGTCATATATTTTACTAATCATCTGCCAGTGAGCTTGTAAAGCTGCATTCGCGCGGAAAACTCTTGTTGGCTCGTTGCTTGGATTAGCTAGCATTAATGGAGTGATTTTTGACCGATACCTTCTGTCCTTGTATGATGCATGCATGACTCGTGTCATGTGACGACTTATTGTTATTATCCTTTTTAAGCACCATTTCGGCCTTGCCTCAAAGCTGTGCAATGGTCCTTAATCCATGCACCTCACATTACAACTTGCTTGTGTTAGGCAGTCTGACTTGGGATATCCAAGACCAAGCAATGACCGTGTATGTCGTATGAATCTGTGTATGTCGTATGAATCTAGCATCTTTACCATTCAGTAGTTAGTGATAATTGTTTCTCCTTGCAATATGTATTGCATTATACATTAAGTGCCAGAATATATAGTTTTCAGTATTATTCAATACTTCACTCTGTCTATAATCAGGATTCTACAGCAAGGTTCATATGGTTCCCTGTCCTCAATCATCTTTTTTCAAACTCGTGTACCATGCCCTTCTAAAATTTGAAAGAGGTGTTGCTTTCCTTTTTCCTTTTATATTTCTTTTCAGTTTTCTGGATGGGTTGAATTTGTGTACATTTGTGCATTTACTTTCGCATTGCACTTTGCATGTATTCTTGCCTTAGTCTTAAGGTTCACTTGAATTTGGTGTGTATTTTAACCTAATGCATGGTAGGTGTCATCCGTCCTCAACCTCGTCTCCCACTACTTTGTATGAAGTTAAAATATAAATCAACCTCATCTTGAGTATTTCTGTCCTTGTATTAAAATTTTTGTCAAAGTATTCCACATTATACTTGATTTTATCTATAATCCCATTAGAAAGCATCTTAACACTTAGATCTGTGTTTTCTTGTTCGTAGTGCTGCTATATTATCAAAAAAGGTGGAAATTATGATGTCATCTTGATATCTCATCAACACCGGTGCATTTCTGCCTGCAATTGGGAAGCTATCACATACTAATTGCATCAATGTGGAATAAGTGTAATTGATGGGTCATGCAGACTCTCTCTATATCAGATTTAATTTTATTTTGTGCCAGTAGTTATTCCAGACCCAACCAACCAATGACCAATGGTTCTGTTAAGGTTGCCTATAATTTTACCTTCAACTCCCTGAGTTTTGCTAGTGAAGCTAATGAAGATAGATTTGAAAGGGTTAGAATGGGTTCTTAAACATTTTCCCTTAACCAGCTTATTTATTAATCATTTGATAAAATATATTACCTGCATCCATGCCAAAATCACTGTAGTGGGACTTTTTACCTCGGTAAACCCTTTGATTGCCTCTGGTCTCGGCTATGGCTTAAGAAAGAAGTTTAGAAAGAAACATATAAACAATGTAAAGAGATTTATATTTTTGTTGGTTTATTTGACAGGAATACATATGTACCACTTTTTCTCTGCATGTTTGGTGTTCATTCGATAACATTTGGCTGATTGTGTTTTAGTAGTATTCTTTCAAAATTCATATGGTGAATGATGATCTGATGTATGCTTGCTTCATGCAGTTGCTCTCAGGAGGAAGCCATGACTTTGATGTTGATGATCTTAGAACCAACACAAGGTATACTGGTGGTTATTCTGAAGGAAGTCGCACAGTTAAGCTCTTTTGGGAGGTAAAGACTTACTACAAATTACAACATCTGTCATACCAGATTCACATGATTTTTGCACTCCCTTTTGTTTTCGCAATTGCATATTTCAAAAATGATGTCACAAATTGTTTTATATGAGTGACAAGTGTGGGGTATTTGCCTTCTCCCTCAGTCATCTTTGTCCTCACCCTCTCACTCGTCCTTGCCGTCATTCTCACCGACGTCCTCGTGGTGGCCTTTTCTCTTCCAGTCTTTCTTGTCTCTTTGTTCTCTGTCTCTCAATCACTCACACTCTCAGTCCTTTGGCATTTATTAAGCTGTTAGCGTGCCACACGCCTCTCTATTGATTGCTCTTTCACTCTTAGACTCTCTATGAGTGACAAATTGGCAAGTTGGTTAGATTTATGGTATATGACCATATAAATTATGAAGGCAAAGCACTGATCATGTTGAAAGCCTTATAGCTACTATATTTTATTGGGTTCAGACTTCTGGACCACTGTCCATGCAATCTGCCTCTTTCACCTGTCGATGCATAGGAAAACATGCTTGAAATCTTTCTAGGGCCTTAGGTACTCTAAATGAGGTAGATTACGATGAACAAAATGTGTTTGGATTTTGAATGACCAATCTTTATATTTGAATGGAGTTCCTCCTTCCAAATCCTTCTTAATGGAGTCAAGTTTAACTCTCTCTTGTTCTCTATTTACATGGATTAGAACTAGATTTGTATTAACTCCTAAAGAAGCAGTGAATGCATTTTCCTGCACTGAATAAAACAAATTATCATGCAATGGGTTTTTATGTGAGCTGAGTACTAAATAATGGCGGGTACATGAACCCTCAGCAATAGATGGAAAACCTGGGAAGGACTATGGTTTTCTAATTCTTCTTTCCAGGTTGACATGAGTGTTATATGCATACTGATATATTCATAGGCATAGACGTGCACACATGCAGACTTCCATTAACTGTGAAAAATGACAAGTAACACAATGATTGGTTTTGTTGTGGTAATTCTATCAACTTATTACAAGCTGCTATTTCAGGTGCATTATTTAATTAAGTGCATGTAGAGGACTGCAAAAGGTTCAGTTTTGTTGTGGCCTTCTGTTTAGTGGTAACCTGTTACAAGATGCTATTTCAGGTGCATCATTTAATTAAATCCATTTAGGGAAGGACTGCACAAGGTTGCTACCGAGAGAAGTTTACTATTGTCAAAGTTTTGTGGTCTGACTAATGGTAGTGCTTGAATATTCATTTTAAGTGATCATATGTTGATGGCGGACTAACAATGTGCATGATTTATGAAAATGGCATCTCGTTTGGATTGAAACTACATGCACTTATAATAGGATAATTGGTTTTGTTTTGTTTTTTTGTTTTGTTTTGTTTTTTGTTTTGTGTGTGTGTGTGTGTTTTTTTTTTTTTTGGGGGGGGGGGGGGGTGGGGGTGCGCGCGCGCATGCTTGGATCGTACGCATGGGCCACCAATGCTTGTTCATTTTAAGTGATCAAGTGTTGATGACGGACTAACAATCTGCATGATTTATGAAAATGTCGTTTGGATTGAAACTACATCTATTATACAATTGATAGCGTTTTTTGAATTCTAGGGCTGACTAGGACAAGATAAAGAGTGGCTGAGATTTGATCTTGGTAAATCAATGGTTGAGATTGGATGTTCTGAAAATTTTAGTGGGAGAGTGTCTTGAGAACCAAAACTTTGAAATTAGAAATGTCTTGGGAAAGATTGTGGAGATTAAATTTGGAGGAGAAAGTTCCTTGGGAACCTAAACTTTGAAATTAGAAGTGCATTGGGAAAGATTGTGGAGATTAAATTTGGGGAAAAAGTACATTGGGAACCTAAACTTTGAAATTAAAATTGTCTTGGAAAATATTGTGGAGAAGCATGATCAATTAAATTAAACAAAATAAAAAATATAGCGTAAGCCGAAGGCGCCCGCTAGATTTTTTACGCTAATTTGTTGTTCTACGCCGAAAGCACGGATGCCAAATTTGTTGTTCGATGCTGAATTTGTTATTCCATGCTGAAGGTGACCGTGCAGCTAAATATTTTTACGCTAATTTATTGTTTTGTTAAATTTTGGCTGTAGAAATATTTTTTCGAGAAACAAAGATTACGCGGGAGAAATCTTAAATGAACCGTGTCCGCGGGCACGGCTTATGACTATGCACTTATAATAGGATAATTGGGTTTTTTTGTTTTGCTTTGTGTGTGTGTGTGTGTTTGTGTGTGTGTGTGTTTGTTTGTTTTTGTTTTTGTTATTTTGGTTTTTTTTTTGTTGGGGGGGGGGTTGTGGTTGTGGGCTTGATCGTACGCAGGGGCCACCAATGCTTGTTTATAGAGGACTGAAAAATTGTGGGATTCAAAAGCATTGCCAAATTCGCCGGAAACTATATGCATGTATAATTGTACAATAATATGTATTGATTTTTCTGATTTTCTTCATTAAATTGGGAGGGAAATAAGGGTGCCAATATAAGAAAAAAAATTGATTCTAAACCCAAAGATTCTAAACCCAAACTAGTCAGCTTTACCAATATTGAAAACAACAAAGGAAAAAGTCTAAAAAATGGAACCAGGTAAAGGTGATGGAAATGAATATATACATGATTATATATGTATATATTTTTTCCTCTCTGCTGATGTGCCTTATGTTACCAATCCTGCCATTTACCATAGCTTTATTTCATTTGAGGTTACAAAAGAGAGCAATTTTTTAAACTTCCATTTGTTCTTATCAGGTTTTGTTTACTCAGAGTGTCTGCTTGACATTTGGGGATAAGAATTTGGTGTTGCTTTTAATTTTCTTAACTTAGAGTCATGCTCCTTGGCCAGCTCTACTTATGGGTTAGGGTTTTAAGGTGACTTTTTCTGCGGTGCATGCTGATTTCTGGAAAACTGGCAAAAAGAAAATATAAGGAAGAAGAAAGGAAAAATAATGAGAGGAGGAAAAAGAGAATAACAAGAAGAAAAAGTCATACGATTGCTTTCTTGTCTGTAAGAACTGCCTTCTTATTTTGAAGTATTATATTGCTACCATTTTTTGTTCTTCTACATTTATTTTTGGTTATCTGGAGTAAAGGAGGGTGGAATGTAAAGGTTTTTTTGGGGGGGGGTTGGGGGGGGGGGGGGGGGGTTCATTATAAGGATTATTTTAATTGTAGAGGATCCAATTGACTTGCATCCCTTCTGCCCAAGCAGCAGGCATGTATAGCAATATAGATGTTTATATCAAGGTCGTCGCTGTGGGTTCTTGTTCCAATTCAATTATTCGTGTCTGCCTTTTTTCCCATTGATTTGTTTTTGGTTTAGCGTGGGATTTTTTTTATATTTTTCATGCATGTTTTCTTTTTTATCTTTTGGTTGTTTGGTTGTTTGTTTTTTGGGGTGAGGAATTAAGGGGATTGGGGAGAGAGATGGGGTTTGTGGGGTGGGCAGGTTTCTTTTTAGTAAATTACCTGTTACAATTTCAGCTGACACTCTATTGTTAGTCTACAATATTTGTGAAGGGTGCTAAAAGAAGTTTCTGATTCTATCTTCCTTGTATGCAACGTGCAGGTTATTAGAGGATTCCAACCAAATGAACGGTGCTTGTTGCTTAAGTTTGTAACAAGTTGTTCACGAGCTCCATTACTTGGTTTCAAGCATTTGCAGCCTTCTTTCACTATTCACAAGGTTCAATACTTTTCAGTCTCTTTTTTACTAGCGTGTATATTTGGAGTTGTTAAGTCTGCCAGCCATTACCCTATCCAATATGGAATAACTAAATTCCATATCTAATGTTAGCATGGCAGACTGAGGTAGGGATAAAGACCATTTTCATCGTAGGAGATTCTTAAAGTTGCTCAGATGGAATTCTGTAGTGATTTTTGTTATGCGGATTACTTTTAATCAATGAATGTAGTAATAACAGACTTTTCTAACATGAAACCAGCTCTGTTTTGGATGGATGTCATGATTTACGGTGCTGAAGACGTGTTCGGGTTTCTTAACTGTTCTCTCAATTTTATAATATTTGTTTAAAATTTGAATACAGTATGACAATTTTTGACATTTCTTAATTGCTTGCTTGATACACATTGTGCACACTTATATATGACTAGATTAGTGGGCACATGCAAATGCACGTGGAGTAAAAATTGACATTTTGCACAAAATTATAGAGTTCATGGCATTTTTAATTATAAAATGATAATTGGTATTAAAAAAAGAGAATGATGTTTGTTGTATATAAATTATTTAATGAAGTCATGCCATTGAGAATTGAGGATTATTAACTGTGTAGATGAGAGTTTAACAATAAAATTGGATTGAATTAAATTATTGATCTAATTATTTTTCTCTTTTTTTGCAAAAGACATTTTGAAAATTTTAAAATTAAAACACACGTGATTGTAATTTTATTTTGTTTGCACCAATTTTTTTCCTTCTTTACAAAACTTTTTTGGGATGGATAAAGATTTTAAATTTCCTGATTCCTTCAGGAGATGGAGGTGGTGGCTCAAGAATTCATTAGCTGAAATAGTTGAGTTCATTTCTTGGGAATCTAAGAAATAGAAATATGGGAGTGTTTAAAGTTTGATACATTTCAAACAAAAATTGATGGATAGGATTTGATAGGGCAAATCCAGATTTGAAGTAGTATAAATGTAGTTTTGACAACAGGAGTGAATGTTAAAGGTACTTTTGAATAATTTAGCCATTTTTTAATACAATTCCATTATGAGTATTTTTTTGATGGGTTTGCAATATCTAAATAGTAGTGCGCTCATATGTGTATAGGTGTGTGCAAGCATCACAGGTTTGTTTGTCTTTGCATGTGTGCGTGCAATATACATTAGAGATATTAATGGAACTAAAATTCTTATAATGATTTATGTATACATATAAACACATGTATATTAGTTTCTTTTCTTGTATTTTTTGTTTGATTATGTCTGTACTTTATAATTTTATTATTATAACCTGATAACTGATGTTGGAATTACAAATCTAGGTAGCATGTGATTTACCTCTTTGGGCTTCAATAGGTGGGCAGGATGTCGACCGTCTTCCATCAGCATCCACGTGCTACAATACATTAAAGGTAATAATCACATCTATTTCCTAACCCTCTTTCTGTTTAATTGCTTCAGCCACATTATAATATTATAATGACCGTGAGGTTAATTTCTAGGAACTTAAATAACTTCTTTATTTTTTGAAATAATCAATCGATATTGCAAAATTGCCATTTCTTCATTCTCTTTTTACAAAATCAGGCTTGCATCCGCAAAGAATAATAAGACCATCTTAAATTACTCCTAAGATAACATGAGTTACTAGGTTGCTTAAAAAAAAGCATGAAGTTTCAACATATTCAAAAAAAAATTCATTTACTTGCTTTATTGTGCACAACAATCATGATTTTTCTTGTTTCGTTCTTTCTTAGATTACTTCTTGATGAAGCCGATGGTCTGACTGAGATCACATCATTCTCCCTTTTTGGCTTACATTAGATCGCTAAAAATGTCGTTATTTTGCAGAAAACAAACCTCTCACTAATATATCTATACATTAGATTGTGGGTGGCAAACGGGTCGGGTTTGGGTCGGGTCCAGTTTGACCCGATCCGGATAGGGGTAAACCCGTATCCGACCCGAATTGTATCCGGGTCAAGGTCGTGGAACCCGTACCCGACCCGAAAATAATCCGGGTCACCCGAACCCGACCCAGGTTCTTAAAAATTTTCAATTAAATTTTTTTAAAAAGAAAATCTGTGTTTGCCCACACTCGAACCCGCGATCAGCACCATTGAATTCAATGCACTAGCCAACTGGCCACTTGTATTTTGAGTGTTCTAAACGCATTTCAATAATTAAATAGCTTTATGATGTGAATCGTCGTAGATCGATTCACAATTTAATGTGAAAAATTAAAAAGAGGAAAATATTTCTATTTTGCTTGATTGAAGAACAAAAGATAACAAGATAATGATCTTATTAGAGACAAGATCGATCTCCCCACTTTGGATGAACGGACCAAAGTTGAAGCACCTTCAAATGACGCTTGAGAGTTTTCTCACAATTCAAGCATAAGGAAATAATATGACGGCTAGACCTAATATAAAGAAAGAGGAGAGATTTTGGTAAAAGACCAAAATACCCTCGCACTAAGAAAAAGGCCTAAACCGCGCTCCCGCGTCTCCTGCGACGTGCGTAAGTGATGACGCCTCCACTGCCACGTGCTCCATCGGCTAAGGGGGATGCGACGCTAGGTGCGCTCGCATCAATACCCCCTTAAAAGAGCCACCTTGTCCTCAAGGTGGAAATCCGGATACTGCGCCTGGACCACATCATAATCCTCCCAAGTAGCGTCGCAGTCTGGTAGCCCTGCCCAGTAGATTAGCACCTCTCTCCGCCGTCCCGCTCCCTGGCGAACCGCTCTCACCTCTAAAGGTTCCAACAACACCTCCATGTCCTCCGTAAGTGTAGGGGGAAGAGTGGAGGAAACAGCATGGTCTCCAATCGCCCTCCTCAACTGCGACACGTGGAACACATGGTGAATCGCCGAAGTGGCCGGCAGCCTCAACCGGTACGCCACCTGTCCGACCGTGGCCTCCACCTGATATGGACCGAAGTAACGAGCCGCCAGCTTCTCGTTCGGCCTCCTCGTCATCGACCTCTGCCTGTAGGGACGTAGCTTGAGATAGACCATATCTCTCACCTGGAAGCTAACGTCCCGTCGATGTTCGTCCGCCTGAGCCTTCATCACCTGCTGAGCCCGCAACAGGTGCTTCTGCAGCTCCTCCAACAGCCCATCCCTCTCCTCCATGTACGTCTCCACTCGCGACACAGGAGTCTGGCTGTTCCCAAAGCGCACCAAGGGTGGAGGGTCACGTCCGTACAACACCCTGAAAGGAGTCGTCCCTGCCCTCGAATGGTACGAGGTGTTGTACCAATACTCCGCCCACGCCAACCACCTGTACCACTACCTAGGTGTCTGAAGCAAAGCACCGCAAGTACGTCTCCAGCTGCAGTTGACAACCTCCGTCTGACCGTCGGTCTGTGGGTGGTAAGCGGTACTCCTCTTCAGGACCGTACCCTGTACCCTAAACCAAGGTTTAAGGTATCGGTTTCGGAGAGGGTATCGCTCCGCCCAAAATTTAGGTTTCGGTATCGGTATCGTCCGTTTCGGCGGTTTCGGAAGCCAGTTTCGGTATCGTCCGTATCGGTAGTTTCGTTTCGGTATCGGTATCGGTATCGGAGATATTTTCCGTTATTTTCCTGTATTTTCCTGCATTTCGATATTTCTTTGTATTTGATACTTTGTTGTATTTTCATGTATTTTATACTATGCTGTATTTTACTGTATTTTACTGTATTTTCATGTATTTCGGTATCGGAGATACTTTGCTGTATTTTTCGGTATTTTTCATGTATTTTCATGTAAAAGAATAATAATAAAAATTGATGAGTCATATTTATGGCATCGTAATACAAAAGCTGAATAAAATACATCAAAAGATACAAAAATGAAGAAAATAAATAAAAAGATACATTCTTGAAATAACCACCATGACTGCCTGAGTATCCACCGGAATACGATTCTTGAAATATTTCTTATATGTGATAATTTCTCATCCCTTCAATTCAAAAGCCAAAATTTCAACGGTAAGCCTCCAGAATACCAGTAATACAATAAAAATGGCCAATATAATGAGTATAGACAATAGAATTATGTAAGCATGCAATCTATAATTTGAATGAGGCATACACGTGGACATATGCAGTGCGTAGGATACTGGATTTTAACCTGATTAAAGGAGAAAGCAACTCGGTTGATTTCTACATTAATCAGAGTAAAGGCCAGTATCATAAGCACTGTATATGTCCACGTGTACACCTCATTCAAACTACAGATTGCATGCTTACATAATTCTATTGTCTATACACATCATAATGGCCATTTTTACGGTATTACTGAGGTATTCTGATGACCTACCGTTGAAATTTTTCTTTTGAATTGAATGGCGGGGAAATAATCACATAGAAGAAATATTTCAATACTCCGCATTTAAATGTGTCATCTTCTCACCAGCATGGCCTCGACTTGAAAATGGAAAATGAAGACACATTCACTTTGAAAAATCTCTGCACGGCCATCTTTTGGTGCTTCAAAACATGTCATCATATCGATGGTTAACTTGTAAGCTTGCAATCATGCAATGAGTTAACATGTAAAAAGTGTAAGCAATTATGAAATATATTTAACAAATATGAAAAACAGCTAAAATGTATGAAACACATTTAAAGATCTACATGTATTTTTCGGTATTTTTTGGCAATTTTATGCATTTTCTTTATTTTTCATGTATTTTCATGTATTTTTCATGTATTTTTCTGTTCACATTACTCATTTGGAACAACAATTAACTAATTAATAGATATAAAAGAACAATAAATATTGATGAACCATAAATCTGCCTTCATAATACAAAAGCTGAATAAAATACATCAAAAGATACAAAATGAAGAAAATAAATAAAAAGATACAAAAATCTCATTCGTAGTTCTCATCATCCGGCTGATGTGCATGGTAGTATAGAGGATATGAATACTGCATTTGTTCCGGGCCTAAAAAGATATCATCATGTTATCATATGCTGAGGGCCGGCTCTGCTCGATGAAAGGCGTGTCATGACTGCCTTGACTGCTGGACTGCTCAGTCACGTTCGGACCGTACCTGTATTGGCTATCATAATCAGCATAGACATCAGAGTGTCTGTACGGTGCGCAATAATTGCCTTGGCTTCCTGAGTATCCACCGGAATAAGATTCATAACCGCCATAATAATCAGAAGCACGTTGATACCCTTGATATTCAGAGTGTCTACCGTAGGCATCGTCCCCCCGTTCTTCACTGTGCTGCCTATCATGCTCTCTATACCCATGCGTATCATAAGTATGGTCTCCACGTCTCTCAGCAGGACGAACAGATGCCGACGCACCACAACCTCCGTCTGTAGGACCTTGGTCATCGGGAGACGAACCATCATCGCTATCGTGCCGAGCCCGAGTGGATGCCTTCTTTCGCTTGTACGTGATATTCGCAAGGGCGTGACTTGGACGCGGCTGGTTGCTTCGTGTATGTTCTGCTTCCGCAAGCGCCTCGTCCAACCAAGGATTGTCTCTGTCATCGAGCACCATGTCTTCTGTCTCACTGGTCCATTTCTCCAATGGATCATCCTCGTGAAAAATCTGATCCAAATCGATCAGCTGGTGATCGGCCTTCTCGCTCCTTCACGTATGTCTATGTCGCAGTCTCATATTATAATGCACATAGACCAGCCTTTTAAGGTGTTCCATTGTTAGCCTGTTCCTGGTCTTTGTGTGAATGAAGGAGAAGGTGGTACAGTTTCGTTCACAGTTGGACGACGAGACAGTTTGGCTTAACACACGCACAGCTAATCGTGTAAGCGTTGGAGCTTGCTCTAACCCAACGCTTAGCCACCATTGAGCTGCAATAAGTTCCAGTGGTCAGAAAAGATGGACCGTTTTATGGGAAATATATAGAAATCTAAGATCCATATAGATACCTGGAGTGACCCTTGTTATCGCCATTTCCGCGTTAGCGGAGCCGAAATAACCAACTCTCATCTTATAGGCCTCCAACTACAATTATCAATCATAATTTTAGAATGTGAATTGCTACATCGAATCATATATCAAAATAAAAATATCCGAATTTCATTTACCTCCCAGTCAATGTCAATTTGCTTCGAGATGTCTGGTTCAAGCCTCTCGATCACGCGTCTGAGTCCAACCAGCACCTCGTTGTCGTTTATTGCATTGGAGGAGTATTGAAAGCGATGATTCAGAAAATAGCCTGCAGCATGAATATCTTGATGTAGCTGCTTATCCCATCTCTTGTCTATCATGTCCCACCATTTTCTGTATCCCCTACCAACATTCTTCCGAATTTCCTCTTTGACACGGTCCATGGCCTCATAGAGATACCACATCTCGGCCTTATCATCGCTGTCGACCATTCGAAGAACCTTCACCAGGGGCTCAACTACGGCGATGCCATTAGAGATAGTCTGCCAGAATTCATCGCCGTGAATCAAATCGTACACGTTGTTTCCAACCTCCCTATCTTTTGGTTTAAGCCTTGGAAAGTTATCGGACCAGTCCCTGGATGTGATCATTCTCTGCAGGTCATCTCGGTGCGCGTACAGGGAGTCCAAAGCAATGAAGTGGGTCGCAAATCTTGTTATCGCGGGCCGGATCAACTCTTTTCCACACGTCTCTCTTCTCATCAAGCTGAGCACCCATCCTTTGTTGTATATGAATCCTGTTACCATCTGACTTTGTGCGACGATATTTTTGACTACTTCTTTTGCCATGTCAGAAAATATCAAGTCGATACAATGCGCCGCACACGGGGTCCAATACAGATGTTGTCTCTTTCGCATCAGCAGCTGCCCAGCTGACTTGTAGTTTGCCTCGTTGTCGTTAACTACCTGGACTACTCTATGCTCCCCAATTAGTTCTACATATTTGTCCATAAGATCAAATATGTAAGGACCGTTGTGGAATTGGTTGGTTGCATCCACAGAGTCCAGGAACACCGTCCCGTGGGTCGAATACACAAGGAAGTTAATTATCTTCCTTCTGTTTTGTGTTGTCCAGCCATCGCACATCAGTGTGCAACCGTACTCATCCCACCGAACACGAAAAGTTTCTACATAATTTTTCATCTCTTCAAACTCCATGTCCAAGTATGTGTGTGCCAGCTCCCAAGCAGTGGGTGGAGCAACGCCACGTCCCGATTCCGCAATAGCATCCACCATGGGCCTGTAATATGGGCTATTGGTCACATTGTATGGGATGTGGTTGAAGTAGAAAAATTTGGCCATAGCTCGGCCGACATAGGCCTTGGCATTCTTCATGAATGTATTCTTTATGGTTGATTGGGATTTACCCTTCTTCGTCTGAGAAAAAGGGTCAGCATCGGGTCTGAGAGCACCGGCTGGTCTACTGGTTGGCTGAACATCGCGAGCAGAACCGCACGTGAACATACCGGTCATTCGGACGGCACGACTACCCGATCTGGCTAGCCCAGGGGCTCCAGACCCAGACGATCCTGCTCCCATCCTTCTGCCCTCACTTCTAATCTCTTCTTCGACAAGTTCTTGTCTACTTCTTCTAAGAGCTCTTCTAAGGTCCCTCGCCTCCTCGGTCTCATCCTCATCCTCATCTGAGTCATCTGATATTGCCTCCGTCTGCTTTGCCCTTATCTCCTCCTCTATCATCTTCTTCTCAAATCTGGCATGTACCTTTTCGGTCTTCTTCTGAAATATGTGTGCTCTCATCTCTTCACGCACTTCTTTAGGTACCTCGGGGCATGTCAGCACATCCCCGGTAATTCCCGCCAATTGTTCCTTAAGGCGAGACACGCATCCATGTATTTCTTTCCGGCAATAGTTGCACCTTACTTGTCTATGGTTATCTGCGATCATTTTACAGTGAGCCCACCCAATATCCACCGTCTTCTCCTTTGGAGTTCTTCGAGACATGTTAATTACTGCACCATAAACCAATGGTTACGATTAATCTTGAAAAGATTATTAACGTATTAGACTTAGATATAGTCGACGGTGTCACATAATCATGATTTGCGTCCTTGCGGTCCAACGGAACACGGTCAGGGAATTGACTAAGCCAGGATCACTCAGTCTAGCTAGGTTGATCCAGCAAACTTAGCCAAGCACATTGAGCCGGATCATGGTCCATTGAAGAAAACTTATCATTCATATGTTTACCATCAACTAAAAGGCTTTTATTAAAACTAGTTAATCCTATCAACTAGTTGAATCCTAAAATTCGAATTTATTATGATTCGTTAATAACTTTTATTAGAGTCCTTATCAACTATAATGTTTTATTTGTTTCAACGTGCTAACCTAATCATGTATTTGGATTTTAATAGATTCACATTACAACAATTTAGAAGAATTTTAATGGCTAACCTAAGAGGCTTTCTTGAATTATCATATAATATGCAAGAAAATAGAATTACCACTAAAACATGTCAACTAAATTTTATCTCATAAAATTTAGCATGCAGATAAGCAACTTAAATATCACATAAATAATAACATGCAATTTGTAGTATATCTATTGTTAGAAAATTTTATTAGAAAATTTTAGTATTTTAATGGCTAACCCAATCCCATAAGAACTATTATTAAAAAATTTTAGTATTTTAAGCACTAACATATTTTAAGTTCTAACATATTTTTAGTATTTTTAAGTAGTTAATTGATCAATAATTAATGTAGCTTCTCTTTTATTTTTAGTATTTTTTCCCTCTAACCACGTATTATATGGTAATTAAATTGATGGTAGACAAATAGTATTTTTAAGGAGTCCAAATAACATTTTAGGATTTATTATGTATTTTAAGTATTTTTCTATATGTGTTATGCGTTTTCCGTATTTTCCAGTATTTATTTGGTATTTTAACTAATTTTTTTTGAATTTATTATGTATTTTAAATAGTATCTTTAGGGGTCCATGTAGGATTTTTAGGATTTATTATGTATTTTTAGTATTTTTCTATATTTGTTATGCGTTTTCCGTATTTTTCAATATTTATTTGGTATTTTAACTAATTTTTTTGTATTTATTATGTATTTTAAATAGTATCTTTAGGATTCCATGTAGTATTTTTAGGTTTTATTATGTATTTTAAGTATTTTTCTTTATTTGTTATGCGTTTTCCGTATGTTCCAGTATTTATTTGGTATTTTAACTAATTTTTTTGAATTTATTATATATTTTAAATAGTATCTTTAGGAGCACATGTAGGATTTTTAGGATTTATTATGTGTTTTTAGTATTTTTTTTCTATATTTGTTATGCATTTTCCGTATTTTTCAGTATTTATTTGGTATTTTAACTAATTTTTTTGTATTTATTATGTATTTTAAATAGTATATTTAGGAGTCCATGTTGTAATTTTAGGTTTTATTATGTATTTTAAGTATTTTTTATATTTATTATGTGTTTTCCATATTTTTTAGTATTTATTTTGTATTTTAAATAATTTTTCCGTATTTATTATGTATTTTAAAGTATTTTCCCATATTTATTATGTATTTTCCGTATTTTTACTTATTTTTCCGTATTTCTTACGTATTTTACAGTATTTTTCCGTATTTTTATATATTTATTTGTATTTTAAGAATTAATCCATATCTGGATTTAATGGCTTTCGAAGTCTCAATGTCAAAATTTTTGAATTTGAAAACAACATGGGAACATAATTTGTCTACTTAATTAGAGTTAATGGTCCCAATACCCAAGCTTTGAATTTTTAGCATGTCAAAATTTGGAGCAGCAAACATGGAGACCTCACAATTAACTCTACTTAATTATAGTTACTGGTCCCAATACAGGGGGTTTAAATTTAAAAATTTTAAATGACTTTCTCCTTATCCCCTAGTAAATAAGGATTATTTACAAGTTTGCCATTCAGTTCAATTCGTGGGGTTTTAAGTGCGATGGCGTTATTGTAAATAAACGATACATTATGGTCTAAGTTGAAACGATCACTTTATTCGTGTTTAAGTTTGCTCCAAAATTTTAATTTATTTACTATATTGCCATTAGGTTTCTTATTATAGGTTCTGTTTACTGGCACTACTGTAAATATTTGATCAACCTATGGGTAGCTTCGTAATTAACAATGGGGAATTAAATACCTTTAAGCGACCGCGGGTTTCGAAGCGCTGTTTACTTCTTCGACTTTCGAAGCGACCGCGGGTTTCGAAGCGACGGCGCGATCTCCGGCGGCGAGCTCCAGCGGGGGTTTCGAAGCGCCTTCGCACGGCGAGCTCCAGCCGTGGTTTCGAAGCTCTTTCGCACGGCGTTCTCCAGCGGGGTTCGATAAGATGGCGAGATCTCCGGCGGCTTCGACAACAGCGATGGCGATCTCTCGTGGCTTCCACCAGCATTGCCGAGCTCCAACGTCTTCCAACAGCGATGCGGCGACCTCCAGCGACTTCGACTCGATGCGGCGAGCTCCTCAGATGGAACTAGGGCTCCCGATTTTAGAGATTTCTCAATAGGTATGTTACTTTGAGATTTTTCGCCTTCGATTCCCTCTTTTTATAACGTTTTCACTTTATTTTCTGTACACTCACGTTAATTTCTGTACACTCACGTTAATTTCTGTACACTCACGGGTTTTTGCTTTTCAATTGCCTCGTCGTCTTCCTCAGTCGTCGTCTTCCTTAGTCTGTACACCCGTGATTCAAATTTTTTTCACTTTATGTTCATTTTTTGTTGTCTTCTTCACAATTGCTTTTCAGTTTGAAGTGACTTGAACCATAGGGTTGCCGGAACCCTAGGGTTCCAGCCGATACCGATAATTTAGGACGGTTTCGTAGCGTTAGGGGCCGGTACCGCTACGAAACGGCCGATACCAACTGGTATCGGTCGAAACCTAAATCTATGCCCTAAACAGCTCCCTCCAAAAGATGCTCATGAATACCTTGTCCCTATCGGACACGATGGACGCCGGTACCCCCATGCAGCCGTATCACCTCCTTCATGAACGCCGTTGCTACTGATACGGCTGTGTAAGGATGCCTCAAGGGAATGAAGTGGGCATACTTACTTAACCTATCTACCACCACCATGATCACCGTGTACCCCTCTGAACATGGTAGCCCGTCGATGAAATCCATGGTGATATCCTCCCACACCCTCTCTGGTAGTGCCAGCGGCTGTAGCAGCCCCGCTAGAGCCATCGTCATGTACTTGTGACGCTGACAGACGTCACAAGCTGCAACTAAGCGTGCAATCACCTCTGCATCCCTGGCCAGTACACCTCTCTGGCCATCCTCTGATAGGTCTGCTGCACCCCCGAGTGACCCCCCGTCACAGAGCTATGGAACTCCTGGAACAAAACGGGTATGAAGGCAGAGGTCCTCGGCAACACTAACCTCCCCTGGTACAGTAGTCGGCGCCCCTCCAACGAATATCCTGCCGGCCCGTCCGCCCCGCTCTGTAACAGCCCGCGGATCTGCTGCAACTCCGCATCACCCTCCGCCTCCTGCAACATGGGCTCCCAGTCCAGCCACATGGGCCGCGACAATGCCCTCAAATCCACACACTCCTCCCGTCGAGACAAGGCATCCGCAGCCTTGTTCTCCAACCCGGGCCGGTACTCTATCTCGAAGCGGTATCCTTCCAGCTTGGATAACCAACGCTGGTGCTCCTCCATGACTAGCCGCTGCTCGAGAAAGTATTTGAGGCTCCTCTGGTCTGTCCTGACCACGAACTCCCGACCCAACAGATAGGGTCTTCACTTCAGTACTGCTAACACTATGGCCATCAACTCCCGCTCATAGACCGATTTCAGTCGTGCCCTAGCTGATAGCACCTGGCTGAAATAGGCTATGGGCCTCCCCTCCTGCATGAGCACCGCCCCCAAACCATACCCCGACGCGTCAGTCTCCACCATGAAAGCCTTGCCAAAGTATGGCAAGGCAAGCACTGGCGCCGTCGTCATCGCCACCTTCAAGACCTCAAAGGCCTTGGTGGCCTCCTCCCCCCAGTGGAACCCATCCTTCTTCAGCTGCTTCGTGAAGGGCCACGCTATAGTGATGTACCCTTTGACGAACTTCCTATAGTAGCCCGTCAGCCCCAAGAAGCCTCGCAGTGCCCGTAGAGTAGTAGGCACCGGCCAATCCAGCATGGCCGCTATCTTCGATCTGTCGGCCGCCACCCCCTCTGCTGACACCACGTGCCCCAAGTACTCAACCCTCGTCTGACCGAAGCTGCACTTCTTTCGGTTGGCGTATAGCTGATGCGCAATCAGCTCCCTGAACACCACCTCCAGGTGGTCAATATGCTCTCCCATGCTCCTACTGTAGATGAGGATGTCGTCGAAGAAGACTAGGATGAACCGCCGCAAATAAGGCTGGAAGACCTTGTTCATCAAGGCCTGGAATGTCGAAGGGGCGTTGGTCAAGCCGAATGGCATGACCAGGAACTCGTAGTGTCCCTCATGGGTGCGGAAGGCGGTCTTTGGCACGTCTTCTGGCCGCATCAAGATCTGGTGGTATCCCGCCTTCAGGTCGATCTTCGAAAAGATCGCCGCCCCATGCAGCTCGTCAAGCAGCTCGTCGATTACCGGAATAGGAAACTTGTCGGTGACAATCTCCTTATTCAGCGCCCGGTAATTGACGCAGAATCTCCAACTACCGTCCTTCACCAGTAGTGCTGGAGAAGAAAAAGGACTCACACTTGGCTGGATCACTCCAGCCTGTAGCATCTCCCGCACCATCCTCTCTATCTCATCCTTCTGCACGTGCGGGTATCTGTAAGGGTGCACGCTCACCGGTGCTACCCATCACGCAGTACTATCCCCATGCAGCTCGTCAAGCAGATCGTCGATTACCGGAATAGGAAACTTGTCGGTGACAATCTCCTTATTCAGCGCCCGGTAATTGACGCAGAATCTCCAACTACCGTCCTTCACCAGTAGTGCTGGAGAAGAAAAAGGACTCACACTTGGCTGGATCACTCCAGCCTGCAGCATCTCCCTACACCATCCTCTATATCTCATCCTTCTGCACGTGCGGGTATCTGTAAGGGTGCACGCTCACCGGTGCTACCCATCACGCAGTACTATCGCGTGCTCATGCCCCCTCGTCGGAGGTAGCCCTTGCGGGCTCTGGAAGACCTCCTGGTACTGCTCCAATACCGAATCCACCTCCTCTGGAGTCTCCTCCTGCTGCTCCTCCACCACAGACAACCACTGTCACTCCACCAAAAACCCCTCTCCCTCATCCCGCAACGCTCGTGTAATGGCCTTGAAGGCCACTACTGAGAAGCAGAGGGTCGGGTCCCCTGTCAGCACCACAGTCTTGCCCCCTCCTGGAACTCCATCCGTAGAAGCTTCCAGTTCACCTTCATCTCCCTGAGCTTCTTCAGCCACTGCACTCCCAATATGATGTCCACGTTGCCCAACTCCAGCGGCAAGAAGTCCTCCACTATCTGAAGCCCCTGCAGTGTGAAAAACACCCCCTTGCAGAGCCCCTTACTCTCCTCCATCTTCCCTGTGCCCATCAACACAGTGAACTTCTCCATCGTACTCAACTCTAGGTTATGACGCTCTACCAACCTCCTCGAGATGAAGTTGTGGGTCGCCCCACTGTCAATCAGCACCGTCACCGTCTGATCCCCCAATGTCCCTGCCAACTTCATGGTATAGTTCGGAGTGAACCCTACCACGGAGTTCAGCGACACTTCCGCAAAGTCCATGTGCACATGCTCCTCCTCAGGCTCCGCCGCAATCACAGGCTCCTCCTCCTCAGGGTACTCCTCGTCGGGCACGATCACGATCTGCAGCAACTTGCTCGCACATCGATGACCGGGGGTGAACCTCTCGTCACACCTGAAACATAGGCCTGCCGCTCGCCGCGCCCTCATATCAACCTCTGTCATGCGCTTACCAGGTACGGCTGTGCGGACCTCCCCTGTTGCTGGTCTAGTGCTGGTGCTGGTGCTGGTGCCCCGGTAGCTGGTCTAGGTGGTGCTGGTGCTGCCTGGTTGTGCTGGCCCAGCGCCCCCCCCCAAGCCCCCCTAATGTGTCTCTCCTCCGACTGCTTCTCCTCCGCCTTGTGAGCTAGGCGAAGGACATCCTCCAAGCACTGAGGGCTCTGCATCCGTAGCTCCGCTCGTATCGATGGCTTCAGCCCACTCATAAAATTCTCGATCATCACCTCGTCGGTCACCCCCTTCACCCAGCTATTCAGCATCTCAAATCTCTCTACATAGTCCCTCACTGTCTCCTCCTGCCTCAGGGCCGACAGCTGCTCGTAGAAATCCCTCATTGCTGTCTCCTGGAACCGATCCACGATCAGTGCTGACAGCTCCTCCCAGGTGCGAAAAGGGGACCATTCTATCTTCCACCGGTACCATGCCAAAGCCTTCCCCTCCAAATAAATCCCGATGGCCTTCAGGACCTCCTGCTCCGTCAGCCCCATCACCTGCAAGTATCTCTCCGTTCGATATATCCACCCCTCAGGATCGGTGCCATCGAAGGTCGGCATCTTCAGCTTCATCAACCGCCGGTCCGCGTTGATGTCTCCCTGCTGCCCCCTATCTCCTCCACGGTCACCTCCCCGAACCAAACCGCCACCCCGGGTATCCATCGGGCCTCCCCCGTCAACCCCGTACAACTCCTCCGGCCATGCAGGTCTCTCCAATGCCTCGGGGTGATAATGATGCCCGGGAAACTCTGGTGGTCGTGCGAAAACGGGCCTCGCCCAGGTGGGGTGGTCTCTGCTCTCCAAAATTGGCCCGTCGGGGTCCCAATAGCTGCTCTCGAAGCCCAGCCACCTCCTCTGCCTCCAAAGTCC